>OY294068.1:157489247-157863587 GCA_958510875.1 Endomychus coccineus | reverse complement strand
CATTCCAAGATGCAAACCATACGCCACTCGAGGTGAAAGATGAAGTTTCTCAACAACTTAAACATAGAGAGAATTTGGAAGTTACAGTACCGAACACTATAGCTATAGGTCCTTTCCAAGTTAGTGTTGAAATCACCAAAAATTATTTAATAAACAAACGTCAGGAGCTTGCCACAAAGTTATTGGACATGTTCGCGGCTAGAATGAAATTAAACATTGAAAATGTGAGTATAAACTATAAACCTTTTAAGCAATCATCTCTCCAAATCCGTATTGTTTACTTTCATTGATTGGAACAACCATATTCAAGGTAAGAAAAATACTCCCCAATTCTGATTATGCCTTACCATATATCTCCATAATTTATGTGGGGAAAAAAGTGTTATCAAAGCCATCAAAGATATATTAGGAACCAGAGAAAATTATTTCATGGAACAATCCAGAATGGACATCTTTCTACGATGAATGTTGAAGTTGAGCCTGATTATGACTTTTTTCGCCCATAGCCAACTATATTATAGCGCCCCCTAATACTACAAACTTTTTAAATGCTATTACATTTTTTATTTATATTACAAAATAATATAATATGAATACAATACATACTCAGCACAAACAAACGAAACAACATTGAATGGAAAAAGTTAAGCAAGTAGATATAAACATTTTTATACGAGCTCTGTCTCAGTGAAGTTCGCCCAACGCCCCAAAACATGATATTCGTGAATTTATTTGAGCATAAATTAAAATTTTATTTCAAATATAATATTCTTGGTTTCTTTAAATGTTTATGTAAATGTTTATGGAAAGATAACAAAACCGATGCGGCTATTTTTAAAGCGTTTTTATTTCGTAATTGTCTTCTTTGCAAAATGATTTGTGTATATACCAAAATACATGATGGAGACAACTTAAATTGAATGGTCTATTTATTCGCTTCGGTAAGATAAAGCTAGGCTTTGTAAAACAAATGATAACACTTTACGTTCCTAAGAAGCCGATTTTGAACTTTCAATGCATTGGTGTTTTCGTTAATAATTAGAAATGGCTCGTGGTAAAGCTATCAATTCATTTGCATTTAAAAGGCCAAAATGCTTCCCAAATCGCTGACAGTGTTAGCAAATCGAGGTATACAGTTCGAGATATTATCAAATTGTGCTAAATAACTGGATCTGTGGCTCAAAAACCCAGAACTGGAAGTCGCCCGCGTTGATCCAATACCAACTTAAGAGCCTTAAAAGGGATTATCAAGGAAAATCGGCGTGCTAATTATAACGAATTGAAAATATTATGGAATCAGGCAGACACAAAAAAGTTTTCAAGAGCAACTTGTCACAGAGCTTCCCAAAAACTGGGATTTAAAACTTACAAGGCAACCTTAAATTGTTTTTTTCATTATTTGTTTTTAATTCAGTAATTCTAGGCAAAAGAGAAGCCCCTACTGACAAAGATTCAGAAGGAAAACAGACTAGCGTGGGCCAAAGAACACAAATTATGGTCTCCGAACCAATGGAACTCCATTATTTGGAGTGATGAAGCCAAATTTGAAGTATGCGTTGGTGATAGTAGGAGTCGTGTCATAAGAACTAAAGAAGAAGTATTTCAGAATGACTGTTTTAAAAAAAAAGTTAAGTCTCCGGCTTCTGCTATGATTTGGGGATCCGTGTCAGCAAGTGGAGTGGAAAACTTACACTTTGTGGAAGGTATTATGAATACTGATAAGTACATTAATGTGCTTCAAAATAACTTAAAACCCCAAATTGAACAAATGCGTTTGAACAATATTGAATGTACCTTCCAACAAGATGGTGCCGCTTGCCATACGGCTAAAAAAGTAAAAGATTGGATATTACAAAACAATATTCCAGTTTTAAAATGGACGTCGAGTAGTCCAGATCTATCGCCGATTGAAACCTTGTGGCATATCATGAAGAAAAAGCTCCGATCGAATCCCGCAAGAACTGTTCCAGAATTGCGAACTCGTCTCCAAGAAATTTGGAACAGTTTTACATCAGATGACTGCCAAACATTAGTTGACACTAGGTCAAGACGTATCGAAGCAGTAATCAGTCGAAAAGGCGATGTAACGCAGTGGTGATATATATTTTAGTTCTTAATACGTTTTCGCTAATATGACAAATTTCATAAAAAAAACGTCAACTATCAAGGGCCAACTTCACTGAGACAGGGCTCGTATAAGTTTTCTGGATTTCATGCTGGCGACTGTTTATAATATCCGGAAAATCGAGCGCACTGTTGAGTAATGATTTATTGATAGCACAGATATATTGTTAAGTCCTTGTTGACTAATATCATTTCGCAATAACGTATTTATAGGTTTTCAAAGGGGGGGGGGGGTTATCACTAATTTTCGTTTTGATTCTCTAGGTTGAAGTGGGAATAACACTTTCACATCTATTTATATATTTATATACTACCTCTATGGTATCTGTTCGTGGGCGCGAATATTATGTATTCATGAGCTATTTGAAGGGGAGGGGGGTTATTAGGGTCTTCAAATTCTCCACTTCATCGAATCTCATGCATAACTAATAATCGGCTCCCACGAACAGATGCCCTTATATACGTCTCTGATATTTCGTAGTAGATAGTAGAAAATGATCATTATTCTGACGAATTTATTATTGAATTCAGAAAAGATGTTAATGCAATTTCCACATTAGGAAACATAGCTATGACATGTTTTTCCCTAAGTCTAAATTTGATGTAATTTTCTGTTTCAACAAAGTTCATGAATTCAATACGTTTTTCAACAAAACATTCGTCAAAATTGTTTGAATATTCGGCTTGGAAATAATTGATTAATTATATATATGGTGTGAAATTTCCCTTCAAATTTTTAACTACAGGCTTGTTATTTTTTGTTAGAATCTACGATCTTGATGATGATTTGTATTATGTCTAAAATTTTGTAAAATAATCAAGTGTGGCACATAGTTGTGAACAGGTTAATCACTTCTATCATAATCGATAGTTCCTTATCTAAAAAATAAAAGTTTATGATGGGCCTAAGAATTCGAGACGTCGCCGTTGTATTCAGGAAATGTTCATGTCATTTTATAAAGGAGTAAAAGTATCATTGCTTTTTTCATATGTTCTCAATCAACTGCAGAAAGTGAAAGTGAAGATATGTTAAACATTATCAGAAATTCATTTTTTTTTTGGAATCGGACCTTAGTAACTCATTTGATTCCTTAAAACTTTCATCATCTAACCTACCTTCTAAATCTTCTAGTTTCCGAGACCTTAATATACCAATCTAAAAACTGAGACACACTACTAGTATAAATTTATAGACCATTAGTGGAATAAGCCTTACCCACGGTCGTACATACAGGTCTGGGAACTCGTATGTTTGACATGAGTCAAACATGTCGCCAAACTCGTAGTCCATCGCTCAGTCACCAGCTAGCGCTTGGATCGAAGTAACAATCACATTATTAAGTAAAATAATCTTTCTCGTAACGCAATATTTACTATTCTGATTTGAGACAGGAATAGAACTGTTACTCTTGTCAAAATGTATTACTCACCTTAAAAATAACTTCCCCTTTTTCGTTATACATGCTCGCACACATAAAAGACCTCGTTAGAACGATTTCTATCCGGAATCGCAAGCATACACTTTTTTCGCATTTCCGCATCTTTCGGCACTTGATCATTTATTTGATTTTTCTCTGCTAGTTAAACTGTGTATCACTAATAAGTACGAAATATTCACCCTTATTCATAAAAAAAAATATTAACGTACTAAGAACCTTACAGCTATCAGGTAACCATTATCGAATTCGGAAGAATATCTTGCATTTACTCAAGCTATTTCTGAAATCATTAAAACAAATCCTAGAGCAATAATTCCTGCTTCATAGTATTTTAAGCAACTTTCAAAAAAAAATGTATTCTTAGAATCGATTCACTTCTTTGTAAATATTATATAAATAGTATGTGTCAGTGTTATCTCTATGTATGTTTTGATAATGAACGGATAAGTTCGAAATTGCAATCAACTTTCGTTTAAATAAAACGATATTTTACGAAGTAAAATGTCTTCTTTTTATCTGTAAATTCACTACTGGTTTTTCATACTGCTGTTTTTAATCCGTATTATTCATTTTTATATTGATAATGTAGTTGAACGAAAACAGATTATTGTTTTTAGTACCTAATCCCAGTGATGTTCCAACTTCTTAAGCCATCCAAAAATGATTTGAGAAATATTTTTCGGAAAAATTATCACAGAATTACCTCTTCGCCTTTTTAGTATCGTAATTCTGCATGGATAATGTCGAAGGGTATAAAAAAAAACTATTGATACAACTATAGAAAGATCACTTTCAGGTTATAGAGGAATTCAGAGTAATATCAACAAAACTGTTGGAGAAACCTGACTCCATAGAAACTATAATCGACATACGAGACTGGTTGGAGACGGTTCCGATGGCTGTGAAATCGCTTGAAGAGGTTGTTCGACGATTGGTTATGGTTAGTCAAACTTTAAACTAAAATTATAGGATTAGTGGAGTAAATCTGTAAAATGTTGTAGATTTTCACGCTGTTTATTTGAATCTGTCATGACTATAAAAAATCTATTGGGTCGACCTAGACCCCATGATGTAGAATTATACAAGATCATTCATTACGAGTATTTAGTTTTATACTGTTTTTGACATATCTGTATGAAAATACGCCAGCTCAAATTACACCATCAGTTTTTCATGAATCTGTAGGTGGCATACGTGAACTACATTTTCTGCCTTTCGCCAATCATATTATTCTTTCTAATATTCTCTTTTTCCTGCGGATTTTCAAGCAAAAAAGATATACTCCCTAAACTTCCCTCACACACAAGGTACAGTCTATTTTATATGTTCACTCTGTGGTATAATGGTGTACATAGTTGAACTGTCAGAATAAATAAAGGTACCTTGAGGCGTTTCCGAGGTTTTGAGCATTGCGGTCCGTCGAAATACTCGACGCTATTCGTTCACTTTCATGCGCCTTTCTGTACGCTAACTATCTGTCTTTTTTCATCACTCCATCAATGAGCTTTCGTGAATAACTGTTTTTAGTACATCTGTTTTGATGTTCTTCGGTTTGGCTTTGAGTGTCTCTTCATTGCTCGATGAGTGTTCTGATTATTCTTTGCTTTCATGAGATGCTATTGTTTTGAAAGTTTGCTTGTGGACATTGTGCTAACTTCGGCTAAATTCTTCTACCTAGGACCCCAGTGAGCACTCTTTCCTCTACCGAAAATTTTGCAGAACTTTCTGATTTTCCAACTAACAACAACAACATCCGTGAACTCAAGCTTAACGTCATCTTTAAGGGTTGACATATCTTTGATATATCCTGTGCTTTGATAAGCTAATGCGCTGCAGTTATTCAAACTTTCAACGCAAGATTTCTCTACTTGAGGTACCCCATCCACGTACTAACTGCCCTTGGCATGCTGTGGTTTGAATTGACATTTAAAAACTGCGCTGTGTCCGTTTATAGAAAAGAGACCAATACAGGGCAAATCTGCATTGTAGCAATTCAAACCATTATTCACCCCAGCATAGAAATCCGAGCTGTGTAGAAACCCCTCATTAATCGGAAAACCGTCACTACATGGGATCAGAGTCGGTCAATCAACATATGGCAGCATATAAATAATCTGGTAACCTCAGGGGCTTCAGTTTTTACCTACAGACGATTGCAGATTGTCAGCAATTGAAACGTTGTGAAGAGAATTTTTTCAAAACTATAGAAGTTCGAGAAACAGATCGGGTTAGTTCATTATCTATCACTTCTACACTAATTCTTACATTCTCAGGAGTACGATGTACTTGAATACTTTTGGTACGCTCTGCCTCAAGAGGATTTCGATAGTAAATGGCAAGCCATCGGTTGGCCGTACCAAATCCACCAACAAATCGCAATGGCCGAAGAGTTCCTAAATGAGGAAGAAGAGAAATACTTGAAGATACAAATAAACGATGAGTTTGCACTTCAAGAGAAGATCGAAGGCCTGACGGCTCAAGTTGTGCAAATGTCGGGTCTTAGAGATTTCACAAAGGTAAAATCCGTTCCTTCTTTCAGTTATTTACAATGTTTCTCTTTTACCGTCTATTGGGAGACCTAAAGGAATTGGTTCTATTGAGTAAAAGATGATATCACTTCCGGTTGTACAGGAAGTTGACCTAACTTTGTTATTTTGAAAGAACACCCTAATTTTCAATTCTATTTTTGGATTTACTGATGAATTTCAAGGTCATTTTCGAATAGCTCCTCTATACCTAAAATCAGTATTTTCCGAAATATTGATTTTTTACTAATATTTTGACAGAAAACAGATATTTTGAAAGTTAATATCTCAATGAAAATTACAGATACACGGATGAATGCTAATAAGACAAATGTTGGTGCTGCCACACAACATAAAAAAACGTTAAAATCTCCTACAGCAACGTTTCAAACCAACTAAATATATCAACCACACAAAAATAGCAGAAAACCTTTCTTTTAATTAGCGTGATTGTTACGAAAATCTTAAACAGATCCTTTAGAAGACAAGTTTAAAAAATATCGCTAATTTGCAGGGGGCAATATCATATTCAGCTCCGCCAGTTGTAAGAATCTGAAAAAATATTAAGAATTCAGTCTCTCTTAATATTAAAATTGAGAATATTCGTGATTATAAGGGTAGATTCATTCAATGACGTTTTACCTCCAGAAATTGAAATTACTTCACATGACTGAAGAATTTGAACATTTAATGCCCGGTATTTATTGCAACAAAAAAATAGAAACGTGCAGCATGTAAGTTGAATTTGGTTTCCTCAGAAGATTTATTAATTGAGGACTCTTATAGTCTTGAAAAAAATCCAAGTAAGTGTAATTTATTTTATCCCAAAGAAATTGTGAGCCATTTGACATTATTTTCGATAAATTATTAAAAAATTACGAACGTTTTTTATAATTTTAAATAAACACATGCTCCTTTGTTACCTAGTTTTAAAGCATATAACAGGAGAGTACCATCTTGAAACTATTGCTTACCACATGATTAAATGCACAAGTCACACATTGTGAAATAATTATTGCTCAAGAACTAACTAAACTAAACTAAATTTAAATTCAAATTACATAGAGTAGTAATTTTTACAATAATAGCTCATATATTATATGCATGTTTTTGTCTTAAAATTCAGTTTTTTCCAGTAAAAATGCATTTGGGGTGCAACTAAGGACTCAGTTCATGTCTGACAACCACGTTTAAACAAGAAGTCCTTATATATGTTCTAAAATATGAATAAAACGTTTGTTTTACTGTCGGTGTTGCATCATTGTGACGCAACGTAACGGGTGACCAGCTCCAATATAGCCCCTGGCTTGTGACACCACGATTGAGCCCTCAGACTTGTGCATTTAGAGGGTTTTGAATAAGCTCCAATGAGCCCACAAAAATTCTGAAGGTTACAAAACAATTGGCTATTTATTCCATTTAAAATAAAAAAGGTAGAATCAACTTCCGGTACAACTGGACGTGCTACCATCTTGAAAAAATATAAATTCAATAGAACCTATTCTTTTAGGACTACCAACAAATTTTCAAATCAGTAGATATTCTGGTTCAATAGATACTTCTTGTAATACAAGGTCAAAATAATCATATTTTTATACGAGGGTAAAGTGAAAAGTCCCTGAAAAATAACACAGATGGCGCCACAATCGATAATCCCATGTGACATTTGTAATGTGCCATCTTTAACTAGAACGCATTAAAATATTCAGACTGATGTGTCATTCAGTTCTGTTTTGACACCCATCGAAAGCAAGCAACCTTGTAGATTTTTATAAACATGGAAAAAAGTGAATTTCTCGTCTTATTATTATTTCTTGCGTGGAAATAACATTACGCAAACCAACGCTCTCGTGTTGAAAATTATTGGGACTCTTCACCATTTATTGTAACAATTCATGCTGTGGTAATATGACCATAAAGGACGCCGACAGTTCTGGTCGTCCAAATGAGTTTACAACGCCAGAAATCATCGATAAAATCTATGGTATGATATTGGATGATAGGCGAGTTAGAGTGCAGGAGATTGATGAGGCTATGGGCATCTCAACCGAACGGGTGATTTTGCATAAATTTTTGAATATGAGAAACCGCATTCTGTTGTAACAAGCGGGACCTTGTGACAACAAAGGTGTGTTTGGCGACGTCCAAACGCGATAAGAAGGACTTTTTGCGCCGTTTCGAAAGCGTGGACGGAACATGGATCCATCACAACACCAGAGACCAAAGAACATTCGAAACAGTGGACTTGGTCTGGCGAATCAAAGCCGAAAAGGCCAACGTGGCTTTATCGGTCAACAAAGTCATGGCGACAGTCTTTTTTGGGATGCACACGGTATCGTCCATATCGATTACCTTGAAAAGGGCAAAACGATCACCGGCAGATATTACGCAGACCTGTTGGATCGATTCGACACCGATTTGAAACGAAAACGAACTAGACGAGATCAAACTAGTCACCACTTCACTGTCAAACTCGAGACCTGCCGAACTTGTTTCTACTAGTTTTAATTCATTTATCGAACAGCAAAGTTGTGGAACTTTTACCCAGTGAGGTCTTTCCCTATGCCTATAACCTCCAAACCAAGAAACATACGAATGCCTCTCTCCTCTCCTTACATCCCACTTTTGGCTCACACGATGTTCTTCGTACAGTATAGATTTCTCTCTAGTTTAACCAAATTATTAAAAAAAACCATCAGTTATGGCTGAAACAGACGCCTATTTTGAATGATTGCCGAAATCGTATTATTTGGAAGGGATCGAAAAATTAGAAAAACGTTGGAAGAAATGTATCGGGCTACAAGGAGATTGCGTTGAGAAATAAAATAAGTTTGGAACAAATAAATCATTTCTTGTTTCATTCCTCGGGGATTTTTCACCTTGCCCTCGTATGTACGGTTTCAGTTTTATTTGTCAGTTGCATTTTATCAACCTCCTCTTATTCATATACTGAGTTTGGGGAATTTTTCAATGATAGTTAAATCACAACAGCCCTTTTCCACTATACATTTTTAAAATCTTATGCTCATTCAGCTAACTACTCTAGCATCATCACAGAAACCACCGAATCAAAATTGTTGGATACTAGTCTTAATAATTCCTTATCAATTATGTTTTTATGTGGAACTGTTGACGGATTAAAGTTATTAGAGGATTCATGGTAAGTATACGTGTGTATGGTTGTCTTTGCTTGAGATATATGAATGGTTTCCAGATTGTTTGAGAATTTACTGGAACTCGGTTTTATTGTAAATCACAAACAATTTCTAAAGATGCCTTACTTCGTCTGTAGACTACCTACTGCCGATTTTTCTATGTTGTATGTAACGTGATGAAAATGTTCTTTATATCTAGTGGAACTACTTCGCTTTGTTGTAATTCAGTTTGTTCCTCTGATGAAGTTAGCGTAGCACGTAAGATCTCAAAAACCTCGCTTAATAATTTGATCTTTTACATTTTCCTTTGGCTAGATCCACGAAACGGCCGTTGACATGCGAAGAGTTTGGAAGGCTATGAAGGAAGCTCAGGAAATGGGACAGCTGCTGAATCAACGACAGAAACTGTTTGGCTGTCCAGTGATACCATTTGAAGATCTCAACAGATTGATCAAAGAGTTTGAACCTTACAAGAGTTTATGGGTTACGGCATCTGGTAAGTGTATTATTTCTTCGCGATATAAGATTGAACCCAAAATGTAGAGCAATTGTACTGTTATTTGTTTTTGGATATCATTGGAACCCCTAATTCGAACTGACAATGCAATTACATTTCCACTTTCAACTCGGAAGTTTATGAAAGTCGACTCCTTTGTTGGAAGGGCAGGAAATTTGTACATTGAAGTCAGAATAATATCAAGAGGAAATACTACCAATTGAATAGGTCGTTACTCGATGAAATTTTTTTATGGAGAACTGTCTAAATTAAAGCTCCACCTCAATTTCACTATTTATAATATACTGTGTTCGGCAAACTGATGCAACACTTGTTAAAAGTGAACTACTTACTCCTATAGTATTTTTTCCGACCAGTAGTTCATATGTGTACCCTTTATAGGACAAGACCTGAACGCTCGATCGTGATTTAACAATCCAGAGGCTATGTTGCATCTGGTCATCCGTATAATATACGGCACAATACTGCAATACCAACTGTAAAATAAAAGTATTATTTATTCTTTAGGACATATATAAGGAATATCTGCTTAAACGAGGTTGCCAGACGTGAGCTGAGTCCTTAGTTGCACCCCATTTTCATTTTTAATATAAAATACCTGTTCAAGCTTGACGTATTTATATTTTTATACATATTGACAATAATTATGACAAGTCATTCAAAGTATCATTTTCTGTATATTAGCTATTATAGCCTCTGTGAATGTATTTACAACACATCTGGTAACAATCGCCGACGGAGTGTTGTTGATGATTTGACATGGCTTTATATGGGTAGTTCTAAAAATGGTTGTGTTGCCTGAGATTCTGGTCAATACATATGTAGCCAACGATAGCAGTTACTACCCTTCATAACAGACCTTTTTAGTCTTAAACTTGCCTGAAGTAAACGAATTATATTACCATCATTCACACAAAGCTCCTATGAGGTGGGGTGTCAACCGAACTGTGACAGCTTGTAACTGGGGGGGAGGAGTCTTCGATTTTGTAAAGTCACAAATTAAATATATATAAAGTTATAGGAGAAATAAAAAATTAAATTTGAATGGATCAACAAAGATATTTGGAAAACACTTGGGGGCATGCCTGAATTATGAACTAATTTAATTTATTACAAATATTTATTGGCCCATCTATTTGAATTACATAATATCATAGAAAATAGTTCCTTGTTTGTTAAATTATTGTCGACAATATTCAATTAATTTATGACGTCACACAAGGGAAGCACGAGTTTGTGACACCGTGTTACAAAGGAAGGTAAAAATCTCTCAGTCTCTAAGTTACCTTTGAGATATGTTCCTTGAAAATGTGCATTAATCGTTGCCTTTTGAGGGGAGTTATTACATTTATTATTTTTCAACTGAGTTAACGTATTTAAAAACTGGACTGAGAATTTGGAATGCTCTATATTTGAACCAAATTGTAGAGCCTGTATAACATATTCATTGAATACTACTCATTTCTAGGATGGAATGCTTTCAACTTCAAAGAATATACAAATTTTAACAATCTATTATGTTCTCGTTCGAGCATTTTTTTAAGCATAAAATTAGGCAATGTTCTCCTATCTCGAGTCAAAGTTGGGATACTGCATAAATTTAATGGGCTTTGAATTTAGTCAATTATTTCATACACATTTGACAAAGTGAACCGAATAGAATATATAAAATAATGGTCTTGAATTATCAACTAGATGAGGATACATGATACATAACTTGTTATGTTTAGAAAAATTGTTCACGACTTTGGAGTGCATTTTTGTCACTTATGTATATTTTGTATCCAATTTGTTCTAATTTCAAAATAGTTGACAGAATTTATACTTACTCCGGTACCACTAGGAGGATATTGTTCCATTATTGTTCTTACCATGAAATCTTTCACAGGAACAGACGATATCCATTGTTTCCGCAGTTTATCTTTGAGAAAACCAAACATTTAAACTTTTGGCTCATTGTTGTAATTTCTCTTGCAACCAGGAGCACAATATTTATTCAGCATGAGTAATTAACCAACAAACGTCAGTTAACTGTATTTACAACACAAAATGCGAGTCATAACACTCCTTACACGCTTATTTACAGGTGAAAATGCATTTCAATCACACGAGGACACCTTAGGAACAGGTGCAATATATAATTTTCCACAAGACATAGATAAAAAAGACTATGCTAAATTGTAATATGTATCACTTGTCACAGTCAAAACCGGCTACGCGCCATTAATACTACTTTAGGTTAATTGGAGAACGCTGCGCGGGTCTAACTAATCTGTCCGTAATCTCATCTGAGCAGTGTTTCGAAGATCAAGAGTGTCTTTGGCTAGATTTTTTTGACTGGCCGATCATCAATTGTAATGTTTTTTGCATTCCGTTTGCAGACTGGCAGAGGGCTCACGAAATGTGGATAAACAATCCTCTTCAATTTGTTGATGGTGAAAGCATCGAACGAACCTGCGTCGAAATGCACAAAATGATGGTAAAACTTTCGAGAACATTCGCCGAAATCCCGCTTGTCCAGAGCGTCGCTTTGGGTGTGAAAGATGAAATAGAAGAATTCAAACCGATCGTGCCCCTCATTTTGGCTTTGAAAAATCCCGGTATGAGAGAACGGCATTGGAAGCTATTTTCCGATGAGACAGGTATTGATAATCTAAGGCAGCTTGTACTGTATTTGTTTTTCTATTTGTCTTTTTACCAGGAATCGAATTGGAAGTTGGGCCGAACACAACGTTCGAAAACTTCAGAGAAATGGGTATCATGGAGTATGCCGACCTAGTGGTGAGGATTGCCGAAGGCGCTTCGAAAGAATATTCGGTAGAACAAACCTTGGAGAAAATGAAAGCCGAATGGGAAAATAACGATTTGGAACTTACTCTTTATAAAAATACTGGTAATTCTGAACTTGATTAATGATGAAAATATCGAAACATACCGGTCATTTAAATTTACAAAACTATACAGGATGTTCCATAATATATGCGCAGGACTTCAGGATGTGATAGCTTGTCCAAAAAATTGAAAAATGTTTGTATTAACTTACCCTCTAAAATGCACAATTTTCGAGATAAAGGATGTAGAAATTGAAAAAAATATTTTTTTCTGAATATCTCCGGAACCG
This sequence comes from Endomychus coccineus, assembly GCA_958510875.1. Lineage (NCBI taxonomy): Eukaryota > Metazoa > Arthropoda > Insecta > Coleoptera > Endomychidae > Endomychus > Endomychus coccineus. The sequence goes on along the minus strand of OY294068.1, from coordinate 157,850,706 downwards.
TTTGTCGTACAGAAAACAGCTTTTGTTAGCATTTTCTACTCATAGTAAACTATGTTTTATGCGATGAAAATTTTTTTTTTTTTAGTCATACTTGGTGAAGATTTTGAAGGGGTAGTGGGTGTTTTTCTCCCCAACTTCTACGCCACTGAAAAAAGTACGGTTTTGAGACGCTCATTTGAAACGCCAATATCTTCTACACAAAAAAGGTAATCCTGGTCATAAGCTCTAAAGTTGACCGTTTTCGAGAAAAATCAACTTTTATGTTGAAAACATGGTCAATTTTTTGAAAAAAAAATTTTTCTTATCAATTAAACAAAATTCATTTAAACGTTAAAATAACTAACAAAACCAAATGTTAACTTCATAATTGCAAAATTAAAAAAAAATAACAAATCATATACAGTTAAATTAAATGGTGGAAATGTCCTCCATTAGCTTCAATGCACCCAGCAATTCTTCGACGCATTGACTGTCTAACACGCAGAAAATTCCCGGAGTGTTCCGAATTATGTCGCAAGATGCAACAATGCTTTCTCTTAATTGGTCAACATTTTCAACTTTAGTAGCGTAGACTAGGGTTTTGAGATGGCCCAAAAGAAAGAATCTAAACAATTAAGTTCGGGAGATCGCGGGGACCAAGGGTGCGGACTTCCTCGACCGATCCAACGGTCTTGGTATTCGTCGTCCAAGTATTGGCGAGCAACCAAACTAAAGTGGGCTGGCGCTCCATCATGCATAAAGTACATGTTTTGTCTTACCTTAAGAGGTACATCTTCCAGCAGTTCCGGCAGTACTTCTTCTAGAAATTGTCGATAATCTGCACCTTTTAATCTGTTCTGTAGAAAATGTGAGCCTATCAAATGATCACCGACGATGCCAGCCCAAACATTCACAGAAAATGGTTGCTGATGATGGCCTTCTGCAATTTCATTGAATTTTCTTCAGCCCATATGTGGTTAATGTGAAAATTGAAAATACCATCTCTCGAGAAAGATGCTACATCGGTAAACTTTGGTTCCAATCTGAGGATTTTGAGCAATTTTGTCTGGCATCCATCTACAAAAAGGCAATCTTGGCGGAAAATCTCTTGACAATAAGGCTTGTACTCTTTGGATACAAAAGTTGTCTTTTCAAAATTCTCCAAACCGTCGAGTGAGCTAAGTTTGAGTTGTGAGCAATTTTTCTGGTACTTGTGGTCGGAATTTCTTCAATTTCGTTGAGGACAGTCTCTTCTGATTGGGGATTTGCAACTTCCATAGGCCACCCATCATCAGCAGTATTCTTTTTAAAACATACGTTGAAACAAGTTATGGTGTGGTACTTGGTGATCAGGATGTCTTTCTTGATACCACCCTTGCTTCTGCTGGATTACCGCTCGCCATTCCGTAAAGGTAATGCATTTCGCTCATTTCAGCGTTTATGTAATTCATTACAAATTTACTTTTTGCAGGTACAAACTAATTGTTATTTTGACAGGAGGGAGCTTTTGTTTTAAAATTTAAAGCCTACTTGATGAAAAAAATTATAAATTTTTTTACACAAACGCTGAAATGTACGAAATGCGTTACCTTTACGGTTTGGAGAATTTTTCAAAGACAACTTTTGTATCATTTTTTCATTTTTTTTAAGTTTTGCAATTATCAAGTCAACATTTGGTTCTGTTAGTTGTTCTAACGTTTAAATAAGTTTTGTTCAATTTGTTAAAAAAAAATTTCAATTCATCTTAGAGGGTAACTTGACAGAAAGTTTTTTCAAATTTTTGGCCGAGCTATCACATCCTGAAGTCCTGCGCATATATTATGAAACACCCTGTATATTAACATAAGCAATATGAATAGTTTCTTGGGCAGACCAGAGCATTTTCCCACATATGGAACAGACAATAGGATATAATTATTATTATGCTATCTATATACTTTCTAAAGTTGGAAAATAAAATTTACAAAAAATTGAGTTTTTTCTCCAACTCTAGAAACTCTATGTAAACGCTGAAAACATAGATATATCTATCTATATAGTGCAGGGGTCTCCAAGCCTTCCAGCTTTAGGGCCGTACTGTTTACTCCAGTAAGTTCCAAAGGCCAACACCGTTTTAATTTTCCTGCTATTATCTATAATTTCTAGAATAGTCTTCGAATACGCGCCCTGAGCGAGCATACGCTTGCCTAATTCGCTAGTTCAATTATTATTGTCTACTAACTGTACTTTATTGTTACGACCGGGACACTTGACAACACCTGGTGGCCACACGCGGAAAAAGGTAGTGGTAGTACTTCTATCGCTAACAGATAGCGCAGTAAAAATTAAACATTCGCGAATAATCTCGTTGTTTCGAGAAAGTTCTGGTGCATTCCACTCACTTCTAGATGGCAGTAATTGGAGTATGAAAGGATAGCGGCGCGACCCCGAGTCAGTCCGCCTAGGCAAGGCGAAGGAAGCGAAACTGTCTGTTGTGGAATAAAGTAGTGCCTAACTCCTTGAAACGTGTTTCTGTGTGTTTAAAGGACATCTTCTTAACAGTATTTTGATTTGAGTTGTTTTTGTGTGTGATTTACTAGTATGGAACAGAAGCGAAAAGTAGACAGTGAATGCAGAACATTCAAAGATCAATGGAACTTTCAATATTTCGTTATTAAGTTCAGTAAGAAGGCACTATGTTTGATTTGCAAGGAAACCATAGCCGTTCTCAAAGAATATAACATCAAACGTCATTATGGAACGAAACATTTTCAGAAAAATTTGAAGCTTTTAAGCGGGAATTCAAATCGCCGCAATCTTTGTTTACGAAACTCAATACTGAACAAGAGGTTGCAACTCGTGCCAGCTTCCGTAGTGTGGCTCTGGAAACTGCGAAACGTGGAAAACCATATCGACTGCCGAATTCTTGCAGATTACAACTAAAACACTTGTTTCGTTTTCACCATCAATCGATCGAGTGGACTGTATTTTCATGGGTCTTTTCTGGATTAATTAAAACTGTTTTCAAACAATAACATTTATTTAAATAGATAATTTTGGACTCTTTCAAGAGGTTTTAAAAACTGTACTAGCAGGCTGCTACATCTTTTCTTAACTACACATTTTCTACCTGGTTCCTCGACAAGAGGGTAAATCCGGGTTGAGAGTGGTAATAATGGAGGGGCATGAGCCATAACTTATAACTAACTTAAACAGGAATAAGAACTATCACTTACTTCAAATTATATATACTTAATAATAAACAAATACAATGAACTAACTAACAATATTTAAAACCATACCGGCCACCTTGGCAGACCTCAGGTCTTCAACAACCAGTACCATCAGATAGAAATATAAAATATAAAACATGGAAAAATTAACTTAACTATTTGAATTAGAAATCTTTAAAACTATTGAGAGTTCATCTATTAACAAAAAATGTTTGTTTTTTTTTAGGTAATAGGGAGTGGACACACCTTTACAACCGGCCGTTTATAAACACCTTTATTGGTCTTAACACTCACAACACGAGTTTTTCCATCACTTCCGGGGTGTAGTTTTATAATCCTTCCCAATACCCATTGGGATGGTGGTAAATTGTCCACCTTAACAATAACCATTGCACCAATTGATATAACATCAGTATCTGCATTCCATTTCTTACGCTGTTGTAATGAAGTCAGGTAATCACGTGACCAACGTTTCCAGAAACTTTGTTGCAATTGTTGAAGAAGTTGGTATCGAGATAACTTATTAATTGTTATATGATGAACATCTGGATCTGGTGGTAATGTCAGTAATTTGCCAATTAGAAAGTGAGAGGGGGTTAGCGGATTTAGATCATTGGGGTCGGCGGAAAGAGGAGAAAGGGGTCTAGAATTAAGTATGCCTTCAATCTGCGTCAACACAGTAATAAACTCCTCATATGTTAAGATTGTTTCGCCGATTACTTTGTATAAATGCCGCTTTAGACTTTTCACATTGGCTTCCCAAATACCTCCAAAATGCGGTGAATTTGGAGGAATAAAATGCCATTTAGATCTATTTTGATCAGTATAATCACATATTAGATCATTGTTTGATTTCAGAAATGAATACATATCATTCAAACTATTATTCGCACCTACAAAATTTGTGGCGTTATCCGAATACAAGTCGCTTGGAAATCCTCTTCTTGATGAGAACCTTCTCAAGCATGCTATAAATGCATCGGTTGACAAATCAGAAATTAACTCAATATGTATAGCCTTAGTGCTTAAACAAACAAATAAACAAATGTAAGCTTTAGTTACTTTATAACCTCTGATCTTGCGGTGCTTTACGGAAAAGGGTCCTGCATAATCAAGACCTGTACATTGAAAGGGTATTAAATTAGCAACACGATTATGTGGCAAATCAGCCATGGTCACAGACATTGGTTTAGGATTGAACCTAAAACATGTTAAACATTTTCTAACAGTTTCTTTAGCCAAATAAATTCCTTTTAAAGGCCAATAATTTTGACGGACACTATTTAGCAATAATTGTGGACTAGCATGGAGTAGTCTAATATGCTCAGATTGAAATATTAATTTAGTTAACATATGTTTTGAATCTAGAATTATAGGATGTTTAGAATTATATTGTAAATCGGAATGTTTGAGTCTACCACCGACTCTTATTATTCCATAATTATCAATGAAAGCAGCTAAACCATTAAACTTATTTTTGATCGCTTTGACATTTCCTGTTGTCAAATAATTGAATTCTTTACTAAAACTTTGCATCTGAGCCATTTTAATCAAACATTTAAGGGCATCATCTAATTCGATTAACGTTAATCTACCATTAACGCGATTGGTACCACGTATTTTCGAATTACTATTGTTATGGAATCTTTTACAATAAGCAATAACTCTTTGTAATCGAGTTAAATTAGAAAATTTATCAAATATTTGCCAGTTTTGACTTATTGTATGTAAAACTATCTCGCAATTAGTTTTTTTTAATTCTGGCAAATCTCTTTTTATAGTAGGAGTAAACTTGAAATTAAAACTAGAGGCATTGAAATCGTAAAGCCATGATGGACCGGACCACCATAGTTCATTTTTCATCAATTCAGTTGGGTAGTTACCTCGTGAAACAATATCCGCAGGATTCTGTTTAGTTTCAACATACTGCCAACTGTAATTTGCTGTTAATTCTTGAATTTCCGTCACACGTGTACATACGAAAGTTTGCAATTTATACGTTTCTGTATGAATCCAATGAAGGACAATCAATGAATCTGTCCATAGATAACAATCGAATTCATACATTACGCATTCCGATAAGGCTTTCATTAATCGGGATAGCATCAATGCAGCTAACAATTCTAAACGCGGCATAGTCAACGATTTCAATGGAGCTACTTTTGACTTTGAACAAAGTAAAGATACTTTTATCTCATTATTTTCATTGATTGATCTCATATAAACTACTGCTCCATAAGACCGTTGGCTAGCATCTGAAAAACCAAATAATTGAACTTTTGCTGGTTTTTCGATCATGACAAATCTAGGAATATTTAAGGTATTTAAAATTATCAATTCCTTGTAAAATAAATGCCATTTCCTAATTAAATTATCGGGAAGTTCATCATCCCAATCAAGTTTTAACGACCATAATCTTTGAATTAACCTTTTAGCAATTATTATACAAGGTGATAATAAACCTAACGGATCATATAACTTCGAAATTTGTGACAATATACTTCGTTTTGAGCATTTTTCTGAAATCTGTTCATCATCAGTGAATTTAAATGATAAGTGATCGTTTGTACAACACCATTGTATACCTAAACATTTTGTATCTTTGTCACATATTTTAAGAGTTTCTGTGGTTTTATTAATTGATTGAAAATTGTTTAAAATGTGTGCACTATTAGACCGCCATTTATTTAAAACAAAACATCCCGTACCCAAAATATAAGAAATCTGATTACAAATTTCAATTGCATCCCTTTCATCTGAAAATCCAGCTATAAAATCATCTACATAGAAATTCTCTAATATCATTTGACTTGCAACAGGAAATTCATCTCTAAATTCATCGGCAAGTTGGTGTAAACACCTCATTGCTAGGTAAGGTGCACTCGCGGTGCCATAGGTAACCGTATTTAGTTCGAATACTTTAATGTTTTCCGACTTATCAAATCTCCAAACAATTCTCTGAAGACACCTGTCCTCACGATCAATTAAGACTTGACGGTACATTTTCGTTATGTCCGATGAAACTACGTACGGAAATTGTCTAAATTTGATCAATATATTAAATAAACTACTCAAAATTTGGGGACCTACATATTGAATGTCATTTAATGAAACTCCATTTGATGTCGGAGCTGAACCGTTGAATACAACTCTAGCGCGGGTTGTGAGGCTATCTTCTTTCATAACTAAATGATGGGGCATAAAATATGATATTTTTTTATCAACATCGTCATTAATTAAACTCATATGTCCCATTTCCAAATACTCACGCATAAAATCCTTATAATCTATTTCAAAATGTGGAAACTTTTCAAACTTTCTTTCAAGAGACATTAGCTTTTTTACAGCTAATTCTTTTGAATTCCCTAAACTAGTAACGTCATGTTTTAACGGTATTTTAACAATAAATCTACCGTTTAGATCTCGCGAGAATGTCTCCTTAAATATGTTTTCACATTTCAAATCATCATTAGATAATTTACATTTCTCATCAATCTGTTCAACCATCCAGAATTTTTGTAATGATTGATTTAAGTTTACGAAATCTACCGATAATAAACATTTGGTTTCTTTCGAATCTGTAGAGACATCTGGCAAATTGCCGCCAACAATATAACCGAATACGGTTTTTCGTAGAACTGGTAAACCTTTACCTAGAACTATTTTGTGAGATTTTAAAGCGTCCCAAAAGGTCGAGACCCCTATCAACAAATCTATATTATTGGGCTCATAAAATTCAGGATTCGCCAACATAATGTTTGTCGGCATTTTTAAACTTGAAATATCTAAATACTGGCTAGGTAAATAGTCAGTAATTTTGGGTAAAACTAAGCAATCCAAATTCAAACAGAAATCGTTGATCATAGATTGTGCATTTACGATACATTTTTTATCAATAGTAATTCCTGAACCGATACCTGAAACTGAAATATCTATGTTTGTTTGATGTAAATTCAGTTTCGAAACGAGATTTTGTTCAACAAAATTAGACTGGGAACCAGAATCTAATACAGCATAACAAACGTGTTTATTGCCATAAAAATCAACAACGAAAACCTTCGCAGTAGGTAAAAGGACATGAGATTTGAGTGTGCTTGTAAATGCGACCCTTGTCTCAACATCTGTGTGTAGTAATCTACTATGCTTTTGGTTGCATGAAAAACAAGGTTTTGACTTGCACGAATTTGCACTATGGTCTTTACATAAACAATTGTGGCACAATTTCAAATCATTAATACGTTTCACGCGTTCGGAAACATCTAAATCAATGAACATCTTGCAAGTATAAATTTTATGACCTGTCTTGCTACAAAAGTTGCATTTAATTATCTTATTTGAACTACTCTGATTACTAAGAAAACTTTTAGTTGATTTTTGTTTAACATCTGCATGACCTTTGAATTTACTAATATCTTTATTAACGTTATAAGCTATTGATTCAATTGTATCAGCTCTATCTGATATAAACGTAGTAAATTCATTTAATGTGGGAAATTCATTCTTTTTCATCTTTTTCATCTTTTCCCATTCGGACTGGGTAGTTTTATCTAGTTTTGAATTGACAATATATATTAACAACAAATCCCAATTTTTAGTATCTACATTCAGATTATTCAATGCACCCAAATGTTTGAACAAAGTATCTATCAATTCTCGCAACTCTACAAATGAATCCTTTCTAATCAATGGTATCTCAAACAATCCTTGGATATGTGTAGACACTAATAACATCTTTTTATCAAATCTATTGCATAACATACTCCAAGCTACTTCATAATTACTTGCTGATAATTCAACAGACCCTATAATTTTGAAAGCTGAGGGATTGAGACTTGCTCGTAAATAATGAAATTTTTGTATATCGTTAATTTCTACATTTTCGTGAATTAAGGACTGATATATATCTTTGAAATTTAATCATCCTTCATACGAGCCATCAAAATGTGGCAAGTCTATAACAGGTAATTTAATAGGTAGCTTTTTTGATTGAGCAGCTTGAGAAGGTGGCGCTATATCAGAATCAGATCTACTTTTTAATAAACATGCTGTTCTCGCCAAAATAACTTCATATTTATCACAAAATGACTCCCTCTCTTCTAACTGTTCATTCAATAATTGCTCATCGCATTCATTTTCGATTTCATTTTGAACTTGATCGAATTCAACAATAATATGTTTTAGTCTCTCAATTTTCAATTCTAACATCGTAATCTTTTCAATATCTTGATTTCTATCAACTTTTATCTGATCATATAATAAATCTACTGATTTTGAAAGAGTGGTTAGTTTGCTTTTAATGCAACCCCTTTTTCTAATCAAGGCATCCATTTTGATTAAACGTAATTCATTTACTACAAATCTCAATTTTAAATAATCAACAGAAAAACTGTTAATCTTATAATCAAATCTTAAATTAAAGTAATAAACTTTATAAACAAACGTATCTGTGAATCATTATTCAAATCTATATCATCAATCTAATCAGCCTCTATATATCAATTTATCATCTATAAACTATTTAAGTAAATCCAGAAGCATTAATAAATCATATTATATTAATCATGTAATAATAAAGCATCGAGAAACAATCTTAACCTGAAGAATCTGTAAACCCTTTTAAACAAATTGAATACATACACAAATCTAAAGGATAACAAAGGAACTCACATTTATATCAGAAAATAATCGTCGCCAACTGCATTCAAACATCAAACATCATCACGTGGCAGGAAATCTTAATTATTTTCGCATCCGGTATCGTAGGACCAATGTTTCGTTTTCACCATCAATCGATCGAGTGGACTGTATTTTCATGGGTCTTTTCTGGATTAATTAAAACTGTTTTCAAACAATAACATTTATTTAAATAGATAATTTTGGACTCTTTCAAGAGGTTTTAAAAACTGTACTAGCAGGCTGCTACATCTTTTCTTAACTACACATTTTCTACCTGGTTCCTCGACAAGAGGGTAAATCCGGGTTGAGAGTGGTAATAATGGAGGGGCATGAGCCATAACTTATAACTAACTTAAACAGGAATAAGAACTATCACTTACTTCAAATTATATATACTTAATAATAAACAAATACAATGAACTAACTAACAATATTTAAAACCAACACTTATATATGCAAATCACGTGGCTCGCAGATAGTCTGTAGTGAAAGAAAACTGTTTAAAATTACCAGCTCTATTCATACTTACTGTCTTAGTTTTAATATTATCCGATATATGGCATTACTGTAATAACTATTTTTGAAACGAAAGAGAAAACTGCATCATCTATCAGTTTTCTTCAATCCTACTGACTTAGTTTTAATATTGCCCAATAGATGACACTATAGTATACAATACGTTCTAAAAGGAGTGGCACGCGATATAGCCATTTATTATTCGTAGCCATATCATCTCATGCTTCCTTAACCTGGTTCCTGAATATATCCAATTTTAGGGACTTATATAATGAAGGTTTCGGAGGAGATTCAACAACTACTGGACGATCATATAGTGTTGACGCAGCAAATCTCTTTCAGTCCTTTCAAAGGTCCGTTCGAAGCCGATATAGACGAGTGGGAAGATAAGCTGAAAATCACCGCTGAAGTTATTGAAGAGTGGGTTGATCTACAGAAGTAAGTAACCGCAATTCTTATTCTCAATAGCTCCTGATTGCATAAATAGGAAAATATTCTCTGTAATTCGATCTCGATAAATATGTTGTCAATAGAGAGTGGATGTATCTGGAGCCGATTTTCACCAGCGAAGATATAACCAGTCAACTGCCAGTTGAAAGTAAGAAGTACAAAACAATGGAAAGGACATGGAGGAGGATTATGAGATCAGCTTTTGAAAGACCAAATGTGAGTAGTTTTAATTGTTTGTTTTTTTTTCACTATAGTTCGAGGTGATTGGGACAATGAAACTATCACCACCAGGTGATCTAGTATGGTTTACAGACGGGTCGGGGAATTTACTCAAAAAGGCCAAAGATCATATATCACTTGCTCTTGGCATGTACTGTATGATTTTTCAAGCAGATGTCTATATAATTTCAACCTGCACCTTAGATATCCTGCTAAGAAACTATACAAATAGGCGTGTGTACATCTGCTCAGACAGCCGGCGGTCGACTCTGGGGTTTTTTAAGTTTCCTGGAGTGGCATCGAGGCTGGTCAACGAGTGCAGAGAAACACTAGCTCAATTAGCTAGGGCTACCAAAGTCCAACTCATCTGGTTCCCGGGACAAAGTGGAGTTGAGGGTAACTAAATGGCCGAGACCCTGGCCAGTGCGAGGGTCATCAGGAGCTCTTGTTGTCACTGCTCTAGAATTCTTGCCCTTCGAGGCTAACAGAACAAATGATGATCTGGCTTGTAGCAGAACTCACCAGGCATGAGACAGGTTATGCTCATTATCAGGCGCCTAGGCTCTCGAAGAAACTCCTTTCTTTGACAGAAAGGACCTTAGGGAGATGAATGGAAGTCTCACGGCTTATTAACATGTAGGTACATAGTATAGGCATTGTAGATAATCTTATATGTAGGAACTGTACACAGGAGCCCATGTTGACACTGCTCTGGAATTCTTGGCCCTTCGATACCAGCTGAAGAAACAGTTGTCTCGGTTGTGGCGAAACTCACCAGGCATGAGACAGGCCAAGCTTTTTATTAGAAAGCCTGCGCCTAGGTTCTCAAAGAACTTTAACCGGAGGACCTTATGGAGATGACTGATATTCTCACAAATTATTACCAGACACCCACATATTATGGGCATCGTAGATGCTCTCATATGTAGGAAATGTAGACAGGTAAAAATAACTGCCTCTCATTTGCAATTGGAATGTCGACCTTTGGTATCTCTCAGGTATCGTTATTTCGGCGATGTAGAGCTGCTTCCGGTGACAATATTGGAAGCAGCGTCAGCGACAAGATTGGCTTCTGTTCAGCCTAGAATAAGTCACTGGTCCGGTGTCCTGAGTGCTACAAGGGTTCACACCCTGCACTGCAATGATGATAGTGATGATACGAGAGGGAATATAACGTTGCAGGACAACGTGTGAGCCAGTAATAGCATGTTTGAGAAAGCTTACCACATTTCTTTCCTGGTCAAAATTTGTTTCTACTTCACGTTTTTTAACCAGAAGAAAATTCTTAAAGAATGGGGTGCATTGATAATAGATTGATTTTCTTTAATATCTTCTATGTCTTTTGAAGAAGTTACTTTCGTGACTATGAAGAATCGGTTGTTTCAATCAGCACTAGGCTGTGCCAAAAAAAATCGATATTTTTTTATTTCGCTCTTCTTCGAGTATATCAAATTCATTCGAATTTGAACGGGGAATGATATACTCGAAGAACAGCGAAATAAAAAAATATCGATTTTTTTAGGTACAGCCTACAGCACTCACCAAAAGGGTTTTTATTTTTGCCAACTTCACGAACGTTAGTAGTGTTCCCTGAACTTATAACGTTATAATTAGAACCCTGATACTATTCTTGGAGAAGAACCTTGCTTTAACGAAAATATTGCTCATTTACTCACATTAATTTCTCAGATAATCGAATATTGTGGAGATAGGAGGTTATTGGAAAGTTTGAAGGATGCCCATCATATACTGGAGGTGGTAGAGAAAGGTCTAACCGAGTACTTGGAAACCAAGAGGATAGTGTTTCCGAGATTGTACTTCCTTAGCGACGACGAATTGTTGGAGATCCTATCACAAACCAGGAATCCATTGGCAGTTCAACCTCATCTACGGAAATGCTTCGAGAATATTGCTAAGGTATGCTTATTTGTTCTGATTTTTATCTAACTTGCGGGCTAGTGTACATCATTCTAGCGTTCACTACTTGCAAATTTCTTACGAGTTGGATGATAAGTAGTAAATAAAAGACAAATTTAGACTTTATTGTGAACCAATGGAAAAATTGGATATAGGGTCCGGCAAACTTTGTCGTAGCTCTGTAACACCTTTTACATAGGACTTAACGATTTCTTTGAAAGTTATCTGTCAAGGGTGTTGAAAAGCAAATGTCCGGTAATTGTTATCACGTATATGTCTGCGGCGAATTGTAAATCAAGGCATTTTATAAAACGCTTAGACTTTTTCTAAATGACTGAGCGAATTGAATAAATTTCAATTACTTATATTTTTTAGGTCTTAAAACAAATTTTTTTAGTCATGTGCAATAATAACGTCTATTTTACAATATATATTTTAATAATAATATACAAATTTTAATATTTTTGTAAAGACTGCATAGGAGTTAGGCATTTTATATCTGTCTAGCAAATTCGTTGTAATGTCAGTGAACAGTGATGATCAGGTAATTTAGTCGGCGATGAAAATATCACCACCCTAACCTAACCTAACTTAATCTAACCTAACTTGTACCTCTCTCAATGGCCGTTGATATTTCATGCAACTGATAATTGTATGCTAGCTCCAAAATCTCTTTAAAGTCAAGTACACAAGTATGCAAACCTTACCGGGGCAATATCTATGTTCTTCCTTATAAAATAATGTTTCATAAATTAAATTTTCATCGCCATCGTCTAAATCACCTGATTCCCTCTATAGTGTGACAGAATTAATTAGCTTTTTGGAGTTTTTAATTCTGGGTTCGGAGAAAAAAATTGCTTTAAGTAGATAATTATGATACAGATTGAAGGAACTGAAATCGAACAGTTTTTGATCGTCGCAAATTGTCCAAAAAAAATGGTAAAAATGGCCAAAACCGGTTTTTCGCGTCGGACATCGTCGGATTGAGGTAAAAAGGAAAACGCTTTCATTAAGCTTATGCGCCGTAGAAAGATGGAAAAAATGAGCTGCGGATGAACCCGATTGGTCCCCGCAAATTGCAAAAAACCATCGATTTTGCTCGAAATCTCAAAATTTCATAACTCTTGTTCTTTTGAACATCAAGAGCTGAAAATACCACACAAAATTTCAGCAAGATCGGATTTACACTTTTTGCAAACCGCAGCTTAATACAAAGAAAAGCACTTTTGTAAAATGGCCCTAAAAAGTTGTGGTGCGGTAACGCGCTATTTTATTACGGAATCATCTTCTTCAATAGTTAATGAACAACTTACCAAATTTCCAACCTTTTATCTTCCGTGAAAGTTGCTAAAACAATTATTTTAAATAATGGTATTTCGTGTGCTTGGCTGTGCGGCGCGGGTGGAAGGGAGAGCCGTCGCGCTAGACTCGTAAAAAACAACAATATTTCGGGAACCCTTGCTCGAAAATCGATGTTTTTTTTTATTCCGTACTACCATTCAATAATATTAAAATTGCGCGTATTTTCAAACTTCTAGTAATGTCGCAAGTACTCTAAAAAATACATTGCGCTATTCGATCTATTCATTATTACTATTTATTAAATTAAGGGCCATTAAGCTGCTGTTTGCAAAAAGTGTACATCCGATCTTGCTGAAATTTTGTGTGGTACGTGTTGGGCCAATCAAAATTTCAGCTTTTAATCTTTAAAAGGACAAGAGTTATGAATTTTTGAAATTTCGAGCAAAATCGATGGTTTTTTGCAATTTGCGGAGTCACCGCTGGACCAATCGGGTTCATCCGCAGCTCATTTTTTCCGTCTTTTCACGGCGCATGAGCTTATTGTGAGATTTTTCCTTTTTAACTCAATCCAACGATGTCCGACGCGAAAAACCGGTTTTGTCCATTTCTATCATTTTTTTGGACCATTTGCGACCATCAAAAAGTGTTCGATTTTAGTTTCTTCAATTTGTATCATAATTATTAAACTTAAAGCAATTTTTTTCTCCGAACTCAGAATTAGAAACTTCAAATAGCTAATTCGATCACACTAAGTGTATGATGAAGCAAAGCATTCTATAAGAAGTGTATCAATAAGAGATGTAACTGAAAACTCCTAATTATTTGAAATTGGTGGAATTAACAAGAGGCCAAGACGCGTATTAGGGATTTGTGTAACACTGATTATCGCATCAAGTTATTTCATATCTTTATCTATAAAATAGTTCTATTTTAATGTGAATATTCTTCTTAAATCAAACAAATTATTGGGATCAGTAAAACGGAATGGAAAACATAATTACAGCCCGACCATTCTAGCTTGGCCTCTGGGATGCGCGGAAGAAATAGTGAAAGAGCCACTGTGCAACAGACAGAGAACGGCAAGTTCCTGTAATTTGTCGATGTAAAAACTACGAATACACCGCTTAAACTGAGGCTACTGCGTATCCAAAACTCAGAGGCCAAGCTAGAATGGTCGAGCTTCGTTTTTTTGTAAAATTTTTGCGCAGTACGGGTTGAAATTTCCATCCAAATATCTGAGCACAACGTTTTCTTGTTCTAAATTGAATTACTATGATAATAATCTAAATCATCCAGCCAAATTATTTTACTTGTCTGCGTTCATCACAGCACTATCTTCACAGAGAATCTTATGCAATAATTTTTTCTACACCACGGCCCTTTATTGATAAGCACTTATTTAAATCTTGTTATTTATGTTGAGCATGTTACATGTATTTCAATGTCACTTGTTACACTCGTCCTCGAATGAACAAATGTATGTTGTGAACGAAATTACCCGTAAAATTTTCGCGTTGCTACGTGCTACTAGAAGAAGGATTGATGCAATTCCATTTCAGTTGCTATTCGAGGAAGATTTGAAAATTACAAGAATGTTTTCTGCGGAAGGAGAAGGTGTCGATTTGGATCCACCACTATATCCAAAAGGAGGTGTAGAAACATGGCTCTTATCTGTGGAAAGTTCTATGAAAAACACTGGTGAGTACTGAATCAGTTTGACCGATATTTCTTGCTAGAATGATTTCAGTTTCCCATGCATGTTTCTGATAATGTATCAGTATCACTATGGCGTTTGGGTATATTCATTCGGTGCTATCGTTGACCACAATCCACAATTATACATGCTCAAAAAAATCACTTCTTTTGATCTCATATAAATAAAACGGAATCAATCAAGTATGTACGCATACACAATTAATCTATCTTTGCACTGTTATGGTAGCATGGAGTACATGATAGAAAGACTTCGCATGCTAATCAATTCATTTCATCAACTCAGAAATATTCTGAGCAGATATGTCATGATTTTGGTTCACAGTGCGGCTTGGTTGAGTCCATCCATCATACGCTGTTATATTATTGTACGGTGTGGACTTGAAACGGTTGTGAAACGGCAGCCCATCTATGTTGGGCGCCAGTGAAACGGACCCGCTTTGGGTCGGTTTTAATTGGCCCAGCTAGCTCAATTCAAATTAATTAATCCCAGGGCTCGTAGTGAAACGTGCCTTGTGATTCAAGACTGGTGAATTACCCGAGCGCCAACTGCTTGAAAAAAAAACTATAAAACTAAATGAATTCACAGTCAAGAATACAAGCACTACGAGATGGTTTAACAGTCGATGGAAATTCAGAAAAACAATACAAGTTCAACTTAACAATTCGTATATTCCAACAGAATCTGGATTATAAATAAAATTTAAATTACAAATTTTTAGAATACCAATTGGAAATATAAATAATATTGAATTCGTAGAAAAACAATTATTAAATTAAATCAAATTGTAACATAAATGAAATTTTAAGAAAACAATTATAAATTTAAATTGGTTTGTAACATAAATTGAATTTTAACAATTAATAAATTAAATCAATTATTAAATTGAAAAGAATGAAATTTCCAATAAGAGGACTTACAGTAGACCTCAAATGATTCTATAAAAATTAGTGGAATACAACTTCGGATAAACAACAAAATCAGAGAATGAAATTATGGTCATTCAAACAAGAAAATGTTACCCTCCTTGGAACTCGTAGGAACTGGAAGTCGGTCCTGTCAGGAAAGTCACTAAAGCGCCTTGGACTGAAGGGGTGAGGAACCTCAGACGTTCAAACCCTGTAATTTCAAAGAACGAACAGTACCCGACTTGAGATCAAAAGGACAAGCAACACCGTCGGTTGGAATAACCAGGTGATTCCACAACCGATAATGTTATCTTTCCCAAATTGCGAAAACACTAATACAAAATGGATATCTTGACGAGATATCAATTTAGGCAAAAATTTAATTTAATCTGAAAGAAATAAACGATTACAATTGATTTTTAAAATTAGCAAAAAGTTAACATGTGACTGAAAGAATAATAATTAAAATTATATCTGAAAGAATATTATTAGAAAGGTTGAAATTTGCTAGTTAGCATAAAATTCTGGTTTGCTTGAAATGAATTGCACACGTGGATTGATAATGTAAACTGTATTAACTCCCAAACGGCGTGACAGTGTCATAAATATATGTATACCTAATAAGCAGTAATTAGGTTATTTGTTTCGTATTCACCCTTATCAACCTTTACTGCACGTTGGTCTAATAAGACCAGCCTATGTATCTTGTACTAGGATAACAAAATGGCGATCTACAGAATCGCGCAACTACCATGTGCACAAATTGCAGGGTCAAGTAAAAAGGTGGAAATTAAATATTGTCTGCATCAACTGCCCACGTCTCGTTAGAGTAATTTCATACAATGACTACAACAATCCAGGTAATGATGGAAATGATATACCTGGGATCATGCTAAATGCAAATCTGATTGTGCGTGTCTTAGGATAAGTCGAGTAAACTTCCTCCGAAATATAATTACATTCAGGTACTGTACATGCAGACGTTTAATAACAAATCTAAATCAAATTATATGTAGCCTGATGTGCATCATATTTCGGAAGCAAAAATTAAGAAAAGGTATGTAAAGAATATGAAATATAAAACTCGACTTACCCTATTAAAGGTTAACACCACAATGAATAATTTCCGATTTCCGCTATCTTACATTCCCACTCCGCGATATTTAGTGACATCTCACATCAGGAATGGTAGTCTCAATAATCTAAGTTTTATTGACCGGCAGATGTCTTTAACTTATTATATGACAAGTTTCCTAGCCGAAAAGAAATCTAATCTGTTTATTAGCAAGTTCTATACTATCTCGTAACGCAACCCGTTACAGACTATCGAAGACATCACTATGTGATTTCGACGTAATTCAAAATACCTTAATTAAATTAATGCTGGAAAAAATCGAAGATGCTCAACCAGATTATAATTTTTGTTTCTTCTGTACTTTGACTACACCAGAAGGAAACCTATAATCTTCGAAGAACATCGTGTTAGCCACCGGTGGAATGTTGGGAGAGGGGATAGGCATTCCAATTTTCCTTGAAGGCTTGGAGATTACAGGCATAGGGAAAGACCTCACTAGGCAAAGAGTTCCACAACTTCACTGTTCGATATAAAGATGAAGTCTGGTAGGAAGAAGTTCGGCAGGTCTCGAGCTTGACTTCTAGAGAGGTCAATGAATTTGTAAATGTAACATCATCATTCGGACGAATAGCTCTATTCTGGATAGGATTCAATAGCTTCATCGTATGTTTGAGAGACGAACTTCAATGACATGTGCACAGTACTCCACAGTTCGAATCTGTGCTTTGCAGATTATAAGAAGCTGCTGGTATGTAAAGCACCTCTTGGCACGGAATAGAAAACCAAGATATTGTGAAACGGTTTTCACAATGGACCTCACATAATCATCCCATGTGAGGATGCTGTTGGTAGTGATCCCGAGCATGGATATGGAAGACTTCATAGGAATAGTTGTACCTGACATCATCATTTTAGGGATTGTGGAATCCGCCTTCCTTGAAAAAACGCGAGCTTGAGTTTTGGTTGCATTAAACGCTACTAGATTATCATATCCTCATTTCAAAATCATCGCCAGAACTCCATTAATCACGTCAACCTATCTCTGTCTAGCTCGTCTGGCTTCATTGAATGTTATAGGGTCTCTAAATGAGAAAGCGGTATGCAGTGTACCATTATCTGCAAAACTGTGGACGGACAGGTGGTCACTTCCAGCAGATCATTGATATGGAGCAGAAACAAAGTTGGTGTCAAAACAGATCCCTGTGGAACGTCAGCGTTGATAGTCATTGAACCGTAGGATACTCCGTTAACCACCACATGGAGTGATCTACGTGAGAGAATAATCGATAGTAAGCGTCAAAGTTGGAGCGACAAACCATATGACGAAGTTTCTCAAGAAGACTTTGGTGCCAGTCTCGGTTAAATGCTTTGGAGATAATCAATCCTACAGCTAAATATTCAATTTTTCAATATCATGCTTATGTCCAGTCTACTTTTAAATATGGAATAGTTTTTTGGGGCAACTCGGGCGACGTTCAGAGGGTGTTCGCTCTTCAAAAAAGATGTGTTAGATGTATATTTAAGTTGCCTCAGAGAGAAAGCTGTAAACAGTATCTTGTAGGGAATGGAATACTTACCTTACATAGTTTATATATTTATGAGGTAGTGATCTTTGTTTGAAAAAATTGGGAAATATTCAGAGACTAGTTACAGAAACATGATCATGGTACAAGATATAAGAACAACTATAAGTGCAATGAATTGAACTATACGTATCTACAAAAAAACTTTGAGTTCACTATCCTGAAAATATCCAATAAATTGCCTTCATCACTGCAAAAACTGCCTACTCTAATCTTGAAAAACAAGTTTAAGAAAATATTCATAAAGCATACTATACGCTTAATGATTATTTAACTGATCCCCATATAGATATTCTTTGAAATGTTTCTCATGTTCCATAGTTTTTACTAATTTTAATTATTGAATATTTCATTTT
This sequence comes from Endomychus coccineus, assembly GCA_958510875.1. Classification (NCBI taxonomy): domain Eukaryota; kingdom Metazoa; phylum Arthropoda; class Insecta; order Coleoptera; family Endomychidae; genus Endomychus; species Endomychus coccineus. Next base: position 157,831,799 of record OY294068.1, on the reverse strand, counting down.
ATTGCAATATTATATTTTAATTTTTTACCTGTTATCTGACGTGTTCTACGCCACTTGAGGGCATATCTGTAAAGTTGAACGAATAAACGATTTATCTACCTATCCAATAGATTCCTGCCATACATGTGTTACGTAGGCAAGCAGGTCTGTTGATCTCTGCAGAGACTATAGTAATCGGTGTCTTTCAATAATTCGTCGTCAGTAAGTTTTTTTTTCATTTCTTATTCGTGATTATCTTAGTGTGCCATCATGAAGTAAACTAGTCTCAATAATTTCTTTTTCACGATTCTCGAGGTGTGAAATTCCATATTTTGCATATATCTAGTCGCGGAATATAATCCAAAAATGGATTTTTGAATCCTTTGTTTACTTTGGAAATCAAGTTATTCCGCTAAAATTTTGATTAGTCACCGTTTACAAGATACTTGAGGCGTGTGGTTGAGAGAAATTATAAAATAGCGGCTAAGCTTGAATCAGACGCCATTATGCTGGATAGATTTTGCATCTATTTTTTTGGCTATTATTTTGAACAGTTGTTATATCATATCAGTTTATTAGTCACTAGCTGTTGTCCGCTGGCTACCACTGCAAAAACAGCTAATACCCGTAGAAAGAAGCGTCGGCTGCGCCGTCGCGATGTCATTCCCCAAGTTTCTATACTTAATAAGAATATTTCTAATGAATAGAAATAGCTAACGGCGTGGGAAGACGTAAAATTATACTTAGTGTCATGTGAAACTATATTTGAATTGACGGGGATATCTATAATGGTCTGTCACGGGCATTATGTGACTGTCATTGTATCATTTCATGTCATGTAAGCGTTAGCTTTCCTGCTACAGGGTTATGTGTTGTCTGTCATAAACAGTTGGAACTGTGATAATGATCCATTAATCTGTGGATCAGCTGTCATGTAAATTGTACGTGGTCATATAAGTTGTTAGAAAAGTCCAATATATGAAATTCGTTTTACCCCGTTTGAGATTGAGTTTCGAAAAATCCGTTCTTAGCGGGTGCCTACATCGTTTAAGCAACGTATCTATAAAGTTTCAAGTCGATATGTTGTTTTATCAAAAGATAACAATATTATTTGTGTATCATCTTTTCCTCTGTATCTCAGATATGTTGTAAACAGCTTCATAAAATTCAAACTTTTGCAGGAATAACCTTTTTTTCCAAAGTAAATTCATTCTTGGGAAATATTCAGTGTCATGGAAAATAGAGCGGGTAAATGGAAGTAACCCCACTGTAGTTATGTCATCGGAAAATTGTGACATATATTTCTGGTGTCAAAGGATATGAGTTTATTTTAGGAGTACTTGGACCAAATTTGGTCGTAGTCGCTGCAACACTCAAACAGTTACGATAAAAAAAACTTTTCAAACCGTACTTCAATGGACTATAGGCTAGTAGAATATAGAACGGAAAAATGGTCGTGACATAATACGTCTCTATAGATTAGTCTGCTATACGATAGAACTATAATTCTGCTCGTGTTGAATTTAGAAATATGAAATAAATATTCAAAAACGACATACAAGTGAAAATAAATATGATTTCTTGACTTGGAATATACAGAGGTTGTGATGAAACATACCCCTTTTAAATAGGATACTAAATATCACCAAACATATTTGTGAAATTTTGGAGCTGTATCAAAAACAATGCATGAATTCTGCGAAATGTTACATCTCTGTGGAAAAATGTATTTCTTTTGATAAGCACATAACTTGAAGGAAATGAACCACATCAGATTACCGCGTCTTATATATGTACATTTTTTTTTTTAGTATTGAGACGACAAGCGACAGCAATGGAACTATTTTTTTTGTTCCCTAGATTACATTCATCGATTTGTTTTTTGGCATGAACTCTCTTCAATTGTTAGATATACGGGTGTAACATATTCGATGCATTAGCATTGGATCTCAGTAACTATAAGAGATAAGCTGGTTGAACTGAGGTAAAGTTGCGCATTTTAAGTCTGAATAATTTGTTTAAAAGAAATTGATATCTTGAGATATCAGATAAAAACGTTTCTTATTTTTTTACGGGTTCATCACTGTTTATTTCGGAGAACAAAGAGCATATTCTTGAAGCACTTTTTATGTTCTTCAAGAAAATTATTTTATTTTTCAGACACTACGTTTTGTTTTTTAGATACCCACATCAACTTCATTTTTCTAAATACAAACTTGGATTTTTTATTTCGTTTTTGACTGGCTTTTGATCTCCCAGAATTAGTGATTTATCACTTGCCACTAAATTGTTTTCGCTAAAAAGGTTTATTTACAGAACCGAAATAAATAGCATGGAAGAACTAAAAATTGGTATTAGAAATGCAATTAGAGAAATTCCACAAAAAATTGACAACTGTATTTAAGTCAACTATTATCTTTTTGAACATCTAGATAATTAGACATTGCTAATTTGTTAGACATTTAATACAAAAAGTGCTTGTTAAGATAAAAAAAAAATAGTTTTATCAACAAGTTGTTAAAGAAATGTAGTTTTTTATTAAAATCACGATTTGGCACCGAATAAAAAAAATCTACGTTTCTACCAACTAACAATTAAAAACTAATAAGCCAATATGGTTCATGAATCTTGTTGACACCTTACTTCCAAAATTTGTCATAGAAGATACCAGGGTGATATTGAAATTTTTTAGATTATCCAAAAAGCGAAACGTCGTATCGCAAAATTAAATTATTTGTTTGAAGAACGTTGTGGACGAATTTTTGTTGTTCTAAAGTCAATGCATAATCTTCAATTTAAAATAAAATCAAATAACCCCTATAGTAAACAATTGAGTGATAATGAAATTAAAAATTCAGCATCAAAAAATTAAAGTTAGTGATGATATCTAAAAAACAGAACATCGTATCTGAAAAATATGATAACTTTCTTGAAGAGCATAAACAAGTGCTTCGAAAAAGTGCTCTTTGATTTTCAAAATAATCAGTAATATACTCGTAACAAATAAATCGGAAATTGTGTTCTTTTCCGGAAATCTCTTGAAGTATTCATTCTAAGAAAATTTCTTTTAACAAATTATTCAGAATTAAAATGCCTCCATTCAACCAACTCTTATAGTTACTGGGATAGCAATGCTCAATGCATCGAATTTGTAACATCCTGTATAGAGATTTATTGAAAATTGTATTTCAAAGAAGTGTTACTCGAAATTACATCAAGTTTGAAAAGTTTTAGTCATTATCCCGATGATAAATTCATTATTAATTGGTATCCTATTTTTTGACATGTACCTGGAATCGTATCTGGAAAACTTTCTTGAAGAGCATAAACAAGTTCTTCGCAAATGTGCTCCTTGATTTTCAAAATAATCAGTAATATACCCGTAAAAAAACGGAAATTGTTTTCTTTTCCGGATATCTCTGGAAGTATTCCAAATTACATGAAGTTTGAAAAGTTTTATTCATAATCCCGATGATAAATTCATTATTAAATGGTATCCTATTTTTTGACATGTACTGCATAATGGCTAACTGAGTAATTTTCAACTTTTTTGGGACGTGAATTCAATAGAATTATCAGTAAATGAAAAGGTAAAAGACAAAATATAACTTTTTTTTCAGTTCGTGTTATCCTTGGAACGGCGACTGCAGATATTATTATCAAAGAAAGAACCGAATGGGTGCTGTCGTGGCCAGGACAGATCGTTATCGCTGGGAGTCAAGCATTTTGGACTGCCGGTGTAGAGGGTGGCATCAAGGTGGATAAATTGAAGGATTTTCTTGAGAAAGTGATGCTAAAGAATGTGAGTACACTTATTAGTCGAGATACATTTTTTTTTCATCATGCACCATATCTTCCTCATTTCAGTCAATGAAACATCAATTTATTTACTTAATAATATCAAGAGAATGTAATTTAATTAAATCACGACTGCTAAGATATTCATGTAAATTTTTCCAAGATTACCTATAATTTCTCCAGTTTTTCATTAAATATTGATACTGAAAAATTGCAATTTCGTTGAATATCAAATGCGTTTACGTTATAATGAAATAGTTATAATAAAATTAGAAATTTATTATTAGTGAATCAGTATTATTTCAATATATTACTTTAAATTACCAAATCTAATCACCTGATCTTGCTTTCCGGCAATCGTGTAATTCCGGAGTCAATATCACTTAGTGTTTCGACTTTCGATGATTATGTAATAACGCTAACCGGTAAGCATCTCTCCCTTCATTGTGGCTCTAAGATTTCAAGCAACGGAGAGCCAAAACAGAGCGCTCTGTAGTGGTTATACTGATAGTCCAGGAGCCAGAGCTATACAGATGGTCTGAACATTAACCCGATGGTACTATGGTTTATCGTTAGAGGACGGTTCAATGACCAATTCATTTCACAGACCGAATTTTCTCCGGCGGCTAGATCTCGAGATAAAGCTTCCGCAAATTGTTTATTTTTTGACTGGACGTTGACCCTTTTCAAATTGCGGTTATTTGAAAAGCATGCCATTTTATACACTTCCACCATGTGCCATCATTTTTAACGTGTCCGTTTATCAGACTGACCAGTTAAAATTGGACCGGAAATGGACTGCAAGTTGACCCTCTCAAACCTGGTGGAAAATGTTCATTGGTGTTGGCAATTGTTATGCCATCAAAAGTTATCGGTCCATTTCCGATTAATTATTTGGTCCATTTGGCCATTATTTGGACCAACAATGTTTTTTTTCTCATTTTGTTGCTAAACCTTGCGGATTACAAGGTGGCATGATGGCACCATGTTAAATAACTTTATTGGAGGTCAAATGAAAATTAAAGATCATTGCCATCACTCCTTGCCTATTTCAACCCCCCACCAAAACCACCCCCAAAACAAACAAAAAAACGGCCGTTCCGATTTTAAACCCAGCCAGAATCTCAATAATTGACTAATTTATCATAAAATTGGTCATATTATCCATATTTTTCTGGGGGTGGTTGTAGGTTTTGGGGGGTTGAAATAGGCAAGGAGTGATGGCAATAAATTTGAATCTTTATTTGACCTCCAATGAAGTTATTTAACATGGTGCCATCATGCTACCTTGTAATCCGCAAGGTCTAGCCACAAAATGAGAAAAAAAAACATTGTTGGTTCAAATAATTGCCAATTACTCGGAAATGGACCGATAACTTTTGATGACATAGGGTATATTAACAATTGCCAACACCAATGGATGTTTTCCACCAGGTTTGGGAGGGTTGAATTGCAGTCCATTTTCGGTCCAATTTTAACTGGTCAGCCTGATAAACGGACACGATAACAAATGATGGCACATGGTGGAAGTGTATAAAAATGGCATGCTTTTCAAGTAACCGCAACTTGAAAAGGGTTAACCTCCAGTCAAAAAATAAACAATTCGCGAAGGCTGTATCTCTAGATCTACCAGCCGGCGAAAATTCGGTCTGTGAGATGAATCGGTCATTGAGCCGTCCTCTAACGATAAACCATAGTGCCATCGGCTTAATGTTCAGACCATCAATATCGGTCTCCTAGACTATGATATTTTAAGTAATGTATCGATGCAAGGATACAAGTCCTGGTCACACGCAACAACAACCTGAGATTGTGAATCGAGATCTTTTCGTTATTTTGAACGCAGCGCTCCAACTTGGTCACCTATAGTTCAAATTCACCCATGACTCCAGAGAAAGAAGCAGACAGAAGCTACTGCAGCATGTCTGTTAAACCTTACGTAAAGTAAGTTGTTAGAAGATCTGTATGTGTATGATGTCCTAGGTAAGAAAAAACTCTTAATTGGAACTATCACATCAGGAGAAAGTCGTTCTTGTAAATCTGCTGTCCAGCAGCATCATAAAGAGCTCGTCAAGAATATTCTTCAAGACTTGGTTTGAAATGCTATTATCGCGGTAAATTTGTCGGGAAGCAATACACGGAACTTTGAATTCCAAACAGTTTAGATCTCCCAGAAACAGCTTCTTGAAAACAGCATCAGCTGGAGTCTTTTTTCTCCGTAAGGGTTTCGCTATTTTCAAATTCAGCAATGGTATTTGAAAGATACGATACAACGATACAATTTTATCTGAAATATGAGAAGAACACAATCTTACACATGATTATTATGGAACACATTTAAGCGAATATCTTATCGGTATGTGAACTTGAATGTTTTATACATACCCGTTATAATATACGGCAAGGTGAGAAAAGTCCCTGAAAAATGAAACGAGAAATGATTTATTTGGTCAAAATTTATTTTATTTCTCAACATAATCTCCTTGTAGCCCAATACACTCCGGCCAAACGTTTTTCGATTCCTTCCAAATGATACGATTTCGGCAATCCTTCAAAATAGGCGTTAGTTTCAGCGATGACCTCTGGTGGAAGAGTACTTTTTTCTTTGCCAAATGCTGCCGCTTTCACTTCAAAGTGGCGTCAAAGCGATCCAACAGCTCTACATAATATACGTTTTGCCCTTTTCAAAGTGATCGATATGGACGATACCGGGAGCATCCCAAAAAACTGTCGCTATGACTATGTTGGCCGATAAACCCAATTTGGCCTTTTTCGGCTTCGATTCGCCAGGACAAGTTCACTGTTTCGACTATTCTTTGGTCTCTGGGTGTTCTAATGAATCCATGTTTCGTCCACGGTTACGAAACGGCGCAGAAAATCCTTCTTACCGCGCTTGAACACTCCTTTGTTGTCACACGGTCGCGCTTGTTGTCAACAGGGAGCAAATGCGGCACCCTTCTGGCTTTCTCATATTCATAAATGTATGCAATATGTTCCGTACCCATTCGGTTCAGATGCTCATAGCATCCGCAATCTCTTGCACTTTAATTGCCGATCGTCCAGTATCATATCATGGATTTTATCCACGATTTCTGGCATTGTAACCTCAATTGGACGACCAGAACATTCGGGGTTCTTTGTGGTCATACTACTACAAAATGAATCAGTAAACCACTCATAATCGTTGCAATCGATGGTGAGGATTCGAGCACTGTTCGAGATACTTCCTGTCTCTTTTCGGAAGCACAACTTTTCTCATTCTCGGGCAGATTTTCAACATCGAATACGTTGACAGAGAGTTGCTCAAGAAAAGATTGCCACAAGAGCTGCCTGAATCGCAACTCTTGTAAGCTCATGGCCTTCTGTTTCGGAAGCCATTGGCGAACAACTGTCCCTCCCGATTCCGGAACATTAAATTAGGTCAACATCAAATCTTCTGCAGAGCCAGCCATGATATGTGTTGACGCATATTTTTTTGTTACTGTTTGGGGGTTTCATGACCATCTGTTACCCCTCCACTCATCCCCGCCTGCATCTTACGAACGATTGCATGATGTTGGCGACTTTTCGTTATAAACATGCAAACTTATTTGTATGATTCATGTGTGAATAACGATGTCATCTCACATTATGCTCTCGATATAAGGAAACGTAGCAATGAAATCGAATGTTTTCATATCCCCCTCGCATCCGATCGTCTTTATATGATGGTCAGAGAACTATCGTGTTGTTAGAACGTTTCCGGGAAAGTATTGCCTGCCACACGCTACATCCGCGTTCAAGTTTATATTCTTATGGGAAATTTCCATTTCATTTTCAGCTGGACGGACTCCGCACCTTGGTAAGGGGACAATTAACATTCCTTCAAAGAGAAATTCTGTCCGCTCTTATAGTGATAGAAGTGCATTCGAGGGATGTTACTCAGAATTTGGTAGATCTTCATATAACGAACGAGAACGACTTCGACTGGATAAGTCAACTCAGGTAAGTAATTCCCGAATATTCGAGAATTCGAAGTTGCACTTTTACTCTACATTGGAAATAAATTAAAAGAACTTCTTTGGAAATGAGTCGCTAAGAAGCTCCGTCATTTGCTGTATGAAAACTACTAATTGTATCTCCACAAGGCGTCCTTATTGCACTAATTTCAATTAAAAATGTCCAAGTCGCCGAAACGAACAGAAACATGAACAATCGAAATTATAACACAATTAATGTTTTAGGTATACAGGGTATTCCACGAGAGCCGTTCGTTAGAAGTTTTCGTTGTTACAAAAAAGTTAGAATCCTGAAATTTTGGGTTCCAGGGTTATCCTAGATTTTCTTTCTTTTCAAAATATTTTCAAGATCATAGTACTGTTACACCGGAAGTCGTCATTAACTTCCTTATTTCAAATGGAACACCCGGTATATTATTTCATTTTTAGATTCCTGAGAAAATTATATAGTGGATTCCATCAGGTTTCCCTATACCTATTTTCAATTTTTTCTTAGATATCTTGATTTTTTTGAAAATTTTGACAGATATTGCGCCCTTTAACTAATTTCGATTGGTGGAAAGCGCTTCTGTGGTAGACGGAAGCACAGGAATGATTCTTTCGAACGCCATATTGACAACTCATTTATCGCATACAGGGTATCCAAAATTTAATGACCAATTACATCATTTTAAAAGTTGGAAAAGTTCGTTTTTTCAAATGAGACACCCTGTATTTCATTGGATGGTCGGATGCAGAATTTGGTTCTGCATCGATTTGCCATAACATTCCCTATACCCATTTCCAGTGGTTCTTAATCCATATTTTTTATTTTAATGTGGTATTTTGGCAGAAACCGAAACATCGCTTGCCTTTCGAAGCCAAATAAACATCAATGAAACGGTAAAAAATTTACTTTAATTGGTACATAACATTAGTACATAACATTTAGAACGAAATATGAAATAAAAACAAAAAATTGGAACATGATGACATAAAATAATAAGAGAATGTAAAATTACAATAATTGTTCTATATGACCTCCATTTTGGTTCAAACACTGAATAACTCTGTCATATACTCCTCGCGAAACAGACCTCCGAAGTTCGTCTGGACTTATATTAGTAAGCGCATGGTGAACACGGTTCAACAATTCCTCTCTAGTTTGTACCGGCCTAGAGTACACTAGTTTTTTTATGCCACCCCAGAGGTAAAAATCTAAGGGGGTCAAATCGGGTGATCTGGGTGGCCAGTTCCAAGGTCCTCGCGGGCCAATCCACCGATTCTCGAACATCAGTGACAATTGCCGGTGTACAGCTATAGTGGAATGTGCTGGAGCACCATCAAGCTGATACCAACTGTTTGCTCTATCACGTGGAGGTAGGGCATTTAGAAAATCACTAACAAACCCTCTCAGGATCTCCAGATATTTTGCCGCATTTAAATTTTGGTAGAACTTTTGGAGTTTGATCACTTTTTGATAAAAATATGGATTAAGAAGAAAACCACTGGAAATAGGTATAGGGAATGTTACAGCAAATCGATGCAGAATCAAATTCTGCATTCGACCATCCAATAAAATACAGGGTGTCTCATTTGAAAAAACAAACCTTTTCAACTTTTAAAATGATGTAATTGGTCATTAAATTTTGGATACCCTATATGCGATAAATCAGTTGTCAATATGGCATTCGAAAGAATCATTCCTGTGCTTCCGTCTACCCCAGAAGCGCTTTCCTTCAATCGAAATTGGTTAAAGAGCGCAATGCTCAAAACAGCGCTACATCTGTCAAAATTTTCAAAAAAATCAAGATATCTGAGAAAAAATTAAAAATAGGTATAGGGAAACCTGATGGAATCCACTATGAAATTTTCTCAGGAATCTAAAAAAGAAATAATATACCGGGTGTTCCATTTAAAATAAGGAAGTTAATGGCGACTTCCGGTGTAACCGGAACTAGAATGATCTTGAAAATATTTTGAAAAGAAAGAAAATCTTGGATAACCCTGGAACCAAAAATTTCAGAATTCTAATTTTTTTCTAACCACGAAAACTTCTAACGAACGGCTCTCGTGGAATACCCAGTATAAATTAAGAATCCGCTGCTAAGCAATATTCTTACAAGGTATGTAAATATATCGAATCACAGTCTGTAATACGATTAAGCTGCTGAACTAAAAATATAACCTTCGAGGATCCACTTTCGAACCAGATTTATTAGGTAACAAAAATGGTTGTCAGACCTCATTACAACTATCACTTTAGAGTATTCTACCTAAAATATACTTTTTACATTAAAAAGAGGCATGTAGGAATTTGCAAGGGTTTTAATCAATTAAGTTAGTATAAATCTGACTTAATGATTGAATATCTGTTGTATGATTTACAAACTTGTCACGTTTTACGTGAACCATCTCCAGAATAGATCTTTTATGAAAATTGGTTTCCTTAGTTCAAATATTAACATTTTTGTAATCGAAGTGATGGTTATAATCAAAGCAGTGTTTAACAAGGGCGGTGGAATTTTCTGAATACTGCGTATACGTGAGGGTTTGATTATCTTTAGGTACTGAAGGTCAATGCTAAAATCGATGGTGACTATACATGAGAAACGAAATATCACCAAGTTCAATGAACTAGAGGTTTTTTTGAAACGGAAGAGTAAGAGTTATAAGCCGAAAAAGTCCGCTGTTTTATCTTCTAAAGATGTCATCAGATTTCTAAATATATATATATTAGCATTTCTTATTTTATTTTTACTTGTGAAAGGTAGAGGGAATTATAGAATCTATAATGTCCCAAGGGAGTTATGACCCTCATTATTGATAGCGTAACTATGACGATATAAGCTTATAATATCTCGGTCAGAAATAAAATTCTTAAGTAACCAACGAAGCTTTTATTTTTTCATCTGCATCATACCTAATGTTCATATATAGGAAATATATATTCTTGTTCACTTCTATTTCACAAGTAAATTGAAGTTTACAGTGGAAATTGTTAAATTTATTAATCACGTACTGAATTTTATCATTGGGAACACACCTTAGGCAATCATCTACATACCGTTTAAAGAGAATGGGTTGAAAATCTACATGAATTTATTACAGATTCCTCCAAGCATTCCATAACTAGGTTATCAATAGTAGCTGAAATAGGAGATCCCATTGCTGTGCCGAATATTTGCCCGAAGTATTGCTCACCTTATTGAAAATAGGTGCATTCTAAACAAAACTTTACTGCATTCATAAATTCAGATTGATCTAGAGGTGTGTGGTTTTTACTCTCTGCCGAACGTTGTTCAATGCAATTCAATGCCAAAACGAATGGTATATTTGTAAATAAAGAAACAACGTCCAAGGAAATTAATAGTTCATTTACGGGTACGGATTGTTTTTTTTAATTCATTGAAATGCCACGAGTCTTTCACATAAAATTCATTTTTTTCCAATTACGTTATTGATAAATTTTGATGAAAATTTTAATAAATTGTAGGCAGGCGCTTCAATTTTACTTACAATGGGTCTTAAAGATATATCACTTCTATGTAGTTTCGGAAGCCCATGCTTGCCCAATATGGCAAAATAATTTATTTTTCAATTCAATAGGGTTATCTTATTTTTGTACCATTTATTTATCAATTGGCTTGGCAATAAACGAGCAAATAAACAGATAATGAATTATGAATTTATTGTATGCAATTTGAAAAGAATTCTGAGGAAAAAGGACCAATTTTACGATAATACTAAAGTTTTACCTGCTATGTCTCTAAGCCTATTTACAGTTATTCAGTCCGCCCCTCTCAACTAATAGTTGCATAATCAAGGGTATTTACGGCCGGTAGCTTACTGCAGTCATTAAGTCCAACAATTTTACGTGAAAATAACTAAAACTTACAACTATTTCAACCTGGAACGGAAGTGACGGGCTAGCGTGCTTCCGATATACACTCCCACAAACTGTGGTTGTAAAAAAGATGCAATCCTAATATCCCTAGCGGTGTGCGCGTAATTAACAGTTGATATACATAGAAATCAGTATCAACTTAGCATCAGCTGTGGTAGATCAGCAGGCAAGACGGCTGCAAAATACTGAGTTCGCTTTTGGTAGCGTAGGTAAGACTCTTACAGGTTGCCAAATAATTCTATTTCATCATTTCCATATTTAGATTACCATTCTGTATCTGATATTACTTCCAAGCGGCAATTCCATTTTGGTACGTTATTTGTATGTTTAGTCTTGGATGCAAAAACATTAGCTGAACATATATTACCTCCAAGCGGCAATTTAGCCTAGAATGTAATCTGTAAGTTTATTTTTGGATGCATCAACAGTACGTCGACACTTTTGAATTAAGTACATGTCGACAATTCAAACGACCAATCACCGCCGCTTGTGCTTTTTGGATTGAAAAATTAATAAATTGCTGTAGAAAAGTCATATATTCAACTGATCTACCGCTCCCGCTTACAACAATAAGTAAATCAAAAAACTAAGCAAAGACAAAGTAAAATTCCCCGTACCTACTTTCCATTAATCATTAATCTGTCATCAATTATTTTGAAGGCCATCTACAATTACAAGAATTTCAAAAAATTTAATCCAGTGTGATACTGTTTATGGATCTTTGTTTTAAATGTATTCCAATTTTCCTCAGATATTATTGGATCGATAATATGATGAAGGTAAGAGCAGTGAACGCAGAATTCCCTTACGGTAACGAATATCTGGGAAACAGCGGTCGACTGGTTATAACACCGTTGACAGACAGGTGTTATCTAACTCTAACAGGAGCATTGCATCTCAAATTTGGTGGCGCTCCAGCAGGACCTGCCGGAACGGGAAAAACTGAAACTACCAAAGATTTGGCCAAAGCAATGGCCATACAATGCGTAGTTTTCAATTGTTCGGATCAGTTGGACTTCATGGCCATGGGCAAGTTCTTCAAAGGCTTAGCCAGGTGAGTTAAAATTTTACGTTGTGGATAGTTATAATACAATTCAGATAAAGAAGCAAATTCCTAGATTATATAACATACTAGATACATCCGATAAAAGGAAGATTATTATATGCCTCTGTTATACTCGACCGTTCAATTTTATGTATATTCTGTGTTTGTTTACTGTGATTTTCATCATTGAAGACCAGATTTTATACAAATGCATATTTTGCATATTTCTGAAATCTAGCCATTTGATGCATATTTAGGATTTTTATTTGTGTATTATTAATTAACTGAACTGATTTTCAAATTATTCATCATTATCTTTTATTAATTAATTGAACTGATTTTCTAATTATTTCTTAAGAATCATCTTCTATTTCATTTGTAAATTTTTTAAATAAAATTTAATAATTTTTAATTTTACCAATCTCAAACAAGAATCCTCAGGAATACGCCATGACTCTCGCCTCCAAACCAATATTCCCTTAAAATCATTCAACTCTACGAAGAAATTGGCGTGTGGCATTATAACTGTCAGGGAACTTGACCTTAACCGTATAGTTCAAATTTCCCTTTGCCAAATTATCATCCTATTGTCCGATGCTGCGGCTTATATGTTGAAGGAACGACAGAATTTGTAAATTTTTTATAGAAATTTGATTCATGTAACTTGTCTAGCTCATGGATTAAATATGGATGTGAAAACTATTAGAACTACGTTCCTGGTGGTCAATGGCTTGATAGCCAATGTAAAAACATACTAATAAAGGCTCCATTAAGGGTGCATTTGCCTGGAACGTCACTACCATCTGAACTTGTTGTGACTTAGGGGGCATCTGTATTCCTGTGGCAATATTTTATTCAGAAGTTTTCCAAAAATTGATATAGCTAGTTCCCATATGATTCACATTATATTAAAAAATTAATATATTTCAAAATTCGGCATTGGTACAATAATTGATTGATTTTAAATGCAACTGTAGGTTTTTAGAAAAAATTATTTTGAACCTATAAGAAACCACCAAAGTCGATAGATATTGTTGGAAAATTGTTATGAATAATTCTAAGCCAGCACGAGGTCAAGTAGGAAAACCGTAGTGATGCAATTAATGGAGATCTGGCCAAGATTTTGAAATGGGGATCTGATATTCTAGTAGTACTGAAACCAAAACTCAAGCTTGCGTCTTCTCCAGGAAGGCGGATCCCACAATTCCTAATATGATGATTTCAGCGAGAACTATTCCTATGAAGTCTTTCATAACAATGTTCGGGATCACCACCAACAGCACCCACTCATGGGACGATTATGTGAGGTCCATTGCGAAAACCCCTCCACAAGAACTTGGTTTTCTATTCCATACCAAGAGCTACTTTACATCCCAGCAGATCCTCATGATCTACAAAGCGACGTAAACTGAAGCTTCCGGATTACATTCAGAAGAGACGAGCTCAAACTAGTAACCACTTCATTGTCAAGCTCGAGACCTGCCGAACTTCTTCCTACCAGACTTCATTGTTTTATCGAACAGCAAAGTTGTGAAACTCTTCACCAAGTGACGTCTGTCCCTATGCCTACAACCTACAACCTTTTTCTTCAAGAAAAATACGAAAGCGTATCATCTCTCCCAACATTCCACCGATGGCCCACAAGATGTTCTTCGAAAATTATAAGTTCTCCTCTCGTGTGGTCAAAGAATAGAAAAAAAAAATTCTTGAATTTCGCCATTCAATCATCAAATTATCTTTCCAAGCGAGCAGTTCTTATGGGCTCACCACTCTCCAGTCATAGGTAAACAAGATGCTATCGCTTTGTCTATTCTCGAGCCGAGTTGGTATTTAGATTAGCCTACGAAACTCTTGTTATTTAGCGATCTTTTGAATTTATTGCATCCAAATATCCAAATAGTAGTTTGTCAACAAGCTGACCCACTCACTCTAGGATATTCTGTGTGACCCTTTCATTATTAAGCTCGAGACCTGCCGAACCTGGCGAAGTTGTGGAAGTATCTGCCTAGTGAGGTCTTTTCTCATTCCTATAACCTCCAAACTTTCAAGAACATTTCGAATATCTATCTCCTCTCCCTACATCCTACTGCTGGCTTACACGATGTTCTCCGAACATTATATGTTTCCCTCTCGGGTAGTCAAATTATAAGAAAAAGTAAGTTGGTACTTAGTAATATTTGTTCAAAGAAGCTACGTTGTCAGCGAGTTACATTTATTTATTAGATTAGTGTGAATCGAACTTTTAATAGTTATTCTATTTAAGCTTAGAACGGATTTCCATTACATAATAAATTAGCTGTTTCACTACTGAAAATTCATCACATGTTTTTTTTGTATTTTTGCATGTATCCTGCATAAATATAGATGTAACCTTCTTGGAAAACGGCCCACATATCCGAGGATATGAAGAAACATTTTTAGAATTGTAGCTGCAAAGCATCAGAAACTGGTAGGACTGATCCAGCAGTCCCAATAAGACGGATCATTAATTCCTATTGTTTAAAATAAGATATGTTGATCTACAGTAAGTAAAAACGGAGGTGTAGAGAATTTATTTCTCAGAACATCAATACCAGAAAAATATTATAGACAGCTCGAATTCGCTTAGCAACGCAAGGATGCTAACAAAAGTGATTCAAGCGGTGTATTGATGTTGGAAACCTTTTTGGAATTGCAGTTTCTTTTTTTTGCTGAGAATGTCCACATCTCTGAATTGAATACCTCTACAGGAAAACTGTTCCATATTTAAAGGTTTCATCACTTTCAGTAGGACATTTTCTATCTGTCGATAGCTCTCTTTAATATTCGTGGGGATTTTCGGTAGTTCGGTATTTATTCATCATCATTCGTTAAATGAATTGATTTTTGAAGTACTCCCGGAACTTGTGTTCTAAATTTATAACAATATAAGTGAAGTAATACAAACAATTAGCGAACTAATTTTATTCCTTAACACTACAAACTGAACCAAATACTAGAGCTGAAATACACATGAAATTCTCAACTTAATTAGGCACTATTCCAATTAATTTGTGATAATAACTGGAAGATGGTGCATCGAGGTGAAATGGGATGAAATTAAAGCGCAAAACTCACTCCCAACCAATTATTCTTGACAAGTCAATGAGCTAGTGAATGGAGTTAATTTACATGTCTAAGAAATTTTCGAATCAGTTGGAATACCTCTCTCAGTCTGAGTATAGTTTCTATAATTATTATACATGTGGTAAATTTGAAGGAACTAAAATTCTTTGAAATGAGTGGAATTTTATTTGGTTAGTCAATATCGAAGATTGTTCTTACATGAATATACATGAGTGAATTGTATTATATTTTGAATGCGCATTTTCTCTGCAGTTATGGCTCAAGTTTGGTTTGTTTTTGTTCAATATCAACAACTTCAATTTTAGTATTACAGAATTACATAGAATCCAGTGGCGGTTCTTGAGTTATGAAAGAGGGTGGGTACGTAAAATCCATCCCCTTTTTGTTCATGCTGGAAAAACGTCTATGACTTTGTTATCAAAATCCGGGATAGACTGAACGAACTTTCCTTCTATTGAAAGGACCGCTAACGCGTTCAGTCGATATTCTGACATTCACTTATTCTAAGTGTATATGACTACCAGTTTGTCTATAGGGTCGGCGACATAGAAACGCAGATGCTTTTCTCATCTATCTTTGCCACACCAACATATTCTTCTAGAAATCACGCTAGTTAGTTGGTCGGAAGTTGCTTTCCCTACATCGAACGATGGTATCCTTGCAAATTTCTGGATTCGACAGTCTTCGGGTGGCCAAATCGAGTATCAGAAGATCTGAAAACATTTCAGAACATTCGTCAGGAAATCTCTGTACAAGTGGTTGTCTCCTTCGTGGTGATCGTGTTATTGTTTCACAATCCTCACAGAAGAAAGTTCTTGATGCGATCCAGTCAGCTCATCATGGTATTGTTCGAAATTGGTGAACGCTCTTACGTTTGGTCGCCTGGATTGAGCAAATACTGTTAAGTAATGCATATTCCAAAAAAACTTTACTCCTCTCTTGCTTTATGCGACAGCAACTCGATCTTGGGAATGAGTTCATATTGATTATGTTGATAATCAAGTATTCCTGATTATGGACGCATTTTCAAGATTTTGAGTGATCAAGATCGTCTCTACGGTTGTTTCAGATAATAAGTGTCAACTAAAATCAAAAGGATCTATGGAGTTTTTGAAGGAAAATAGAATATAGTTTCTCAATTCAATATCATCCATCTTCAAATAATACAGATTGAAATAGTCATTGGTACTCAAAATACATCTAACGTGCGCTTTAGACAAAACACATAGTATATTCATCGTTATAAAAACATCTCTATTGATAATTTATTGAAATTGGAGTTCATGGAGAAAGTGACTACATTAATAAAGTTTTCTATGGAGTCTTACAGTACAGAAGATGATAATGTGAATGTCGGAGTTACATTTTGAAGATGTCTCCTGCAATCTAATCTAATCAATTCATATTTATTTTATGTTTCAGTGCCGGAGCCTGGGCGTGCTTTGACGAGTTTAATCGAATCGACATCGAAGTGCTATCTGTTGTAGCTCAACAAATCACCACAATTCAAAAGGCCCAACAGGCGAGACTCGACAGGTAAATAAATGCTAACATAATATATTTATTTGGTGGTCACCACCTCACCAGGGACCAGGGAAATTCCGTATTTCCTTGGTGACTTGAATTACATATAGCGCATCCTTGTCCCTTTCAGGTAGAACCAATTAGAGCTTCTGACCGGAAGTTGTATATCCGAAAGAAATCTCACGAAATGTCTCGCGTAGATCATTGAGTAATCAACACGTATATAAAGTTGGAAGAGTCAGCAGAATCCTAAACTGACATATGGGGAATTAAAGGCTCATCAAAGGCTAACTAAGTGCCCTAAGTAGAAATTAAATGCTGATCATTTTTCCAAAAATGACTTTTCTGCTATCTTGAACCTAAGTGAGTAGAACACGAGTGCAATTTTTGATCGAACAATAAAATCAAGTAATGGGGAATTGAAGGCTTATTGAGTGCCTTTTTCTTGTTTTTCTTTTTTGTTGCGGAGGTGAAGAAAACCCTTTATGGGGAGGTTATGAGCCTTTGAGTCTCATGGTCTACTGTGAGAGTCACCATTCCAGGCATACTCACTAAAAACTTCACTCCCTTTGTAGGCTTGTCTGGCTATTGCCTCCGGTGACACTTAGGCCTGCTGGCCCATTGTATCTCGCCTATGTTTCGTTTCTTTACGGTATCCACTCAAGTATTTTTGTACCTTGTACGAGTTTGTACAAGTCCTTTACAGGGTGAGAACTGTATAATTCTGGTTCGCCGTTAGGCTTTCCAAAAATTGACGTGTCTTTTGCGATCCAGTGCCTCGCATTTACACAGTATGTGTGTCACTGTTTCTGTATCCTTACCGCAAAGTCTGCATGTCAGGTTGCCCATTTTGTTTAGGTGCCCTTTTACTGGCGCATGGCCAGTTTTTCCCTATTTAGTGCTAATAGGTCTGTGGTTTTTTTGTTACACGGGGCTTTGATGTATTTCTTCCCATGTTCGTTTCCTGAAAGTAAAGACTAGCCCACAAACGAAAACTTCAAATTATTACGAGATGGAACGCCGGCTATCTCCGAGAGGGAAGACAGAAGGAATGTAGTTTACTAATTATCAACTAATGTGCATTCTTTCCATCGGAGTTTGCTTTTCCCGCAAGATTGAACGCTGGGGTATAGCTAGATAATGAGTCTAATTACTCGTTGAACGAAAAAGCTATTTTTACTGATTAACAACTCTTTCGCACAGAATCTGCCCACTCGAGTTTGAAGTAGCAGGACATTCGTTTTTGGAAGAATGCTCTAGAGCATTCGATTCCCAATTACGGCACCTAATTAGCCTTCAATGAGCCTTCAATACCCCATGTGTCAGTTCATAATTCTGCTGACTCTGCTTTTAACTTTATAGACATGTAATAAGTATTCATTCTCACACGTTTTAAGAAAATCTTAAAATTGACGTAATTTTTCCTACTAGCGCGCTTGTTGTAGCCATCTGAAGTGTTTTGGTGAAAATACTGTTTGTCTCCTTTTATATTTCACTTGCGAATTTTTTCCTCCTTAACCTTTCATATGTTGAGATTATATTTCTTACAACTTGTTGCTCGTAATCATAGAGATGCGCTTTCTGGAGCAACCCACCCGAATCTGCCAGCTATTCTTCACTTTATCAACTGAAAGGGTCATTTGGATGGCTGATCGTTTCGAAATTCTCCTCAGAATCCCCATGCCCTCATCTCAACTACTGATGACCCGTTTATTTGATTCTCCGAATTTGTTAGAGAGCTTTGTAGTTGTGGACGATTAATTTCACCCGCCAGTATCTGAACGGCATGTTTCCATAGTATTAGCCTTCGTGATGAGGGCTTCAGCCAATCCGTGATGAATTCAGTTCCAAAGTGTTACCGAAGAATTTTATTGTACATTTTGTTGATTACAAGTTTCTCAAATAAGTCTGTTGTCAGTAATACATAGTGAAATACAAATACATTTCGTGTTAGCAGTCAATGGGCAAAGTTTCGATTCATCAGGTAGAACAGCTGTCTGGGACTATAGACACACATCCAATAGTCTCAGACAGCTGTTTCGCCCTTCTAGTGGGGTCGTCAGTGAGACGAGACAGACGAAGTCACTGATCAACCATCTTAGAAAGTGATATAATGAAATAAAGTGTTTGGGGAACCTAGAAATTCCAACACCATCTACCGGAAAGCAGATATCCCACTCAGAATGCAATTCGCAATCGGGAAACAGTTAGAAATACTGCCGCTAGGTGACGATCCCGCAATAATGCTTAGTGAAATACAAACACATTTCGTATAAGCAATAAATAGACAAAGTTTTGGTTCACCGTGTTGAACAGTGTCAACACACCCTATAGTCTCAAACATCTGTTTCGCCCCTCTCATGGGCTCGTCAGTGAGACGAGACAGACTTGAGTGAAATCACTGCTAAACCAATTCCGAATGTGATATAATAAAACACTCTAAAAGTGTTTGAGGATTCTAGAAGATCCGACACCATCTACCGGAAAGTAGATGTCCCACTGAGAATGCAATTCACCATGCTACGCATCGGCAACGAAGTTCTCGCGATTTAAAGAATCGACTGGGAAACAGTTGGAAATATTGCCGCCAGGTGACGTTCGCACAACAGTTCATTGTGAAGTACAAAAACATTTCGTGTTGGCAGTCAATAGACAAAAATTTGTTTCACCAGGTTGAGAAGTGTCAACACGTCCTATAGTCTCAAACAGCTGTTTCGTTTTCTAGGTTCGCCAAACACTGAGAGTGTTTTAATATATCACTTTCAGTGATGATCGATCAGTGACTTCACGTCTATCTATTCTTACTGACGAGCCTATGAGAAGGGCGAAACAGCTGTCTGAAACCATAGGGCGTGTTGCACTGTTCCGCCTGGTGAACCAAAACTTTGTCTGTTGTCAGGAGTTATTCCGAATGTTTTGTGGAGTGAATAACCATTTACATATTTTTTCCTGCTGAATCCAGGTACGCGGAAGAAACACTTATTTGCTCAGTTTCATATCACCGTTATATAATGATCTGAATTCTATCTTCAATTGTATGGACACTGGAACTGACAACTTGTGAAGTTATATTGTTAAGTCAGATGTGCAAGAATATGGCGACCAGGGAATCAGACGTAAATTCTCAATATTGATCAGAATTGAATTAAACATGTTCGAAAAATCCTTTTACATGTTTTATCCTAAATATTGATCCAACTGCTAAACCATTTGTTTTCTAATTTATATCTTTTCCCTAGATTTTTCTTCGAAGGTATGGAGATAGTTTTGAAGGAATCTTGCGCTGTATTCATCACAATGAATCCGGGATATGCCGGAAGAACCGAGTTACCGGACAATCTGAAAGCGCTTTTCCGTCCCGTGTCCATGATGGTCCCCGATTATACTCTGATAGCCGAGATCTCGCTGTTCTCTTTTGGATTCAGCAACGCCAGACAGCTAGCCAACAAGATCACGACCACGTTCAAATTGAGTTCGGAGCAGCTGAGCAGTCAGGACCACTACGATTTCGGGATGAGGGCCGTGAAAACAGTTATCGCGGTCGCTGGTAATTTGAAACGTGAAAAACCTGACATGGAAGAGAACCAGATCATTCTGAGATCCATCAGGGACGTGAACGTGCCGAAATTCTTGAAAGATGATCTCAAGCTCTTCAATGGTAAAATTTTAACGAAAGTCGTTTTCTCATTATTTAAGAATATATGAATGTTGAGCATCATCGTAACGCTTCCTTTGAAACAATACAAGCTTATGCGTAATTCGTATTGAAATACAAGCGTCTACTAAGTAACAGCACTGTCAACAAGGGTTTGCTGATATCGAAATTACCTGGTACAAATTAGTTCAGTCAGAAGTGTGAAAGACATCTAAAAATGTATAAACCGCACGAAAATTCGAAATTTTTTCTGCATCGTTAGTCAGAAAAAAACTATTAATAAACAATGAGAAGCCGTTTCCAATTAACTCTTTTATTCCATAGTTTCTGAAATTTGGTATCAGGTGTTTTTTTGGTCCGTTGAACACGAATCTGAAGTCGGAAAATGGAAAACCGGTCTATTTGCTGGAAAACTCGGAATATTTTACGTAATCTTAGCAACAAACAAAATTTTTACTCGGACTTGAGTGGTATTGAAATAATAAGATGCCGTGATGTGTCCCGGTAGAAATTTCACTCAAAGAAGGAAAATTCTGGAGATTTGTTGGGAAATTGCGACATTTTTACTTCATTTTCCTACGACATTATAAATTTTCATGGTGGCTGAGTATTGTTTCATGATCATAGAATCAAAACCGACGATAGCATTCCGGAAAATGAAAAACTACCATTTCTACACGAAGAACTTCAATTATTTTGTTTCCGAAAAATTTTAGTTAGTGTTATTGGATTAATGAGGTACCGTGATGGTTCTCGGTACAAATTTCACTAAAAGAAGGAACATTCTGGAAAATTGGTGGAAAATTGCGTCCTATACACAAGATCTCTATGACATGTGAAATATCGATTTGTGTTAAAGCTTAGTAACCGAAAATAAAATTTATGTAAATTAAATTAACGTATATGTGCATTCGAAAAAAATTGTCAGCTGAGTAACTTGAAAAACCCAATTCACAACAAAACGAACAGCTCGCGGGCTTGTGGTAGATTCAAGATTCAAGATTTTTTTAAGAATGAAGAGACTATTTTATATATAACCGATAACTCAGCGACCACAAAAACACCAAAAACTCCAAAAATACCTCTACGATGACGTATCGCACGGTCATTTCAATGGAGTTAAATTTTTTCTGCTCGGAATTTTCTTTGATTTTTCATAAATTTTCAAACCAAATTTTTTTTTGCATTACATGTAATTTTGGCAATTTAAAATTGACATCGAAAACATAAACGATACTCGAAAAATTTCCTTCAAAGGAAAGGACAATTCATAATAAAATTATCCGCGTTTTTCAGGAAAATTATATGTTTGAACATGTTAAATGTGAAATTCGTAATCAGCGACCAAAAAAAACCCCTATAGTGACCAGTCACACGATAATTTCAAAGACGTGAAAAGATTTTCTTATCAGGTTTTCTACAGTTTTCTCAAATTTTCCTGTTTGGGATCGAAATAAGCGACTGTCAACGTAGGAAATGACCAAATTTCCCCGATTTTCCGTCCATTGAATGAATGTTACTGGAAAATGGCGTCGGATTCGTGATCAGCGACCCAAAAACCTTTTTACAACCTATATTGGAGGCTTCATTTTCATTTTTTGATAAATTGAAAATTATCTGAAAAACGGGGTTGAGAATGGGGTCAATTTCGAGTATAGGGTGAATTGGGGGCGATTGGTATATCGCTCAATAGTCACTTCATAGTCCATAAAACATCATGCAAAAAGAAAAATTTACCGATACGACCGTCTAAAAAATGTTTCTACACCTTCCCAGCTTATTGACTGGAATAAAAATATAATTATACTATATGCATACTTTCTCAGTACAATATTTTCAGGTATTGTATCGGACTTGTTTCCAAAAATGGTTGAACTGGCCGTTGACTATGGTGTACTGGAAAAATCTATCCGTGAAAATTGCCTGTTACAAGCACTGGAAGACGTTGATGGTAAGAATATATTAAATATGAAGTGAATCATTATATATTGATGACAACAATGCTAAAGTGAGTGTATTAAGTTAACACCGATAACATGAATGATGGCAATCTTAGAAAGATGATTAGTGGCATTTTATATAATTGGGGTTTGACCTTCCGAGAGTTTAAACGATAAACTGGTAGCAAATTTGAAATCTTTTTGAACAATTTTAACAAGGGAAAATTATTATTATTATATTAAAGTATTTTTATTCATTACTTTTATTCTAAATGTGTAGAATCTTAAAATTATCATTAAAGTTATGGTTCCCCATAATTAACTGATCTGCAAAGGTTGAATCAGATTTATCATCAATGAACCTACGCCTATTGGATATTGTTTTCAAATAACACCGTGTAATCAAATAGAAATTCAATACGTAAATTTAGTTTTTATTCCAACGTATAATATCAGTATGTATTAGTATTGGACGTACTAGAAAGGTACGTATCTCTGAGCCAAACGCCTAAGTTCTTTGAACCGTTTTTTGATGGTCCTTCCTGTCTGATCAATATCTTAGGGCAAGACGCTCACTTGTCCTCATGGATGATTTATCTTTATTACCTTTGATAAATCTAACAAGATTATTATGCATTTTATACTATACCTAAAATTGGATATTTGTAATGGGTGGCCTCACCAACACATAGTGTTGTTTTATTTCCTAGTATTTTCTAAAGTAGAACAAAACTACTATTATTTTATTACCACCTATATGAGATTATTCACTATTCAAATTTTCTTAGTAATTGAGGTTTTGACGTAGCAGAGTGTATTGTATTGTACTGTGTTGGGGATGTTTGTTCACTATGGCGTAAAATATTTATATGGGGTCTTCCACTATTCAGATATTCTTAGCAATTAAGGTTTCGACGTAGCTGATTGTATCGTATTGTACTGTGTTTAAGATGTTTGCTCACTCTCACCTAAAAGATCTATTGGATCCTTTTCTGCTGCTGCGCCCTTCAGAATACCTCAGCGGCTATAGCAGTTCCTCCAACTGTGGCTTTAAGAACGTTCAGTATGTCGGATATCTTCGCGTTAGGTGTCTCCCTCCTCTATTTGGTATGCCCCAAGGTATCGTGCGCTTGGGTTTTGCAAGGTAGCGCATTCTGTGAGGATGTGGATGGAATCATTGATTGAAATGAAAATTGCAACCGATAATAGTTGTTTGTAGAAAATATGGCTTAAGACCAAGTGGGTGCTTAACTCTTAATAAGTGAAAATAGTTTTCGATAGGTATTGTCTTTCTTATTGGGTTGGAGTGTTCGTGGTATTTGATGATTTGACAACTTCTACATGAGTAGTATATAATTGAAAATTGATATCGAAAACTCGATAGTAAGCTACAATATTGAGGAGACAAACCATAAGACGTTTTCCCAAGAAGGGTTTGGTGCCAGCACTGCCAGCAGGTTGATGATAATTAATTTAGCTTGTAACAATTGAGTAATAATGGAAATGGTATTGGGAATAGGGATGTTGATGAGGGGAAACTGACAAGCAATCCTCTGTATCACAACCATAAACAGTTCAGTAAAATCTGTCGGAATTACCTATGTGTACAAGACTGATGGAAGATAATGAGATAGTTCATTATAGTGTCAATTATTAACAGTAATTACCCATTGAGTATCCCATTAAACTATTGGCGTAGTAAAAATGAGAAACACATTTTACTGATAAACTATTTATTTCCTTTGTCTGCAAAAAGCAATATAACCGGTTATCACCATGATGTAATTGAAAATAACGAGCTTGGTTAGGTATTCTGTTATAACTAAAGGGAATTAACCATGCATTTTACTGATCAGAAAATAAAGATAATACAATTAGTTCAACAATCCGTCAACGTAAAATGAAATATTGAAACATATTCAAAGAACGTGAATAAATCACATTTGTGTGTGCATTCAGCAACCAGAAATTATGCTCGTTGGGCTACGGCGCTCGACTTTTTCAGCTTGTACAGTTTTGTAGCTATACCAAATAACAAAAGAATTCAAAAATAGAAAAAGTGGTTATCAGCTATGTTTTCACCATTTCATTTGCAGTTTCATTCAACTCGATAAATATTTCACGAATTTCGGACTTTATATCGATGTAATGTTAAGTTTTAATCAGCGATCCCAAGACTACAAGAAACCAAATTTTACTTTATTCCGAATAATATTTTCGAATTTATTGCATTAACTTAACTTAATTGTTAATTCAATAATTAATAATATCTGATTCACATTCTATAAACGAGTGTCAATTTGTAATACACAGGTTGCATAAAGTACTACTTATGACTGTAAATATTTATTTGTTAGCAATGTCTACCAATAACTTTCCAACTCATTATCTGTCTCGAGAATAATGTACTAAATTGCAAAGATTCTATAGTTGCGTTTAACAAATTTTTGAACATTCTTATGATTTTAGTGAAAAAAAATATTCCCTGTGAAATGTATTAAAAATGGTACTAATAATAATAATACCTGGATTACCAAAGGTATAAAAAATCCTCGTAACACAAAATGAAGATTGTATCTAGAAAAAAATTAAGGAACAATTACACCAGCATTTTTTCGGTTATATTCAAAGATGTTTCTGTCAACAAAGGAAAAGATGTTTGAACTGTTGTGAATAATATGACAGCTATAAAGAACTAGCGAATCGATTTTGTCTAATTTTAATAGTGAAAAGAAAACATTCATTGAAGTTCTTAATGTACGAAATGATTTTTTGGTGAGACAGTGTCAGAATCTCTTTGTTTATTTCACCAACTATCCAAACATGAATATGGCAGATGGCGAACCAATTCGTAGCGCAATTCATGCAATTTTGCCATTGTGACTGCGGACCTGTGCGCCGGTGATTTATCCTGGTGGAAGAGTATTTTTTTCTTCTCCAAATGCGGCCGCTTTCGCTTCAAATCGGCATCGAATCGATCCAAAAGCACTGCATAATATACGCCGGTGGTAATTGATATAGACCACACCGTATGCATCCCAACAAACTGTCGCTATGAACTTTGTTGGCCGATAAACCCACTTTGGCTATTTTCGGCTTCGATTCGTCAGGACAAGTTCTCTGTTCTGACTGTTCTTTGGTCCCTGGTGTGTTGTGATGAACCCATGATTCGTCCACGGTTACGAAACGACGCAAAAAGTTCTTCTTTTCACGCTTGAAAATAGCCAAACACTCCTTTGAAGTTGTCACACGATCGTGCTTGTAATCAACAAAGAGCAAACGCGGCACCCATCTGTCTGATCGCTTTCTCATATTCAAACATTTATGCAAATTGTTCCGTACCCGTTCGATTGAAATGCCTGTAGCCTCAGAAATCTCGTGCACTTTAAATCGCCGTTCGACCAATATTATACCATGGATTTTATCGACGATTCCTGGCTTTGTAATCTCAATTGGACGACCAGAATATTCGGCGTCGTTTGTGGTCATACAACCGTAACGAAAATCACTAAACCACTAGTAAATCGTTCCAATGGATGGTGAAGAGTCCTCATAATGTTTAACAAGCGATACTTTCGTTTGCGTAATGTTTTTTACATGCAAGAAATACTGTTTAATCAAGACGCGAAATTCACTTTTCACCATGTTTACAAAAATCTGCAAGGTTGCTTGCTTCCGATGAGTGTCAAAACAGAACTGAATAACATAAAACATATCAGTCTGAAAATGTTAATGCGTTGTATCTAGTTAAAGATGGTACATCACAAGTGTCACATGGAATTTTCGATTGTGGCTACGATCTTATTTGACCGATCGGAGTCAGGTGGTGAGGGTTTGTGACGCGGGCTCGAGAGAGATTTCTGTGACATCCGGCGTGCCTCAGGGGTGTCACTTGGGACCTGTTCTCTTCTTATTGTATATGAATGATGTCAAGGAAGTGATAAAGTATTCACAGCTTCTACTGTTTGCCGACGACCTAAAACTGTTCATTAGAATAGAGCATGAATCTGACTTTTCACTTCTTCAGAGCGATATAGACACCTTTATCGACTGGTGTGACAGGAACTATCTAGAATTGAACTATGCGAAATGTAAAATGTTGAGGTTTTCTAGAAAGAAAATTGTAAGTTGTCATGAGTATATTGTTCGTGGCCATGCTCTAGAACAAGTTGACAACTATAAAGATCTCGGTGTTGTCCTCGATTCAAAACTGAATTATAACCTACATATTGACGCAATTATAGGCAGAGCAAACATGATGGTTGGTTTCATTATTAGGCAGTCCCAAGAATTTTTAAATATTAGGGCATTGATAATTTTATATAATTGTTTAGTACGCTCGATACTCGAGTACTGCTCAGTTATTTGGTCTCCAGGATATATTGTTCATATTGAACGGATTGAAAATGTCTAAAAGAAAATTTGTGAGATACTTATGTTTCAAATCACATATTGATTATAAGAATACCTCCTATGTAATTATACTTAAATATTTTGGTCTTCAGCATTTAAATGTCAGACGTACTTACTTCGACCTTTGCTTTGTATATAAGGTTTTAAATTTTGAAATCGATTCTGCTGCGGTCTTGGAAATGTTCTCTTTTCGAACACCAGCTTGTACTGTGAGAAAGAACCCATTGCTTATGGCACCTTTTTGTAGAACCAACTATAGTGCATTCTCGTCTTTAAGTAGGATGTCTAGGACCGTTGCAGATTGTGAATCCTTGAATTTCTTCGGCTCTACATTATACAGATTCAAGTCGGATGTTAGACTATTGCTTTTGATGTGAGGAGGGGTCGCGCTCTGCTCATAGGGGATCTGTTCTTGTTCTGTGATTGTGTAGTTTGTAGTTTAGTGTAGATGATTTTTTTTTTTTCTAATTTTTTTGTGATAAGTTAGGTTACCTTTATAAACTTTTATATACTAATGTACATGGTAATTGAACCGTTAATAAATCGTATATACAGATATATATATATATATATATATATATATATATATATATATATATATATATATATATATATCTGTTTTATTTTTAAGGAACTTTTCATCTTGCCCTCGTATTATCGTCCTCTCTCAGGAAAATGTTTGAAAAGATAATTTTCAATCTTATGGTCAATTTCTTTGATAAATATCACTTGATAAATACTATTCAGAATGGAACGAACAATACCTCAGGTTCTAAGCAAAATTATCAAGTCCGTTAATAATGCCAAAAATACATTATTGATGTTTGCATACAAAATTATTAGACAAGTTTGAACGATATAAAATTATGGGGGTGTGATTAAAAGAAACTGAAACATATCTGCATAATGGAAAACATTATGTTATTAAACATGACTAAAATGGACGTATCTTAATATCCGAGGCAAAGTCAATTAGAAATGGGGTACTACAGGGGTTGATACTAGGATCTTTCTTGAATATTATATAAAATAATGAATTACCCAATGTTACTACAGAAGAGGTGCGTCATTATGCTGATGATAATTATTTCACTTTTAATGACATTGCAAATGAAGATATAAAGAACAAAATATTTTACTAGAAGGATGATTGGTAGAATCTAGTACTGAATGTCGATAAAAGTAACCATTGAACGTCGCATTCAAAGAAGAAAATGAGCAGTAAGTATTTCAGAATGGCGCGCAAACATTAAAATCAGTTGCCCATTTGAACTTCTTAGGTGCTGAAATTGATTATAGGTTAGACTGGAACCATCATATAGCTAAGCAAATAATATGGTTAAATATGTTCACGCATTAAGAAATGAGACAATGCTGGTACAGACTGAGTCTCGTGTTAGATGCGATATAATCTTCTAGGCAAACTCATCGTAGCTTTATCTTACAAAAAAGATGCATCAGAGTTATCTTCAACTCAGACAGAACCAGGCCCGGATTTACCATGCAGGCATTGTAGGCAGTCGCCTAGAGCGGCAAGAATTGAGGGGCGGCAAATTTTAGCGAAAACTTCGAAAACTTGTTCAATTCGCGGGAATTGAATTTCCCGCCTGGTTTGTTGGCACGCGTACCAACATCAAAAGTGGAAAATGTCTGAATCGAGAAAAATAGAGTCATCTCGACACTGACTTAATATCGAATATTCGATAAGTTTCTATATAATCATGTTGATTTCTCCTATACGTGTTGTGATATAAAACATAACCTCCTCTGTGATTATTTACGAACATTGGCGGTCGAGAATTCATTGTGTTAATTCATTGTCAACAATACGTGTGCTGCGACAAGTTTCAATGGCATAAATTTCAGGTTTGTTATCTTTACAAATAAGATTTTTCCTACAAACAGATTCATAAAAATCAACATCGGAAAAAACAGCAATGATTTTTGTATAACAGTTTATCTAACTTTATCTATTGTAGAAAAAACTTGAATGCTCAACAAGCAGTTCATGGATTTTAATAACTGAAAATAGGATCAAACTTTAAACAGCGTAAAAATAGTGTAGAGTAAGGCTACAAAATTGAATTTAAAAAGGCACGCTGTAATTTATTCATTGTTTATCACTTTAAAAATCAATATTATCAATGACGAACTTCGTGATCATATAACTCGGAACGGTTTCGACCAGAACATCAATGCTGATTTTTCTGGGTCCAAAAGGATGTATAATGACTGCATGCGCTACTTTACGGCTTCTTTCTTTTATCGAACACTCTTGAACGGCGAAAAAACTCTACGACCATGCCTTGCCTACTCCGTTAGCAAAGGCAGAGTTTATTGCGTTCCATGCCTTTTATTCGGGGAGAAATCGTCTTTTGCCAACGATGGGTTCAACGACTGGAAGAATGTTGGACATCGCATCACACATCACGCTCATCATGATTGCAGTATTCAATTCAAGGACAGAGCTAAACTCCAAGGAAGAATCGATGCAAACATCACACTTTTATACGAGCAAGAAATTTCTTACTGGAGAAACGTTTTGAAAAGAGTCGTAGCTGTAATAAAAAGTTTAGCCTCACGGGGACTTCCATTCAGAGGTGACGACGAAAAATTTGATTCACAACATAATGGCAACTACATGATGCTACTAGAATTGATCGCTCAATTTGATCCATTCATTGCTGAACATGTTAACAGATTTGGGAACAAAGGTAGCGGCAGAACAAATTATTTATCAAAAACGATTAGCAATGAATTCATCGAGCTTCTGGGGAAAAAAGTCCTAGACAAAATCGTCCAAGAAATCAAGGTAGCCAAATATTACTCGATGATTGTTGACTCTTCTCCTGATCATGTGGATCAGCTGTCATTCATCATAAGATATGTGAGAGAAGATGGAGTTCCTGTGGAGCGTTTTCTTCAATTTATCGAAAATCCAGGACACAAAGCTCAGAATCTTGAACATGGTATTTTGTCAACGTACGAATCCCTTAGCATCAATATCAGCGATTGTCGAGGACAAGCGTACGATACTGCTGCAAACATGTCTGGGCCGTACACAGGGCTTCAAGCAACAATCAAAGAAACCAACAAATACGCTGATTATACGCCTTGTGCTGCTCATTCTCTAAATTTAGTTGGAAAACATGCGGCAGAAAGTTTTCGCAACGATCCAAAACGTTTACAACTTTTTTTCTGCATCAACTCACCGCTGGGAAATCTTGACGAAACACTGTTAAAATTCTGAGTCTCGTTGAATAATTACTGTGAAATCACTGTCAAGCACTCGGTGGTCAGCTCAAGATGATGCCGTTCACGCTCTTGAACATTATTCTCCAGAAGTCATCTCAGCTTTGGAAGAAATAGAAAATGATCTCACTGAAAAATGTGTGACGCGAAACGAAGCCTTCGGTATTCGACAACAACTTGAATTATTAGAAACTGCGTTTATGCAACAGTTGTGGAGCTTTCTCTTATCTTCCCTAAATTCTGTGAGTAAAAAATTACAAAATGTCAATACAACGATCGTTGAGGTAATTGAACTTTTTGAAGGTTTCAACAAAATGATTAGTGATACACGTGAAGATTTTGATTTGTATGAAAAAAAAAAGCGCTCGCTGTTTCCGAAAACCAAGAATACAAAACGGCTACTACGCGAAAAAACACAAGAAAACTTAGATGCGATGAATCGAGAGATGGGGAAGTTGAACTCGTTGGTCGGGAAAACTTTAGAATAAATACTTTCAACGTCATTTTAGACAAAATTTTATCAGTATTACGAAAAAGAGAAAAAGCGTACAAAGTCCTTTATCAGAAATTCTCAGTCATTACAGACATGCATTGTTTGAATAAAGAAGAAATTTATGAAAAATCTGCTCAGTTGATAAATTTCTACGATCAAGACATCGAAGCATCGTTTGCAAATGAAATGATTTTATAAAGTTATTGTGCTGAAAAGAACATGGAAAAAAATTCTCCTATAGATCTGCTAAAATTAATAAGAACCAATGAGCTCCACACAGTTTTTCCGAATGTTGATATAGCGTACCGAATGCTTGTTTGTACACCCGTGTCAAATTGTAGCGCTGAACGTTCATTTTCCGTGCTGCGGCGAGTAAAAAACTATTTGAGATCAAAACTGGTTGCGGAACGATTAAATGCACTTGCTTTGTTAACTATAGATTCAGATTTGCTCATGTCTGTAGATTGTGATGACATTATCAATAACTTTGCCATTCTAAAAACAAGACGTAAAAATTTGGGCCAATAAGCAATAATTTTTGTACAAAAGACAATAGCATAAATAATGGTATTGTTGAATGACATTAAGTCATATACCTCATTATTATAAGGCTACTGATTATAATTAAATAAAATATGTGCTTTCAGAAAAATGCATTCTATTGAATAAAACAAACTAATTCCACCATTTAAGAAATTTCAAGGGTGGTGGAGGGGCGGCAATTTTGGCAACTGCCTAGGGGCGGCAAATTTCTAAATCCGGGCCTGGACAGAACTACTAACTTACTATGAATTCTCAAAGCTGTGGATGAAACAACTGATCACTTCTAACAGATCATTGATATGGAGTAGAAACAAAGTTGGTTCCAAGGCATATCCATGTGGAATACTTGCGTTAATAGCCATTGTATGGGAGGATACTGCGTCAACCACCAGAAGGAGTGATCTATTTCAGAGGAATTCCTATAGCAAACGACAAGTTTAGGCGGCAAACCATATGACAGAAGCCCCAAGAAGTTCTTGGTGCCAGAGTCGGTCAAATGCTTTGAAGATGTGCAATATTACAGCTTGAGAATCCCCATATTTTTTAATAGATGTATGTCATATATGTGTTACAAAGGCAAGCAAGTCTCCTGTTGATCGCTGGTGGAAAGCCATATTGCCAGTCATTAACGATTTTGAATCTCCCGACATATTGGATAAACTCGATATTGTTTGCGTTCTCCATTACTTTAGAGATCAGAGGTAGGAGTGCAGTGAGTCTATAATTATTGGGCAGGGTCTTCACTCGTTTTTTTTTTGGAATTGGTTGACTCTAGCTGTCTTCTAGCTGGAAGGCAACACACCATTTACTGCTGAATTCAAGAATAGAAACAGGTTCCCTATATAACTCCGTTATTATTAAACGTTCAACCCCCAAAACTACTAATCTAATTTTGCCTCAATCTATATAATCTGAAATGTTCCGCTAGAAGGACCTTTAAAGCAGGTTACATTGATTGACAGTTTATTTTTGAAATGTTCATTAGACGCCTTTGGTGAATTCAATATTGCTACATTTAATATGAAATTTTCAGCCAAAGCTGGTGCTGAGTTGATAATGCGGTTTTATTTCATTACAGAATACGTTATGAAAGTGATCCAGTTGTACGAGACTACAATCGTGCGACACGGTTTAATGCTGGTCGGCCCGACGGGATCTGGCAAAACAAAGGTAGGGTTTTTCATAGTATAATTTATTTGAAATAAATGTCCAGAATGCAATATAATTCCGCATTCTACACATGACGTTTCTTCGTCGTTTCCAATTACAGTCAATATATCAATTAGAACGACTTAAAGCGTGTCGGACGGAATTTATATAACTATAATTCTCTGAAATGGAATTCGGACTGTTATCTTTCTTTTCTGTTATGAAGTACAATACGGAATCGTACTAGAAAGATAATTTTTAATCAACACGTTGAAACGCTAATGTTTTGATTTAAACACTTAGTATCATCGCGGTCCATGATATTGTGTTATTTCAAAATGATTACCGTAATTCGAAATAAAAATATGTTTTCATCTGGTTGTTGTAATAACGTGTAGAATGAAATTATTCAGGTTCTGTGATTCGAATTATTCATCCGAATCTGAAGAAGCAATAAACATCGCTGATACTTCAACAATTCAAGCTTGAGGTTCAAGAATCAGAATTCGGATGAATGAACGAAACCGTTGATTGAAAGAGTCCTTTCTGAACTGAAAACATTCGATTTTTGCAGAATCGGAAATATCTGTCATTCGTTGCCTACTACGAAAGTGCGGACCAGAGAAAAGCTACCTATGTATAAAACGTGGTAACTACGCAGACAATGGCAGCAACAAAATTCACAAGTTTAATGAATTTAAATAATGTTCTAGATAACTTTTATTTTTCAGAAAAAATTAAGTAACAAACGGAACTATCTGTAACATACAAACATGAAATTAATTGATATAAAAATTGAAAATTATCAAAGAAATGTCAAACATAACTTTAACTCTTTGGCAAACAAAATGGTCGAGTCATATTAGCAAAAAAGCTGGGGAAATTTGCGGGCAACTCCGATCGACTCAGAGTTTTTTGCAAAATTTTCTTGAACGGATTTACAATATTCCCTAAAAAAAAGTAATATGTGCTTTTTCATTTCCCAATTGTTACAGAGGAAAATTCCCAATTTTCATGGCCAAAAAATTAGGAAACTTCTGAAATTTCGAAATCAAGCCAACAATGGCTGGAAATATTGTACAAACGCAAATTGAAATCTATGAAAAAAAAATTAAGAAAACAAATTTTTTTCAAAATATCTGTGTTGATATGGAACAATAGAAAATGCATTAATTAATTATTCCAAAAAATAATAAGTTTGAAAAAATGTCGTTTACACAATAAACACAATTACACAATAAACACAATAAAATTCAACAGCCACGTGCTCAATTATAGGTTTTGAAAGTATGCGTCTCCCCGAGATGATCTTGATATGATTCCAATATAGAAAGTGATCTCTCCTTACTCTTCTCCATTACCATGCGTCTTTCTTTCACATTTCCCCTTCATCTTTTTTTGAATAGCTGTCATATAGACGGTCACGCCACCATATTATCTTAATGCATACAGACTTCATGAATACTAGATAATCTCTTGGCCCACCCCTTTCTAAAATGTCTATATATATTATAGTCCCATCATATTCAGAATTGAAGTGCGGTAATTTGAACGCTTCATAGATCGAATATAAATCTTCCAACAATCTAAAAAGATTTGTCACCAGTCACTTCGAAAACCCCCGAGTACAGTTTTTTAGCCATTTTCATGAAAATTGGCCATTTCCCTCTATATTCCTCTATAACAATTGAAAAATGGAAAAGCAGTTTTTTTTCGGGAATGTTGTAAATCCGTTCGGGAAAATTTTGCAAAAAACCCGGAGTCGATCGGAGTTGCCCGCAAATTTTCCCAGCTTTTATACTTTTTTCGTCTAATTTGACCCGACTAAAAGGAATAAAGTGATTCAGTATTAAGAAATCATATAAAGAGATAAATAATGATTAATACTATCAAGTATCAACAGAGAATAACGTAGATATTATTTTAATTATTTGGAAAGACGAAACAGAGAATACAGACGCAGCTTTATTGATATTAAAGCTGATCCACTTTTTGAAGATAATTTAATTATGGAAAATTCCAGAACAAAAGTAACAACATAAACTTGCTAGAATCCCTAGAAATTAATAAGTATGAAAAGTCTTGAATAGTAGACTTCCGCGGATAGCTAATCTTGAAAAATCTTGTCTTCCGGATGGATTCCACGTCACAATAGCACGACTTGATGCCGACGTTTCGCCAACCATTACAGATGGCATCTTCAGGGCAAGCTTCCATCCGGAAACCAAGATTTTTCAACACATATGCTTATTATTTTCGTCTTAATACGAAATGCTTAAGGAAAATAATAAGCATGTGCGTTAGTGTGACCTAATTCCCGAGAATTTATATATAATAAGATATACCGAATTCAATGTTGAATCTGATTGGCAGTTCTAGTTCAGGCAATAAAAACCTGGCCCCATATTCCAATATCAAGGTTCGAAACTGCGGAAAGGTTATCGCAGGCTAGTTTGATAGATTTGTGACACAGCATTAATTCATTCTCAATTGCGATTAAACGTTTGAACGATTGAACCTCGTAGTTACTTTAGCCCCCAGGTGTGTCGGATTCTTCCCGACTAAAACCCCTCCCCCGTGAGGTTGGTTCTCCTTTCCAGGGATAGCCCCACTGCACTGCGGTCATTAGAATCCTATTGTGCCCTCACATATTATTATCTCCTCATCAGTCCGGTGTTTTCTATTAAATCCAGTAGCCTGATATAGGGAATATTTCTGATTTCCTAGGGTGTAGCTTTATCTGAGGTATGTCCGACGACCAACCGCGTATGCCGTGCACTGACACAGCACATGCATGGGTGTCTCTTCTTCCACGCCGCAACTCCTGCATGTGGGCTGTTCTACCAGGTCCATCGTACAGAGATGTTTGTTGCAAGGGGCGTGTCCGGTCAGGAATGCAACAAGATTCCTTATTTCTAGTCTGCTGAACGTCAGCAGATTTTTCACTCGTTGCTGCTGGAGATCTCACATTAGTCGCTTGGAGTGCGACATACGGGGTAATTCCCTCCAGTAGGCACGATGCTCTGTCTCGAGCCATTTTTGGAATTACAGATTTTGCTGTGGCATGAGGTTGGTTCTGGTCTAATCAGTGGTTGTTCCGCTTTAGTGAGTGCGACGACAGTTTCAGTTCCTTCTCGTCTGGTTTCCACAGACTCCCATACGAGCATCACTGTATTGGGGTTCTTTACTAGTGCCGTTGGTTCTTTCACACAATCGAGTACACATTGTGAGGTGATTGTGTGTGACTCCAGTGCCTCAAGCACTGTCAGGTTGCTCACTATGATTGTGATTTGCCTATTCTCATAGGCTCTCTCCCTCATAATTTGAGCACATGTTGTAATTGCTACTATTTTTGCTTGGAATTCTGTCGCAAGTGTCACTAGGTACAAAGAGACTATTCCTCCTTGGTCCTTTGTCTCGACTATTCCAGCACCTGTACTTTTTTCGGTCTTGGTGCCTTCCGTAAACTATACGGAATCCCCTGGTATCATATGAGGATTGCCCCGAGCGTTCTCGCGACCAATCAAGGTTTGAATCGTGAAAGTTATGGAAGTGCTGTGAACCTTGATCCTGTCGGATTTCATTCCCAATGGCTCATGTGATCTAAGCAATCCAAGAATGCTTCGGCCTTTCTCGCCGGCCTTTCCTTAGCAATAAGATCGAATCGATACGCTCCTCTAATGGCTTCTGCCTAAACGGCGAGGTGCAGTGGCTCCAAGCCCAACAGCCTCTCCATCGCTGCCGTTGAGGTGGTCGACATTGCACTTGTTATTCCTAAGCATGCCAGCCTCTGAACTCTGTTCAGGGAATGCTGGGACACTTTCGTTTTTGTTTTTCGCCACCACACGATTGCGGTGTATGTTACAATGAGTCTCACTATGATGGTGTTAACCCAGTGGAGTGAGTCTCCAGGTTCTTTCGACTGTACGACGGCAGGTCCACAGGGCCCTTATCGCTTTATTAGTGGTTTTCTCCAGATGCTTCCCAAAGGTCAGCCTTTTATCTAGGCTTACCTCAAGGTACTTAACTGTGTCCGTCATCTGTATGTTTTCCCCATACAAAACTAAGACTTGTATGTCCTTTCTCTTCGTGAAGGCTACAATGGTTATTTTCGAAGGATTCACTTTGAGTCCTTCCTCGTTGCACCATTTTTCCACGGTGTTCAGTGCTTGCTGCATTAGAGATGTTATTGTACTCCCGAACTGACGATATCATTCGCATATCCGATCACGCAGAATCCTTTGCTCTCAAGGAGTATTAGAAGTTTGTCCACCATCAGACTCCACACCAGAGGTGACAGTACACCTCCCTGCGGACATCCTCCAGTGACTCGTACCTTCTTTTTAACCTCATTGAGAGTTCCTATGACTGTCCTGCATCGAAGCATGTTGTGGATTCATCTGCACGGCAGATCCTCCATCCCTCGATCTAGCATTGCTCGGGCAATTGATTCGAAGGAGGTGTTATCGAAAGCTCCCTCTATGTCCAGAAAGTTCTCTAGCGCAATTTCTTTGCATTCCAACGATTTTTCTGCTCTCTGTATCAGCTCGTATACTACCATTTCATAGGATTTCCCTGTTTGGTAAGCATACTGATGTAGAGGATTTCTCATAAGAGTTCCATCCCTGACATGCCTGTCAATTACTTTCTCTAGAGTTTTCATTCACTCACCTATTGTCGCAGTCAAGTTCTAACACTGAGACAGGCTATATGTTGGGTGTAGTAATAAATGGATTAAAAAATGATAATAGAATCACAATTTTTAAAGAATAGAGATAATTCCCACACTGCCGTTTAGGGGTAGTCATAATATACAATTGGTATTGAATTGCCACCACATTCATGACCCTAACTTCTCGGTGGCTGCACGTACTCAAAGTACGGCCATTGTTTCGCTATTAAATGTTATCCTTCCCAAAGCTGGAAATTGGTGCATACGAGGGCAAGGTGGAAAGTCCCTGAAAAATAAAATAGATCGCGCCACAAACGAAAATATCATGTGACATTTGTGATGTACCATCTTTAACTAGAACGCATTTTAATTGTCAGACTGATATGTCATTAAGTTAGTTCTGTTTTGACACCTATCGAAAGCAAGCAACCTTGAAGATTTTTGTAAACATGGAAAAAAGTGGACTTCGCGTCTTGATAAAACGTTATTTCTTGGGTGGGAAAAACATCACGCAAACCAAAGCATCGCTTGTAAACATTGTGGGAACTCTTCATCATCGATTGGAACGATTCTCAAGTGATTTACTGATTTTCGTTGTGGTTGTATGACTACAAAGGCCGTCGAACATTCTGCTCGTCCAATTGAGGTTACAATGCCAATAATAAAATCCATGGTATGATATTGGACGATTTGCGAGTCAAAGTGCACGAGTTTGCTGAGGCTATGGGCATCTCAACCGAAATAAAACATTTCTTGTTTCATTCCTCAGAAGCTTTTCACGTTGCCCTCGTATATTCTTCAATTAACCACTTCAAAGGATATATGCGGCCTCCATTATAATGACCGGAAATTATGGTAACCGTGTTCTAAAGTTGAGCGCGCGCGATACCTTAGAAATTGCTCGCTATTCCCTTTCAGAGCGATACAAAAATTTACGACGATTCTTTTAGTTCGGAAAATATTGTAAGGGAATGGCATGACTGATTGCATCAGGTCAATGAGTTGTGAAATTGACTGAACAACTAATAAGATGAAAAAAACAACAATCAAAGTTATTTGGCGTATTTTTATATCGGGATTTCACTGTATTTGAAGGACACAACAGTAATAAAAGAACAAAATAATGTTTTAATTTCCTGTACTATGAGGGAAAAAAATATTAGCAGACGTTTTCAAAGAATATGAGAGATAACAGTATTTTTGTAAATTCATCATCAATTCATTACTGTAATGAATTGGAAATGAAATAATATTCTTGGTAGACAGTGAAATTA
This sequence comes from Endomychus coccineus, assembly GCA_958510875.1. Classification (NCBI taxonomy): domain Eukaryota; kingdom Metazoa; phylum Arthropoda; class Insecta; order Coleoptera; family Endomychidae; genus Endomychus; species Endomychus coccineus. The sequence continues at coordinate 157,793,073 of OY294068.1, read as the reverse complement.
ACTTTTCTCAATCTTTTTGCTGTTCCACGTAACTAGATTCTTATTTCAAGAACTTTCATAAATTGGATAAGTTTTCAATCATATTATAGAAAGGAACATTCTAATGAAAGTTGAGTTTTGTTTCATTATTAACGTTGTGACCAGTTATAGGTGTTCTTTTATTCAATGGCGTAATGTTAGGAAAAGTTGGAGAATTGTGTTGGAAAAATACACCCACGAATAAATTACATGTATATTACCGTGATATCTTAGACATAACTTATACTTTGTTATTTCCACGTGCACTGCAACCCCATTCTGGTACTCTGCAAAAAAAAGTAGGCTTGTAAATTAAATCTCAACATACAGAAAATGGAGTAACTTGGTTTCGAGCATGTTGCTATCAAAATATTGATAGTTATTGCATTTAAATGTCTTACGTGATTTTGGATGAACCAAAAAATCAGCATACTCTAATTTTCCCAACGCGTGCTGTAATTCTTCTATTATACAAAACGAAGAACTCTTTTTTATGCTCCAATCCAATCCTATTGCTTTTGACAGTCTAATTCTATCTTATGCGATAACAGTCTTGATATTGAACAACGTTTTTAAATATTTCTTTTACCTGGAACGAGCAACCAAAAACTGTATTTCAATATTCTTCGAGATCAACTTTTTCCTACTGATTATTTGGACTTCAAATCTTAACACAGTATTCTGTATTGCTGAAATATTCTAATCATCTCTAAACATTTGCTGAAATGGTTATCTGGTTGTCACGGCTGTAATGGTCTACTTTATCCGGGAGTGAATGATAAATCGATCTTGATTTCCCTACGTTTATATAACTCTAGGCAAGAGAATCCATTTGATAGGGCCTGGTGGGAGAATCCAATAGATGAACAAATGAATTGTATAATATTATTATTGAATCACTATTGTTAAATAGGCGGCAATTCCGGATGATAAAGCCCAGCATTCTGTAGATACAATTGATTCAATGTGAGACGCAAATGACAATTTCACGTCAAACGAAACTCCCAAGTCTCTGAAACTGTAGAAACGAGGAAGGGCTGTGTCAACAAGTTTGTAATTGTAAATAATAGTAGTAAATTTCTATGTGAGACTCATTACAGTGCACTTACTAATACTAAGCTCCAGATGATTGGTTACACACCAAGTACTGAGTGTATCCAAGTCATACTGCAGTGGAATACAACATAAAGAATGCTTTGCTGCCGAGTAAAGTTCTAAATGGTCTGAGTAAAGGAAAAAAATAACAGGCTAGGAGTGGTCCAAGTACAGACCCTTGAGGTACACCTGAGATGGCATGAAATGAATACGATTTAAAACCTCTATACTCTACATATTGACATCTATCACTTGGGTAAGAATTCCAAATTTCAATGTAATGTGATGGCAAGGTTGCCTTGGACGATTTCTTAGTCCCAAATACCGCCGGTCGGTTTTTGATAGAAATAGACATATTAATTGCTTGTAACTTAACAGTTTCAGCACTGTCATTTACAACATATTGAAATAACAAAAATTGAAATTCACGTACTCACAAACAGAATAAAAACACTTCATTCCAGAAATGATTTTACAACCTTTCTAATTGGCCGAAGAGCAAGTCTCTGACTACAGTAGGTAATTTATTGAATAATGTAGGACCCCAATAGTTAATACTATTCCTACTTCTTTTTAACCTAAGAAACCATATATCTAAATTCGCGTTATTTCCAGTGTTTCTACTGTTAAATGTTTTCCTTGGGAAGGCACTGTTAGATGTAAATACATGGGAGTGTCAAAACTTTCAGATCTACAAATGCATTCCTACAGTCAGCACGAAACGATATTCTTTTGATTACACGAACTGCACGTCGATATATTTTCAAAACTTTATGGCTGTTCGGTGAATGACCTCATGCTAATAATGCGTAAGATATTCTAGACTGGACTACTGCATAATAAGCAGTCAGCAACTCTTCTGCAGATACTTGTCAACTGAGATGTCTTAAGACAAATGCATACTTAGATATAGATGCTGCCGAATATGTTGCCCATGTGAGTTCACTATGTAAGGTAACACCAAGAAATTTAATGGCACAAAACTGGAATAGGTTTTAGGGAGAAATAGTATGTTAACGTTTTTTTTATTAAACGATAATTGATTGCTTAGAAACCACTGACTTAGATTAATCTGTATAATACACAAGCTTACTTTTAGACCTTTGAAATCTTGATTAACTCTAGCGGCATTCGTATCATCAGTAAATTAGGAAAGTTCATCGTCAGAAACATTCACAGCAATATAATTTACTTGAAATAAAAATAGGATTGATTTCATCATAGAACCCTGGGGAACTCCAAACTGTATTGGTAGTATTACAGAATTGATATCATTAAAATAAACCGTTTGAAACCTACATACATACATTTTCGAATATCCTGTTTCAATGAGTGACACTATACGACTATCTATCGTTTGAATTACTTGGAAAGGCATTTAAAATCAAAAAAACAATTTTTAATGAAGGTGACTGCTATACTATTGACTAAGCAATAATTAGTGAACAGGAAAAATATCAAGGTTATTAATATCACTTGTCAATGTTTTTTGCTCTTTTTGAATGGTAGTTTGGAAGAAAATACTAGGATATGATACGTTCTGAATTAAGAAATGCTGTATAAAAGTTGATGAGTTTAAATGGCTACATGTTTTTGAATTGTCAAGTCAGCTTGAAACCAGAATAAGCTAGATAGAGTTGAAATTGGTGAACCTTTAATTTTTTTAATCGCGAAAAATGAAGTTTCTGGTTAAAGTTTCACAGTAAAATGAAACAATTGAGAGCTAAATGAATATAGTATAAGAAATTCAGTGAATCTTGTGCATTTCTTGATTTCTTAGTGGAACATCTACTCATAGATGACGTTAGTTATTTTTGTTCTCTCTACCAGTATATTAGCCATTTATGTAACTTCGATAGAGAATCGTTCAGTGAAATTGCAAACTTTTTTCTCTGCTGATTATCCCTAAGAGAGAGCCAAACAGCTTTCCAGAACTAATAGTTTGTAATATTACTGATCGATCTGAACTAGAGAGAACTTATTAGTATCATAGTTCCTTCTCCAAAATCAAAGGAAAAATATTAGATAAAGTTGTTCAATATCCATTGTGAACTAAATAATTTGTTCAAAAGTTTTGGCAAGTTTAAGGAAAACACAAGTCAGGTTTTTATCAGTTTCTATTAGTCGATTAGATAGAGGATCATTCAGTAGCATTGCAAACTTTCTCGTTCTGTTGATGAGCTTCATAACAGCCAAAATTCCATCCAACATTGTTAGTTTCTAATGTTACTAATCGATCTAGACTAGAAATACCTCACCATTGTTATCTGACAAAAGCGAAGAAGAATTGAATGAATTATATTCATTTAGTTCTCAACTGTTACATTCGTTCGATCGGTGTCGCCATCTGCCACCCAAGCAGTCTAACATTCCTCGTAACTTTTCTGAAGTTCGAGTAAATCAATCGGTCAATGTTGTACATTGTTTGCTTTCTTAGTGGGTGATCTACATGTAGATGGCGTTAGATATTTTTGTTCTCCCTACCATTCTATTAATCGGTTACCTTCTATAGAGGATCCTTTAGTAATATTGCAATCTTTCTCGTGCTGCTGATGAATCTTATAGTTACCAAAAAAAGGAAAGTATCAAATAAAGTTGTTCAATATCCATCTTTGAGCTGACAAAATAGTTTTGGCAAGCTTAAGAAAAAAACACAATTTACATTTTTAAACATTTCCAAATTTGAATAATTGTTTTACGGGAACAGTGACATAAGTGAGATAACTTATATTTCTGATGGTGCTGTGTGTTGGCGGAACAATTGCTGGAATTTGACGAAATAATTATGGTTTAAAAGTGCTTTACTAAAACCAAGCTGAGTTTCGGGGATTTGTTGTCATCAGCAAGACATTAATGAAAAATATTAAATATTCGGGAGATATCGGAATCTTCAGCTCCGATTTATGGTGTATTGAATTATTCAATCTAGTGAATAAGGATGCTAAGACTCCACTCATCAGTGTCTGTATATATTCGTGTGAACTCTTGTCTTGGTATGTGAAGAAATAGTGACATGTAATGGAGTAAGAGTGATTTTGGAATTTGAAATGATGAAGTTTTTGGGTAATGTAAAGAAGGTTCACTAATGTTTTTTCATCTACCGTGGCAAACCTTGTGTTTATTCGCATTGGTGTTATAAACACGAAAATTATCGCAACTAGGCATTCATGGTATCTAATATCACCGTTCACGTGAATCGTTCAGAAGGTAGTTACAATTATGAACCCTAGATAAATAAAATAGCATATAATGAGTATTTTTGAAACACGCTGAACAACTATGAAGGATAATTTTGATGAACAAGGGGATGCTTTGTATTTTACCTGAATTTGCTGCTTACTTGAGCCTTAAAATTTTCCATAGACATCGGCGGAAAGTAACTCCACACATAGCATATAGGAGAAAGTTTATGCTAAAATTTGTATAATATAGCAGCATGACGAACTGTTGTATGCACCAAAAGGTTTCCGGCAATGATTTTTCCATCAAGGCATATGCGAAATATACCCATAAGCGGATGATATAACTGAAACAAATATTAGGTAAGTATAACAAATTGATAGAATCACAAAAAAGAAGTGAAATAGAACATCATCAAGGAAACAAGCTGTGAACAATTGATGACGTAACTTCCCTCACTTTTGTTAGCAAAATAGTTTTCGGGCAGTCGTACGGGTCAAATGTAAGTGATTGTTGAAGAAACACAAAATATGTTGGAAATAATTTATAAACCGCTAATGATAGACGTTATATGTATACTGACACCTGCTATCCGATAGACTTTTGAAATTATTCACACTGTAATATAACTTGTTTTATATTGACACTTTCTGTCACATGAACTATCAAAAAAATGTTGTTTGGCCCAAGTACAATACTTCCTTTACGCATATACTAGGTATAGTGAGGGAAGTAAAAATATGGAAATGCATGTCGTTGCATTTTGAAAATTATTGGCAATTAAATTAACAATTATGAGGTACAGTGTGGTACGAGGGCAAGGTGAAAAGTCCCTGAAAAATTAAACAGATAGCGCGACAATCGGAAATCCCATGTGACATTTATGATATACCGTCATCAGGGGTTACACAATTTTCGCGTTTTTTTCAAAACAACTTCAATTTGGTGTCATTAAATGCGTTGAAATCAAAGTATGTGAAACTTTTATGTTTCCTTTAGCTACTCTATACATTTCAAAGACAAAAATTACTGAAAGTATTTTTTTTTGTTTTTTTAAAACTTGGCAAAGTTTTCCCGCGGTTGGGGCGACTTTGCCGATGAACTGTTTTGCATGAAATTGGCAGTCTAGGGCAACGTCAACGTTGCAGGGGTGTTACATTGCCGTAAATAGATGTTTTAAAAAATATAGTGAAGACAAAAACCAGGTTTTTATTAAGACAACGTCACGTTTTATGAATATTTTTCTTCATTCTCTAATTTCTTTATTCTTGATTCGGTTTTCTCTGCCCTGGCTCTGTTTAAATTCTGGCAGTTTCTATTGCTAAGCAGGTGCTTGTGCCTCTTGATAAAATGTAGGCACCAATCAACACCAGGCATATTATTTGTGAATTTGCGTTCGCGGACGCCTTCCTTATCCAAATAGGCCTTCAATACCATTCTTAGGTCCGGCATTGTTAGGAGACAACCATAATCTGAACTGGCTATGATAACATTTACCAAACTACGTTCAATTTCCGTGAAAATTTTCTGAGGTGCGCCTACTGCATTTGAATGTTGAAGTAGTCTGCAGCTTCCGTGTACCCCATGTGATCATTTCTGATGTCACTTACTGCCCTTTGCAAATGTTTGTCGCTTTAGTCCTTATAACGCCGGGCACCCAGCAGTCTTTTATGTGTACGAACCATATTCTGAAAAAAAAAACATTGTGGTAACTTTGCCAGTTTGTTAAATAACGGGATTTTTGCATGCTAGATTAACGGCATTATAATTATTGAAGTACTATTAGGTTCCTCTATTATCACTATAAACAACAATTCTCTAATCTAAATAGTTTCGGTTACAGACCCCTTAGCATAGCAGCAAGTTCAAAATGTTTTAATATGACGGTTTTACTTACTCAGTCTAAACGAACAGCAACCAACTCGTACAAACGCCAAAGGTGTTCTAACCGCTTCTTCAACATTTGGCGCGTTCGGTTCAGCGACTACGGAGGATACGGCGATGCCAAATTTCACACAATATATTTTTAATTTCTAGCAAACACGGTTAGCCAAAGTTACCCCTGCTGGCAAAGTAACCCCAGTTGACGGTATCATCTTTAACTAGAACGCATTAAAATTTTCAGACTGGTATGTCATTCAGTTCTGTTTTGACACCCATCGAAAGCAAGCAGCCTTGGAAATTTTTGTAAACATGGAAAAAAGTGAATTTCGCATCTTGATTAAACATTATTTCTTGCGTAGAAAAAACATTACGCAAACCAAAGCATCGATTGGTAAATATTATGTGGACTCCTCACCATCGATTGGAACTATTCACAAATGGTTTACTGATTTTGGTTGTGGTAGTATTATCACAAAGAACGCCGAACGTTCTCGTCGTCCAATTGAGGTTGCAACGCCTGAAATCCTAGATAAAATTCAAGGTATGATATTGAACGATCGGCGAGTTAAAGTTCACGAGATTGCTGAGGCTATGGGCATCTCAACCGAACAAGCACGGAATATTTTGCATGAATTTTTGAATATGAGAAAGCTAGATGGGTGCCGCATTTGCTCTCTGTTGACAACAAGCGCGACCGTGTGACAACTTCAAGGAATGTTTGGCGACGTTCAAGCGCAATTTGCGTCGTTTTGTAACCGTGGACGAAACATGGATCCATCACAACACACCAGAGACCAAAGAACAGTCGAAACAGTGGACATATCCTGGCGAATCAAAACCTACCAAAGTAGGTTTATCGGCCAACAAAGCAAAGTCAAGGCGACAGTTTTTCTTGTGATGCACACGATATCGTCCATATCGATACCTTGAAAAGAACAAAACGATCACCGGCGTATATTGTGTGAGCTGTTGGATCGATTCGACGCCGGCGCACAGGTCTGCAGTCGCAATGGCAAAATTGCATGCATTTCGCTACGAATTAGTACGTCATCCACCATATTCTCTAGATTTGGCCCCCTGTGATTTTTATCTATTTCCAATTGAGCCACAAATTGGTTCGTCATCCACCATATTCTCTAGATTTGGATCCTGCGATTTTTATCTATTTCCATACTTGAAGAAATGGCTCGGCGGAAAGAGATTTGGCTACAACGATGAGGTCGTCGCTGAAACAAATGCCTATTTTGGAGGATTGTCGAAACCGTATTATTTGGAAGGGATTGAAAAATTGGACGAAGTGTATCGTGCTACAAGGAGATTATGTTGAGTAATAAAATATGTTTTCACCAAATAAATCATTTCTTGTTTCATTTTTCAGGAAATTGAAGCCCTCGTAGATAATATAAACTAATATAACATGACAGCTATTTACATTCCTCAGGGTGAGGGAGTATGAGTCTTTAAGACATGTTTGTAATCGGAAGATTTGTATTTATACCGCAAATATAGCTGATGATGAATTTGTTCGATATGTTAGCATTCCTCATTCCTCTTCTAAGTGAATCGTCAACAATTTCGTTCAATATTTAATCAATGCTACTACTTTGTTATGCATAGGCGGGTATTTCATCATATTTACATTCTGAAAATACTTCTGGTTCAGGATAAATAAAGTTGAGACGTGCCCCTCAGAAATTGTATCAACTTTATACTGTTAGTCGAGTCAAATAAGTATCAAAACAGGCTGACTTACGAACGATATGGACCGATTTTGATGAAACAAAGTGCATTCGATTCGGGATGACGTCTAGAAAAAAGCTTACCGGTTAGTTTTTTGTGCAAATTTGTTATGTTTTTAACCGAAAAACACTTTTATTAATTTGCAGCGTGAATGCTTTATTAGAGCAATGTTTTATTTATTGAACAATATGTATTTGAATTATTAAAAAAATGTTTCTGATAATATTCGCTTAACCACAGAACAAAATAATTTTCACATACAACGAATGAGAAATTTTACTAATCTGAACAACAGCATCATCCAACAGTAAGTGACACGTGGTGATCATTTATTATGTATCTACATTACAATAGCAGCGTGGTCCACGTATATGTTGCCGCGTCTTTATTTTGGGGGGATGGGAGGGAGGACCGGTTTAGATAAACAGCTGCTCTATGAAGCGGTGGATGCCATAGAGATCTTATTATATGATTGATGCTTTGTTATAGTATAGTGTAGACTCCATAGTTTAAGAAAAATACATACCTGCTACTCCCACCCGGTTTTTATTGCGTATATGTCCATAGTATATGTAAAAGATGCTGTGTGGAATATAAAAAGACTGAGTAGAGAAGATAGAAAAAAATTTTAGATGAGCGGGAATTTATTCCAAATTAAAAAATTAAGAAATTAGAATTCGATTTTGTTTTTGATTTAAATTAGTAACGACCCCCTTTTAACAAATTTTTAAACATTTAACATAAAAAAACAACCTCCACAACCCCTAACTGATGATTTCTGGTTAGTTTTGATGACATTTTTGGAATTGGTCAATTTATCGGTTAAAAAAATAATAACAAATTTGCACAAAAAACTAACCGGTAAGCTTTTTTCTAGACGTCATCCCGAATAGAATGCACTTTGTTTCATCAAAATCGGTCCATATCGTTCGATTTTCGTAATGGAATACCTATTTGACTCGACTATGTTATCTATATCGTAGTCACTAAAATACTGGAAGAATACGTTTCGTCATTTCGATATTGCTGTATCTCGTGGGTAGGTACTCGAAATTTATTTCAAAATCTTAGGAGATCTAGTTTCTAGGTACTATTGAAATTACCAAAGGTGTTACATAATAAATTATTATTTCAAATTATGTCACTAAGTTTACCCATAATGGTGGTGCATATGAATGGAATCAAGAACTTCATCACTAAGAGGATGACGAGCTTTTATTGATTGATTACAAAATTTTCCACTACTGTTGAGCTGAAAATAATTCATATCTTGATTCATTGGATAGTAGACTTCCGCGGACAGCTAATCTTGAAAAATCTTGTCTTCCGGATGAATTCCGTGTCACAATAGCTCGACGTGATGCTGACGTTTCGCCAACCATTAAAAGTTCAAGCCTCAAGCCTGCCCTGACGATGCCACCTGTAATGGGTGGCGAAACGTCGGCATCACGTCGAGCTATTGTGACGCGGAATTCATCCGGAAGACAAGATTTTTCATATCTTGATTGCCGATGTACGTAAGTACAGATATATATATATATATATATATATATATATATATATATATATATATATATATATATATATATATATATATATCTCGAAAACAAAATGCACTTCAGCAAATAATCTATCCAAGATGAAGGCTGACAAAATTTTCTATAAAATGGATTCCAATAACTTTGTCTATTCTCAACAGCTTTCTAGATGTCCGCTTGATAATATTTCAAATTTTCGACAAACTTTGTCTTCTCGCCTTGGTTTTACACCAATACCCCACAGTAGCAGTTGTAATGCATTATATTTCTTTAAAAATGAGTTACCTATATGTTATTTTATCTCCAGATAATGAAAAGTTAAGAGAATTTCAACTATCAAAATTAAAGACCGGATAACAGTGTTGTGTTGAGCTAATGCGTCTGGCGGTCATAGACTGAAGCTGGCTGTAAATGGGAAGTCAAAAATCTTCGCGCTTTGAGAAACATTAAACCGCAGAATCTCCCAGCTCACTATTATAACCAGCAAACTGCTTGGATAACGTGTGATATCTTTCAAGATTGGTTCCATAAAAATTTCAACCATGAAGTCATTTTTATAGAAGGAAAAGTTGCCACAAAAGGCACTTCTTATTCTGAATAATGCTCGCTCTCATCCCAATGAGGCAGTCCTAAGATCTGACGATGGAAACTTCTTTGTTCTTTTTTTCCCACCCAATGTTACATCCATTGCTCAACCAATGGATCAAGGTGTTATTGAGACAATGAAACGCCTCTACCGAAAAGAACTTATGATGAACTTGTTGGAAGAAGTTGATCTAATGGAGTTTTGGAAATCGTTCACGATCAAAGACGCAATTTTTACAGTGGCAACTGCATGGAGTGGAGTGAGAGAAATGACCTTCAAAAAAGCTTTTTGCAGAATAATGACGCTAGAGGAGGATGAAAGCATCGTGGAACATGATGATGAAAAAACGGCCATAACTGAACTAACTGACTTAGTGCGCAGCGCCGATGAATTCAGAGAAATTGATGAAACTGAAGTTGAAAGGGGAACTCGCGACAAAATGAGCCAGGTTATCAATTCCTCAATGAGGACGATATTGTCGTACAAGTTTTTAATCAGCCCGGTACGTCACCTGATTCATCCCAAAATGAGAGTCAGAACGAAGAAAATGATGGGGAGGCATCAGCCGAACGAGTAACTAACCGAGAGGCTGGAGAAGCTGCCAACGTTCTACTACACTATTTTGAACAACGAGAATTTTCGGACCTTATCGACATTTTGAACTTGCGCAAAATACGTCATGCGATCAAAAAAGATTGAAGAATTTTAACACAGACCAAAGTGACCGACTTTTTTTCAAAAGCATAGGTACATACATATCCGCTTTATGTATGTAAATGCAAGTTAACATACCTATGTAGAGTTTTTATTTTTCTTATTTAGTGTAAAAGTTTACTTATGTAGAATTCTATTTTTTGTTATGTTATATTTTTATGCAATTTAAAAGTTAGTTTGAATTTATGAGATCTATTTTTTTCTGTTATCATTTTAGTATGTATGTACATACACACATACATATATACATATTATGTACTGTTAAGAAAACTCTTACTGAGTTTTTATTTATTTAATAATTATAATTTTGAGATTCTACCGGCTAGCTTTTTATCTTTTCAATTTGATTATATTTGAACTTTGAATTAATGTTTATGAAGTTTTGAAGTTTATCTATAGAATAATTTTATATGGAATTAAACACAATGCTCTTTGATTTCACAATATTTAATTTCTATGACTCTTATTATCTCGGGTAATTCAATTTTATGTTTACAAAATCTATGACATAACCTTAAAATCACTTTTACAACTAATATTTGTTTATACTGTTATAATCAACAATCTTCCTTTTACTTTACAGATAATACGGATAATATGATGTAGAAATTATAAACAAACTTACGTTTAGATAATATCCAAAAGTGTGTTTAACAATGTTGGCAATTTTCAATTTACTCCTTTTATAATTTCGTTGATTCACTTTTTACACAATACTATGCTATTTCACGATGATCACAGGTAACTAATTTTGGTTACTTCTTCTTGAGAATCAGGAACTGTTGATAACTTTGTTTTATTCTTTTAGATAAGACATAAAACTTTTCGATGCTTTATTGAAATTATATTGAAGAATGGCAATCGTTGGATACTTCTTATAAATTGGAGGTTATTACAACCTTTTACTTGATTTAGATACTTGGAACACTCGTTGACTTTTAATAAATTTTATTAACTTCGGTTATTTGGAACTTATCGAAGTTTGGAACACTTGCGTTCACTGATGTTTATTATTTTTATAAACTTAGGTTAGAAAATTTTGGTGAGTTGCCAGAGAAGAACAGTCTCTACTTGGATATTAATGCAAACTGAACTTGGCTTTACTTTCAGACCCTTTTATAGGCCTCCAAAACCGACGCCAAGCATTTTCAAAATTAACCAATCAGGTGTTTACTTTTCATATCAAGAATGCCAAGTTAATTGTTGTTAAGCTGACATAAGTACTCATTATTACCAGCTTGACACTAGAAATTCGTCTCGACCAATCAGAATTTAGTACTCTATAATTTTTGAATTATTGGAGATTTTCAACTTATTTTAATTGATAGTGATTCCTTCTTTTTAAAATAATATTGCCTACATTTTTCCCCACACTTTGGTATAATATAACCTATGATTGGGTTATTATTAATATGATTATTCCCATATTTATGGTTTTCTTGACAGTTACTTATTCTTAAATCTAATACATACTATATTATATCAATAACATTCTTTTAACATTACATAACTCAAATTTACTAATCCTAACTTATATCTATAACATTATTCAATGTTTTGTACTATCTCATGATAGTTTTGTAATCACTTTAATTATGATTTCTGCCTTCGTTACACAGTACGTTTCTTCACTTTCACTGAAGTTCTTGTTTATCACTTCTTATTCTATTACATTGTTGTTTATTATGTTTTACATTGTTAATTTTAATATCCTAACTATTATTTAGCTTTTACTATTGTTCTTAATTCCATATAAATATCTTTTATTTGATCTTTTCTGATTTTCAAAGTTCGGTAAGTTATTATTTTTAAATTTTTATTGTTTATGAAATGAAATCATAACAGTACATACATACATATATAAGAAATAAATGTTCGGATTATCCGTGCTTTTCAGTTATCCGTGCCTCGTCCGGTCCTGTGGAGCACGAACAATCGAGGTTCTACTGTATTTAAATTATTCAAAATTTAAACCACTCCGAATATGGGGATTTCGAGAATGTCGGGGTTCATTACACCAGGTTGAGGAATTCAGAGCTGGTGCCGATAAGAGTATATTGCAGTGGTGGTGATCAACGGTAGATCTTTCAACGAACTCAACCTTTAAACATACTACCGGGCTGGGCAAATGTATGGAATAAAATGTATAATAAAAAAAACGCTGAAATACATAAATTAATTTTGGATGTTACACATTTTCTGACAATAAAATGAAATATTTTCCTTCAACCCTTAAGCTGCGAGCCACCCCACATTTTTTTTCAAATGGAAACATATGTCATGTGTGAGTTGGTTGAATAGCTCGTGGAAAATGAAATCTAACGATACTATTATTATTTATTTATTTATTAAGTTTTTATTACGAAAAACATTTATTCTTTTTCTTATAACATTAATGCTGTGGACAAACAATTTAACGAAGAAAATGCGCAAAATGTCCTCCAAACTATACTTGACTTGCTCCCAGGCGATTGTAAAATCCCTCGATGGAGTTTCGAATGGCTTCAGTTGATATATTATTTGACTCCATTCTAATTTTATTTTTCAAATCTTCAAAATTCATCGGCCTATTTTGGCAAACCCTGTTTTTCAAATAGCCCCAAAGGAGGTAATCTGATGGCGTTAATTCAATCTAACGTCCAATCCAACGACCTACAAATATGCATCTAGATATTCTCACCAAAATGTGGGGGAGCGCCGTCTTGTTGAAACCGAACTGTTTCATTAGGTGAATCTGGATCTACTTCATTTGGGAAAATAACAGCTAGTGCGGGCATCAAATCGAATCGTAGAAAGTCTACGTAGTGTTCAGCTGTAACGTTTCCTTCAAAGAACAATGGCCCTAAAATTCTGTTGTTGATGATACCTACATTTACTTTTTCTGGGTTCCCGCGTATCAGCTTCACATTTCCAACATGCATTTTCCCGACTCCATAAACGATAATTGAGCCTGTTAACCTCGCCATTCAAATAAAAAGTAGCTCTATCCGAAAAGAGCATGTTCCGTGCAAACTGATTATTCTCGTCACACCATCATTTCCTCACAAAATTGCAAACGCCTATCACAATCATCTTCTAAAAGCTCTTGTACAAGATGTACTTCATACGGGTGGTACTTTTCTGTTTTCAGAAACCTTCCAATCGTACTTTGGACGCAGCATGATTTTGGGTCAATGAGTTGAAGCACGGAGGTTTTCCTGCAGAGTTAATGCAATGTCAAATTTTTCATCATCGTCTAAAACACGTGGCCGATCTCTTTTAGGCAAATCTTCCATCCAAGTATATGGATTACCTTGGTAGCCAATAGCCTGTGAAATCATATTTTTCGGATATTTTGCATTAAATAAAGCACACACTTCACTTTTGACTTGGCATTATATTTCCACATCCCAGCAATATCAAAACTTCCATACACCGCCGTTCTGACACTGGTGCCATTTTTATTTAGTGAAGAGAACTCGTGAAAGCACCCAAATTAATAAAATGAACGTTTACATTCAAGTTCACAACGAAATGATACAGTTTTAATACTGAACTAATGGAAAACCTACTTTTTTATCCAGACCTCTCACCAAAAAATGTGACTTTATGCCCGATTTAAGCTTCAACGTCGTTTGTTTCAGTTTAAGCATTTGCTTCGTTAAATTACTTGTAGTGTAACGAAGTGCCCTCGTTACTTAGAAATTAATTTACTCCCCTGGCTAAAAAGGAATAACATCGGCTAGCCTGAGATTTTAACGCATCAAAGTTTTGTACATCCTATGTATAAAAAGTTGAAGCTAATAGTAGATAAGGAAATTCATATTCAAATCTCCGCCGGCTACCAGAATCTCAGGCCGCCTCTGACGTTTTATTTCTTTTGGCACCAAAGCGGTATAAAAAGAGAACGGATTTCTCACAAGAGTACACCGTTGTTAATTTTCCGAGAATTTATTTTTATTTCTGTTATTTTAAACTTCGTCCGCGCTCCGTAGGATCCGCTCCTCTACTTTGATCAAGTACAAAGGTAAATATTCTACAACTAACTCCAGTTCCAGCTGATATCTCATTAACCGAATAATTTATTATTTGCGTTGGAGAAAAGACCTGACCTTTCCACCATTAAAAAGACATCTCGTAAACCGATTAATTTATTAATTGCGTTGGAGAAAAGACTTCCCGTATACCGAGTAATTTATTATTCGTGTTGGGGAAAAGACCGGACATCCGCACTATTAAACAAACCTCTCGTAAACCGATTAATTTATTAATTGCGTTGGAGAAAAGACCTGACATCCCTACCATTAAACAAACCTCTCGTAAACCGATTAATTTATTAATTGCGTCGGAGAAAAGACCTGACATCCGTACAATTAAATACCCCTCTCGTAAACCGAATAATTCATTATTTGCGTTGGAGAAAAGACCTGACATCCGCACTATTAAGACAACCTATCGTAAACCGATTAATTTATTAATCGCGTTGGAGAAAGGACCTGACATCTCTGCGTTGAAATAGACTTCCCGTATACCAAGTAATTTATTACTCGTGTTGGGGAAAAGACCGAATTCGTACAGAACGAATATTAAGAGCGAACGCGTAAATTCCAAAGATTCGAAATCAACCTACCACCTAGACCGCACTAGAGATACTAAATGACTAATCGAAATATTTATTATTTGCGTTGGAGAAAAGACCTGACATCCGCACTATTAAGACAACCTCTCGTAAACCGATTAATTTATTAATCGCGTTGGAGAAAGGACCTGACATCTCTGCGTTGAAATAGACTTCCCGTATACCAAGTAATTTATTACTCGTGTTGGGGAAAAGACCGAATTCGTACAGAACGAATATTAAGAGCGAACGCGTAAATTCCAAAGATTCGAAATCAACCTACCACCTAGACCTCACTAGAGATACTAAATGACTATTAACGTATTTCATCTGATTTCTTACTACAGGTCAACGTTCCGAAGGTACACGACCCGGCGCCTCCGTTTTTTCCTCTAATATCATCTGTCCGAAATAAACAAGTATATCACGCGAATAGAAATTCTGATTTAAATTACATTCTCGAAGTTCCGATTCTTTAATTGTCATAAACTACTACGACCCGTGGATAGGCTTGATTTTATTATTTAAGATGATTGTAATAACCTTGTTATTCATTTGAAGAGACTAATTGTAAACCTTTATTTTTTTTGTACATATATTTCCAAGAATACCATTTCATTCAATAAACTGTATATAACTAAACATCTGTGTTTTACTGGTGAGGAATCTAGCAATTTTCAATAAACTGTTTATAACTAAACATCTGTGTTTTACTGGTGAGGAATCTAGCAATTTATATTTGTCACAGTTCATTCAACGGGAAATATACGACCCTGGACCACTCATCCCGGTGGTGACCCCTTTCTACTTGTCCGTATAACTAGGAAAAATATCTTTTACCGAGAAAGGCGGTCACAGTAGATGGCACTAATGTTGTAAGATTTGCAGTTATTTTATTTTTATAAGAGATACAACACAACTAGAAGGAAAAAAAAGGTATGGTTAGATTCCATTTTCCACGAGCTTTTCAATGAACCCACACATGACATGTTCCCATTTGAGAAATAAAAGTTGGTGTGGCTTGCTGCTAAAGGGTTGAAGGGAAGTATTTTATTTTATTGCAAGAAAATGTGTAATATTTAAAATCAATTTACGTGTTTCAGCACATTTTTTAAGTTGCCTGTGGAAAGGATAAGAATTTTATTCCACACATTTGCCCAACCCGGTATATAAATTCAGCATCATAGATTCGATTGCTTATAGATTGCTGTGATGATTCGATTGCAAAATAATAATAGACCCTTGGAAGATAATTTGATAAACTAACCTGGGAAAGTTCAAAGCGATAAAAACAGAAGAAATCAATAGAAGCATCTTCGTTATACTATTCTGGTTCCTTGCAGAAATGGTACAGCCGTCTAGAGTTTTGATATCTGAAACAATATCCGTGTCATTGTTAAAATACAATATTCGCAGTATGCTTCGCCACGCGCTTATCTTTTTACATAACGGTATTGAAATAAAGCTTCTTACGAAAATGAGGGAATGGGCCTCCGTGATTTGTGTACTTTGGCTTATGCTCTTTCTCTAACTGCAAGCACGACTGTTGCGACATCGTACTTTTCAGGCTTCTAGACTGAAAGAAAAGAGATTTTGCGTCAGTATCTCGATAGTGCATGCTGTAGCGTCTTTGGGCAGTGGTGAAAATTAATTACCATAATATCTGCATACTCTGTTGTAATATTTGACATTGTTTACGTATAATTTAGTTTACACTATTGTACTTTTTACACTTAAACTAAAATAATCTTAGCAAGAGATATATTGAAGATATCCCGTCCTTCGGAGAGGAGGGTAAGCTGACGATCCCGAGTTCTTGGAATTCGGTTCGTTACTTCTACTTCTGGTTGAATTATCATAGGGTTCGGCGAAATCTCCGGTTGGGAGTGTGCTCACCGTAGTTCATAGATAACTCTACTACAATAGAATGAAATGTCTTATGGTAGGGATCAAAACTGTCATGGTCGACGAAAGTATTTCGCTTCCAAAACACGGGAGGGCGCGTCTAGCGTCCGAAATTAATACAAATTATAATGCGCATGCGTTTGTTATTGTTGTTTAATAGTAGCCATTTTTAATTCATTTGTGCATTTTGTTTCCGAGCGACTTGTTGCTTGCTATCATATACGCTATTTTTAGAATATTATTTGTGCATAATATTTATCATGGGCAAACACGGTTGTGCTATATGCAATTGGCAGCCACTTCAGAACCATAATTTGGTATCGAAGCATTCTATTGGATCAAATTGTGAAGAAGACAGAAGTGGTATACTTGTGACACTTCAGCAGTTCATTAGTCAGGTGTGTATTTTACATTATATGTTATAAAAATTGTTTCATAATCATTTTTATCAGTTTTAATCAATAATCTTATTTCTTACAGGGATTCATCAGTGAACCACAAGTGGAAACTTTGGAAGAACCATCATTTCACTTACCCAAGAATTTTAAAATTTTAACACCTTTGGAAGCTGCATTACTGTCATATGTAGCGGGATATATAGTAAAAATGAAAACTAAAATCGCCTATAATTGTATAGCTTGTAAATACAATGTATTAAGAAGAGGGGAAAATTACGATTTCAACTTGTTAATTAGATCTAGGGAATAGGGTGGACAAAAAGTTGAAAGGCTAAAGTACTGCAATTTTGAATTCATAAAAAAATTGATAATGTGCTATAATATTCTATTATTCATGCTATCGAAAATTGCCCACACTAAAAATATTTTGGAAAAAATAACAATAGTATATTGTATAACTAGCACGGAATGATAGTCATTTCCCACGAGTATGAAGTTTGCAGCATGAGCCGTAGGCGAATGCTGCAAATCATACGAGTGGGAAATGAGCATTCCGTGCAAGTTATACACTATACTTTTTCTACGGCTATAACATAATATATTAGCGAAATGATTTTACAACAGAATACAGTTTCTGTATTTGACGCGGTACCCTTTTCTCTTTGCCAGTCTGTGAAGGATTTGTATGCTTTCACATATTTTTCTTTTGATATTTCTGGAATTAAATTGACACATGCCTGTTTTGCGGCTTCAATAATTTCTGGGGGAGTCAGTTCTACGTCACTTTCGCTGCTCATCGTTTGATTCAAGTTCAAAAATCTAACTAAACAGAGCTGTCAGTATTCGTTGTTTGAATTTTGACATTCCATGGGAGACGTGATAAATTGTAAAATAAAAACACAATGAAACACAATGACTTCATTGTGTTATCAGGTGAGGAAATGAAATTGAAGGCTTACAATGTACCTCATTGTTTAATCAAAAACAGTTAGGAAAGAGCAGTATTGTGTCATGGCCGTAGAAAAACATTATTATATTATTAAAGTATCAGTGAATTTCAAGTTCATTGAATGTGAACACTCAAAAATGTTGGAAATTTTTTTATTAAGCATTTTTCCCGGCTTGTAATATTCAATTATTTTAATGGAGCGAACAAAATTATAACAGGAAAAGATAATAGAATTCTATCACCAAACTGTTCTTGATTATATCAACAGGCTAAAGAAACTTATTCAAAGGCCAAGAAGTGACTGATAGGTCTATGCTCTAACCTCAAAACTATTTAATGTTAATATTTATTTACACAGTTATAAATAACAATCTTTCTTTCAGATGATTTACAAATTAACAATACAATGGAGAAATAATAAATAAACTCACTTTTTAGTTAATATCCAATTATGTGATTAAAATGTGGGCAATGTTCAATTGATTTAATCTTCTTGTTGATTTAATTATTCACTTTACAAAATACAATTTCTCTGCTATACACAATAAACACAGGTTAACTATTTGGTTACTTCTTTTGAAATCAGGAACTGTTGAAAATTGTTAACTTAGATTTATTCCTTTTTTAAAGATATAAAACTCTTCAATGATGTATTGGAACTTTATCGAAGGCTGGCTATCGTTCGATGCTACTTATGAATTATAGGTTATTATTATAACCTTTAAACTTTGTTCGGAGACTTGGAACACTACTTGACTCGTAGAAATTATTTACTAACTTCGGCTACTTTTAACTTTTCGAAGCTATTGGAACACTTGGGTTCACCGATGTTATCCAATAAACTAAGGTTATGAAAATTTTGTGAGTTGCAGGAGTACCTTGACTTTTCAGATGTATTTGCTAACTGACTTGGCTTGTTTTCCAGATTCTTTTTATAGGCCTTCAAAAAGGACGCCAAGTATTGTCAAAAGTAACCAATCAGGTGCTTACTTTACTTATCAAGGATGCTTAGTTGATTGTTGGGAACTGACAGAATTTTCCCTTTGTTGCCCGTCTGACGTTTATAAACCGCCTCGACCAATCAGAATTGAGTATTCTATAAAATTTGAATTATTGATGATTTTCAACTTATTTAATATGATGATGATTCCTGCTTTTTAAATTACTATTGCCTACATTTTTCCACACACTTTGGTATAAGACTATTATTAGGTTATTATTAACATGATTATTCCAATATTTATGGTAATTTTGACAGTTGTCATTCTTAAAAACTAATACATTATATAATATATCAATAACATTTCTTTAACATTATATAACTCAAATTTACTAATCCTAACTTATATCTATAACATTTTTCAATAGTTTGTGCTATCTTATTATAGTTTTGTAATCATTTCAATTATGATTTCTGCTTTCGTAACACTGTACGTTTATTCACTTTCACTGTTTTCTTGTCTTTACACTTCTTATTCTATTTGCATTTTTGTTTATTTTGTTCTACATTGCTTATTACATTATACTAACTATTACTTAACTTTTAATATTGTTTTTAATTCCATATGATATATTTTAATTAATCTTTTCTGATTTTTAATGTTCGGTAAGTTTCTAATTTTTATCATTTTATGTTGTTTATGAAATGAAATCATAACAGTATATTTTATGTATTTCTCTTTTAACAAGTTGAATGCCAACATCAAAAAACTTTACTAAAAAAATTAGCTTATTTTCACACCAAAATCCTGAAAATTACCTTGTCAGTCAGCCTGTTGAGTCATTTCTATTGTTTTTGATGTTTAATTGTATTTATATGTATATTTTATATATTTCTGTTTTAACTCTGTTGTTGAATAAGAACTATTGGTGAAAACTATCGACTTTCATTTCCTATTTAAATTGTTAGAAAACAAAATTTGCAGTTATGTGCTGTGTACTTGATTCTAATTTCCCTCCAAACCACCATTTGGTAGACTTCCATTCCGGGCGCGGCGCTCTTGTCGCGGTTTCGGTACTTAACACGGAACATCTCATTCTACGGAGTAGAGTTATCTATGCCGTAGTCAGTGTCTATCCTGGTATTAGAATAAGGCCGACGTGAAATGAATGAATTAGAAAAGAAAGTGTCTCAAATTCTTGTTTTGAAACTTGAATGATGTCACACTTACGTTATCGAATTGTGACGTCACATAGTTAGTTGAATTAATTTCTCTGTGATATTTTGGTGGTTTTTGATTATATGAGGTTGGGATATCTGCTTGGACACCGCAGAATAAAAGATGACGTTGTGGTAAGGTGGTTTATTCACTGATACACAATAAGAAACATCACTAAGTCAATAGTACCCGTGACAGGATTGTACCATGTCGTTCTCGGTAGAATATCGAGACATCTATATCTATCAATGTAAGTGTTACCTGAAAGGTAACGTTCGCCCCTCTTGTCACGGGTGACGTACTGCTTAGTGTATCAATAATAATTGTTCTAAATAATATATACATATTCAGCATGAATATAATAACTTAAATATCATGCTATATTTTCCCTACACCTTCCCTGCAGAGAAAAGAATTTATTTGCTATGTCTAAAGTGAATAAATTCGTCAAAGCAACAATAACACTCCTATCATAAATTTGGATTCTAAAATCTTTCTTTTCTCTCCAGCATCGGTGCTAATATGAGTAAGTGTAATACAATACATAATACCAATAAATATAATAATTTACAAATTCTTATAATAAAATGAAATATTTGATGTCGATTGTTTTTTTTTTTCAAGGTAAGCTCTATAATATAGTAAACATAAAATAAGTGTCAAGTTCACAGCTACTTATAAAAACATCAATGCTCTACTAAAATTATGTAATTCAAGGTTGTTGCGATGCATTCTCGAACACATCCCGTTTTGTGCATAGTTCAGCATTTTTGAATTAAATCGTCGCGCACTTAAATCCGATAGGTCTTTGTTCTATTTTTGTGCACTTCAATAGTTTTTCCTCCTTTTAGAAACAGAACATTCGGTTCGCGTTCCGCGATCACAACATAAGGACCTTCGTACACTTCGGTAAGTTTATTTCCCGTTTCACTCTTAACTAATATCAAATCATCTTTGTTGTAAGACCTAGGATAACAATTCTTATCGTAGTGTTCCTTACGTTTTACCTTGCTCGACACCAAATTCTGATGAGCATCCAACCATGCTCGTTGCAACCTATATTTCAATTCGCTTAGATAATTATCATGATTATAAATGGGATCAGTTTTTTCAATGTTTATCAAATTAGATGGCAATGTTGCCAGAAAACCAAAAACTAGCTCAAACGGGGTGTAACCAGTCTCAGTATGAACTGTAGTATTAAACACGAAACACCAATATCGAAGCCACGAGCTCCAATTTTCAGGTTGATTCCCCGTCATTATACGTAAGAAAGCTTTCAAATGTTTATGGGTGTTTTCCAGCGCCCCAATTGTTTCATGGTGATATGCTGTACTGTTTAATTTGTTGATATTCAGGAGCCTCGCTGCATCACACATAACTGTTGACATGAACTCTGTCCCACGATCAGTACAAATTTCCGTAGGCGTCCCATATCTTAGGATGAAATCCTCCACAAATGTTCTAGCTACAACATTGGCCTCCTTTGATTTAAGTGGATAAACCTCTATGAATTTAGTTAAATCACACTGCAACGTCAGTATGTATGTAAAATCATCATTGTCTTTGTCTAGTGGTCCAACAATGTCTAGAAATACTTTTCTAAATGCTCGATCCGCAGTTGTTGTGACTACTAGAGGTTGTCTTGTATGTCTATCGTGTTTATTCCGCTGACATTGGTCACACCTCGCTACATATTTGTAAATGTCGTTAGTCATGCCTGGCCAAAAATAATATTTCTGTATTTTTTTTGTCATTCTCCTAATACCTGCATGTCCACTCGACGGCAATAGATGGAAATCATTTAGAATAACTGTACGCATTTCTTTATCCTCAATACATTTTCTTTTATTAACGATGCATATCCTAGGTACATCATAATTTTTATATTCATTTTTATTAAGTTCGTTGGCCAACGATTTCAAAAATGCAATATTGCTATCTTCTTTCATTATTACTACCTCTTCTATGTCGATTTCATCACACAATGTTTCCAAATGTCCCAACAAACGGCGTAGCGGTTTTGCTGCCAGATCATCTGGATCGATAAAGATCGTTTTCATAGAGGGCATGTATATTAACTTTTCATCTTCAGTAGCTACTCTATCATCGTTTTTCATTAGTTTATTCTTCAATTTCTTATTCATTATTGTTAGTTGCGTACATTGTTTGGGTTTTTTAAGGATCTCAACGATTTTCGGTTGCGCACCCGAATTTCGTTCGATAACCTGATTATTATCCCTCACTTTAGTTTCTATTTCCTCTTTCTCTTTAGTTATTGTTTGTGCCCTTGTAACAACTGCTATGCTGTGTTGATTTATGCTCTTAAGCTCTTCAATCGAAATTCGAGACAAGGCATCAGCTATTACGTTGTCAGAACCTTTAATGTATTCAATGTCGAAATCGTATTCCTCTAAGCATAACCTAAACTTTGTCAGACGGCTTGAGGGATTGTTGTGTGTGAAAAGAAAAATCAACGGCCTGTGATCTGTCATGATCTTGAATCGCTTACCAAATAAATACGGCCGAAAATGTCGTGTTGCCCATACTATCGCTAGTAACTCTTTTTCTATTGTGGCATAGTTACTTTCTGCCTTGTTAAGTGTTCTACTGGCATAGGCAATCGGTTTTCCATTTCCATTAGATAGTACTGCACCCAAAGCTTTTCCTGACGCATCAGTGTGTACGATGAACTGGTTCTCAGCAGAAAAATCTGGAAAATCTAGTACTGGTGGGGACATCAAAGCCTTTTTTATTGTTTCAAATGATATTTGGCAATTATTCGTCCAAATAAATGCTGCGTTTTTCCGGGTCAGTTGAGTTAAACACCAAGTTCGCTCCGCGAAATTTGGGATAAATTTTCTATAATAGTTAGCGAACGCAACAAACCTCTTAACCTCATCCGCCGACTTTGGCTCCGGATAATTATGCAAGGCTGCTATTTTGCTCGAATCAGGTAGGATGCCCTCTGATGTTATAACATGCCCCAAATATAAGATATCCTTTTTTAAAAATTCGCACTTTGAAGGATTCAGTTTCAAGTTGACTTTCCTTAACCTCTCAAACACTTTGATCAGATTAGCATTGTGATCTCTCAGATTTCTTCCAAACACAATCAGATCGTCTAAATATACAAAACATCTTTCATAATTGAGACCTGCCATGGCTATTGTCATTATTCGAGAAAAACTTGGAGGGCTAATCTTTAGGCCCATTGGTAGCCTCTTCATTTGAAACATTCCGCGACCTGATGTAAAAGCGGTACACGGCCTACTTCCTGGTTCTAGTTCGACCTGATAGTACCCTTGAGCAAGGTCCAAATGTGTGAAATACATTGAGCCTGACACTGATTCTAGAATTTCAGTTATATTTGGTAATGGGAATTTATCATCGACAATATTAAGGTTCAGGTGACGATAATCAATTACGACACGCCATCGTTTCTTTCCGTCTTGACCTATTTTCTTGGGAACAATCAACAACGGTGATGACCAAGCACTTTCGGCTTCCTCAATGATGTCATTTTCCAGCATTTCTCCTATTTGTTTCTCTATCTCTGCCTTTTGAGCGTGCGGTATACGATATGGTTTTTTATAAACTGGCTTGGCTTCAGGTTTAATTTTAATCTCTTGTTGACCTAGATTTGTAGTTGTCAGCTTATCTCCTGGTATGTGAAAGATATCTGCGTATTTGGCGCAGATGTTCTCAATAGGGATCTTCTCTTCTAATATCATATCCTTCCAATCAATTTCCGCAAACATTCTTTTCACTCGTTCTACATTTTTGTCCACTTTCTCAAATTCGAAACAATCATATTCATTTGTACTGTGAATTTCTGGAATACAACTTTCTAAACTTACTGACTCATCTCTTGTATTTAAAATTCTCACTGGAATCATTCCGTTTTTTGGCTTCACAATCAATCCTGCCATAAAAACTCCCTCACATAACTCTCTCGCTATTATTACACAGTCATCCCTTAACTTTGTCTCTACATATTGAATTCTTTCACACCTAGGCGGAATAATCATCAACTGGCTGTTACCAGATGTATATAAACTTAATTTTGTTGATCCAACTTCATTTTTCAAACTGAGTGTACTAAGTTCAAAATTTATTAATGCACAATACTTAATTAAAAAATTCTGACCGATTATTCCGTCAGCATCGCATGCTAAATTTTTAAACACATAAAATCGTTCATTAAACATTTGTGCATTCGCTTCCAAATTTAAATCAACACATCCTTCTGCTACTAACGTACCTCCTATTCCTTTAATTTTCAATTTATTCTCTGTCATACACACGTCTTTTGGTAATCTTTCATACTTTAAAGCACACAAGGATGCACCTGTATCCACTAAAAATGTTACATTCTTTCCATTTACATTGAAATACACTCGATTCATACCAATACATTCATATATACAATCACGCTCAGTTCTCTCGAAAAAACTGCTGCAGTGAACTTTCATCCTCAACATTCTTACTTTCATCTCCTTGCGCACAATACACATTGCCTTGATACCGTCTATTTTGCGTATTTCGAGCTAAATTCTTAAACTGTCCTCGACCGTGGTTATTGTAACCCCTATACTGTCCACGTTTATAATTACTACAGTTCTTACTCTCTTGGTTGTAATTATTAGCTTGTTTTGTATAATTATTCCCGTAGTTGTGGTTGTAGTTATTTCGGTAATTTTGATTTTGATATATTCCTCTGTTAGAACGGCCTCTATAATTATTTCTGAATTCTCTCCTATTCGAAATTTCGCCTCTATATTTATGATATCCTCCATCATTGTCGTTACGGCTTTTTCCCATGGCATTTATTTCAGACGTTTTCGTTAGACTTTCATTATCTTGCGCTACTTTTATCGCTTCTATTAGGGATGTTGGATTTCTTGCAGCTAGAATTATACTTAAGGACTGGTTATTCAAGCCCGAAGTAAATTTCCTTATTGCAGTTTTCTCATTGAGTGGCTGCAAGATCGCATATGCATTGTCGTCGTCATTGGCCTGGGAGATTGTCAAGTTGCGGAAGAGTTCCTGTACGTCTTTTCCAAATTCTTCAACTGTCCTGGATCCTTGTTTTGTTCTTGACAACTTCTCTTCCAAAGCCGCGTGTGATTTTTTAGGTATTAAATGCATACGCATATCACGCACCAAAACCGCCACAACATTATATTGTCTGTTAATCTGTGCCAACGCGCTGGTGGTCAATCTTGTTTTTAAGACAAAATCGATCAGCCGTTGTTTGTCCACAGCTTGAGTCAAATCTTGTTCGTAAAACTCAATTGCGTTGATGAGTTGCTCTGTCGTCTCATCTTTACCATCAAATTTTGGTAATAACTCTACTGCTGTTCTATAATCGAACCGCGACATCTTAATTAAAAACTGATCTGTAATTTCGATATCAGTTTCCACTTTCCCTTTCTTCGTTAAATTAACAATTTCCAAATACAATTTATCAATTGCCTCCAAAGACTCTTGGAAAATCGGAATATCTTCCTTTTTAACAATAATCTCACCTTTTCGTACCTTATCCTCAAATTCCTTTATAGTTTGATAATATAATTTAGCTTCAACTGCCTTATTATGATTTACTCGCCTTTCTATGTTACATTTAACAATTACGGCTCTGATCTCGCCTAGTTGTACCCTTATTTGAGCAACTTCCGGCAATAGCGGCATTTACCTCAATTTGATAAACATATGTGAATAAATAAACCAAATACCAAACCCAAAAAAATTAATACATAAACCGATAGCCAATGAAATATAGGTCCCAATGAAATAAAATATTTAGGTAATTACATGAATAATTTTTTCTAGTGCCTATGAGTAGAGGTTAGATAATAAATATATATAAATTATTATATAAAGTGACCTATTAAATACAACATTTTGTTAATTCATTGAACTTAAATTGTTTTTCATAGCACAAATTTGCGAAACATTGCTACAATTTCTATTCTAATTACGAATATCAATGTCATCAAAATTATGAAACAATTAAACATTATTCATTAAATGGTGAACATACCGGTTGATACTTTCTGCTGATTCGGGACTTTCGTGGCGTTGAACCATCGCGCTCAATCTTGGGTCGGGTCGGCGAACTGCTGACGTCCTAGACCTCGTCCGTGAATGCTCCTTTCGTCCTTCCCAATCTCAGCTGGACCGTCACTGATTCTTAAACACGTTCCGATGTGCCTGTTGCATCAAGAAGTGCCATACTTCTATGAATCTTTCTTGAGTGTTTAGCCTGTATCCTTTTCTTGCACCTTTCATATCCCAATATTGCAAGTATGAGAATTACTCCAACAAAGGCTATAATTCCGGGATAGTCCGCTGAATTGATAACAACTTCCGTCGTTTTGGATTGAGAACCACCCATTTTGTTAAGTATATTAGTACATTTCCTTACTCGAAGATTCTCCTAGCTTCACAGAACTTGCCTCCAGTTTCCGGCCTAATTCCGCATCACGAAGCAGTTTGCAGGATCGCCATTTGGTGGTTTTTGATTATATGAGGTTGGGATATCTGCTTGGACACCGCAGAATAAAAGATGACGTTGTGGTAAGGTGGTTTATTCACTGATACACAATAAGAAACATCACTAAGTCAATAGTACCCGTGACAGGATTGTACCATGTCGTTCTCGGTAGAATATCGAGACATCTATATCTATCAATGTAAGTGTTACCTGAAAGGTAACGTTCGCCCCTCTTGTCACGGGTGACGTACTGCTTAGTGTATCAATAATAATTGTTCTAAATAATATATACATATTCAGCATGAATATAATAACTTAAATATCATGCTATATTTTCCCTACAATATCATGAAGTGATCTCCCAAACAATAATACGATCGACTTGTAATTTGACAGGTAGGTTCCTTATACAACATAGGCACCCGCTAAGAACGGATTTTTCGAAAATCAATCTCAAAGGGGGTACAAGGAATTCGATATAATGTTGTCAGCTGATACAATCAGATACAATTTATATGACAGACAGTTCCATAGATTAACGAATCATGATCGCAGTTCAGACTGTCTATGACTGACAACACGTAACCCCTCAACAAGACAATTAACTTTACATGACAGAGAGGTAATACACGTGACGGACCACACCATAACATGGATATCAGTTCAAATTAACATTCACATGACATATAGTATAATTTAACGTTTTTCATGCCCTTAGCTGTTTCTACTCATTGAAATATAATGCATTAAGTCTTGGAACTTGGAGCGGAGCCGACGCTTTATTCTATGAGTAATAGTTGTTTCTGCGCGCGTAGCCCGCGTACAACAGCTGGTATGATAATATTATATAATTAGTCTTGATGAGGTATCCAGAAATAAGAAATAAAGTTCAAGGCAAACATCGTACATCGTACATATGGCAATCACTGTCGATGTTTGGTTATTGTTTTAGTTGTTTCATAGATCAACACATGACGCTGCAGACTTTAAAAGAATAATTTCGTCAATTCAACTAATTCAAAGGCTACCTTGGTGTCCAGTGCAAAAAGACGATCCTTGTGGAGGTCTCATTGAAATTATCAAATAGACAGTGTGACCCATTTAGATTGGAAACACCCCTGTAAAATGTTAAGTTATCAACCAATTTTTTTAAATTGACAAGTAATGAAAGATTTACTACGGGACAAAACTTAAAACGTTCATTCCAATTTTCAGGGCATACAACGATATTTTTTTGTAGTCAAAAATGGAGAATTTGTATTAGCGATTTTTTATTTAAAAAAATACTGGATTCAGAGTGCCTTCAAATAGCTATCATGAAAATATATTCATTAATAACAAAGTTTCGACAACTTAAAATTCGAAAACTCACTAAGCTAACAGTCACCAAAGAACATCCTGTATCAACAGATAGTCATGGAATTTTTCTTCAATTAACAATAAATTACCACTGGATGAACAAAATGATTAAAATAGCATAAAAATTTGATCAATGCAACGGAAATCTTCACACGCAATTAACTAATAATTAGACCTAGTTCAATTTAAATCTTAGTTGCCATTAAAATGATGTTACTGTTTGTGATAGATTTTAGTGTCAATGTAAATTTATGCATACTAATCGGCAGGAATATTAACTTACAGTTCTTTTAATTATTTTGTGTGATTGCTGCAAAATTAAGTGTGGGAGAGAAAATTGAAATTATACGTCTTTTGGGAGATGACGATAGACCCCAGAGAGGTTTGTAGAGTATTCAATGAAATACATGCAGAAAATGGTGAATTAGTAATAATTCAATAATTATTAAGTTAAGTTTGTTAAATTATTCAGTTTTATTAATAGTTAATTGCGTTTAAAGTTAAATGTATTTCCGTTACTTCCAATAAATATTTATGCTGTTTTAAGTATTTTGTTCATCCAGTGATGGCTTATTGTTATAATTAATGGGAAAAAAATTTCCATTGCTATTTTGATCACAGCTATTTGGAGGCACTCTGAATCCAGTGACGTAGTATTTTTTTTATTAAAAAATCGCTAATAAAAATTCTGCATTTTCGACTACGAGAAAGTATCGTAGTATGCCCTGAAAATTAGAATAAACATTTTAAATTTTGTCTCGTAGTACACCTTTCATTACTTGAAATCACTTTATAACTTAAAATTTCACAGGGTTGTTCCAATCTAAGAGAATTCGGTGCTTGAGGTGATGTGAACAAGTTTTGAAAAAAAATATTTTTGAGCCCGTATTTCTAGGTGAAACTTGTATATTCCAAAATGAGAAGATCATTTAAATTTGGGGTGATAGTAAAATAATATAAAGTGGTGGCAGGTATATAGTGTTTTACGCTGTCAATCGAGAGGGCTTGATGCGAAACTTTCATTCAGTTCAAAAACTAAAACTAAGCTTACAAATAACCTACTAGCCTACTCACTAATAACTTACTAACCCAGAATTGCCGCTTGGAGATATGTTCTAAGAAAAAAATACGGCAACACTGTCAAAACAAGTGTATTTCATCATATTAATAAAATTTGCTTTGTGGATGAAATTTCGTTGTACTCCGGATGCAACTTATGTGTTAAAGTTTCTACATACTTTTTGGGATACGATTTCTAATGAGCGCTGAATAGAACTTTCTTATTTGTTCATGTTGAGCCGAAATAATTTAACCATAGACTACTGTAGTTAGCTGTGTTTTACGAAGTTGGTCATTTTCGTTTGATAGAGTTTAGGTTGTGAAATCAGCAAACATGCTAGCCTAAGGAACATTTCCAACATCTGAATCTTCAGAATAATCCACTTTTCAAAAAAAATTTCTTTAGACGTTAATTAAACAAGTTCCATACAAATAACGCCGATGTAAACCACTCTCTAGCAACCATTATGTGGGATGGTGATCACCTAATTGAATAATATTGATTGCCTTGACGTTTACAAATGGACACAAATTAGTTATTTCATTTTCCTGAAATAACCTCATACCCTTTGAAATGCTCCGCTACTATTGAGATTCTGCTCAATCACGAATTCAATCATAAATTTCAATTCTTCAAAGTATAACTGCCATCATTTTTTTTTTAATTTTGTCTACCTGAAAGTCTGATTCATTCTGGGTTTACTCATATTGCATCTGTATTTGAGACGAAGTATTTGATGCAAATTTGAAAATGTTAACTTTAAAATTTCGAAAGTTAGACCGTAAATTTAACTGATATGAACTGGCAAGGTACGAATTGACAGGATGTGATGTGGTGAGATGGTGAAAGACAAACTTATTTCCCGAATGGTCTCTATTATATTACTATCTTTCACAGTTCACTATACTCATCTCGCCTTTTGGATAAGCAAGTGTTTGCAATAGTTGCATTTTCGGACCTTGACTTACCTATTTGTTCAATAAAATATACTATACTACAATAGTCAAATACGTCACAAAGGATATGTATACTGTTATAAAAATGGCTTTAATGAGTTTTGATTGCCCATTGTTGGATCTGACATAACTTTTTAAAGTATCTAATTTGTCCCGACCAATCAGAATAGAGTATTCTAGAAATTTTGAATTATTGAAGATTTTCAAATTATTTAAAGTGATGTTGCATTCTGCTATTCAAATTAATATTGCCTACATTTTTCCACATATTTTGATATAAGATAACCTATGATTAGGTTTATATTAACTTGATTATTCTTATTCTTATGTCAATTTTGACATTTGTGAATTCTTAAATCTAATACATAATATAAAATATAAATAACAATTATATAACATTGTAGAACTCAAATTCCTTATTACTATCTTAAATCTATAACTTGTTTAAACAGTTTGTGCTATCTTCTGATAGTCTTTGTTTCATTTTAATAATGATTTCCTCCTTCGTATCACTGTACGTTTATCCACTTTCACTGTTTCTTCTTTACACTTCTTATTCTATATTATATTCTGGTTTATTTTGTTATACATTTAATATCTTATACTACCTATAATTGAACTTTAAATAATGTTTTTAATTCCATATTTTTATATATTTTAGTTCAAATTTTATCATTCTATGTTATGTAAGAAATGAAATCATAACAGTACATTACAAACCTATTCAATTCGTGTTCCTTTGGTTCCAAATTCCCAAATGATTAGATAGATTATAAAAAATGAATCTAAAGACCTTGACAAGTGCCAAGTGAATAAAGTGATGGAATTTAGAAATAAAAACTCTAGATTATCAAAGACTTGGAGCGCCTTTCGCAATCGACAGATGAATCAGGGAATAGCTATATTGAGAATAATGTTATACCAGGCATAGAGGCATGTTAAACAAACTACAGCTAGTGTGGGTACCTGCCCATTCTGGCGTGAAGGGAAACGTAGTGGCCGATGTATTGGCCAAATGGGGTTCCTTGAGCGCCCCTGGCCCCGATTCCACCATCGGAATTTCATTGACCACTGGGCTCCACGCCCTCAAGGAGCTACTGGACAGACAGTGGTTCTCGGTCTGCGGTAGTTCCCCCGGCATGAGGCAGGCGACTCTTCACATTAGGCAGTTCTCGCGTAAACTCTCTAAAACTCTACTCTCTATGAGCAGGAAAGACCTAAAACTGGTGACAGGACTCCTCACAAGACACTGTCATCTAAATAAACATCCACACACAATGGACATTGTTGAAGACCCAGTTTGTAGTAGATGTGGAGAGGCGAATGAAACTGCTTCTCACATCCTAGCAGAATGTCCAGTACTGGCTTCTCTTAGGCTACAATACCTCGGCAGCACACATATGCCGCTTGAAGCTATAAGAGATATCACTTCATGCAAAATCTTAGCCTTCGGCACAGCCTTAGGCCTTCTGAACTGATTCTTGTGTCAAGAGGCGCACAATGGACCCAATCAAGCGGTCTAAAAGCTCCAGACTTGTCCGCCCCCGCTTTTATTGATTGATTGATTGTTTGAGGCTTGTTAAAACTTTCAATTTTACAAACACTTGAGCGTCTAGGGATTGATAAAGTATAAAAGAGTTCACACTGTGAACACTAACACTATAAATAAGAAATAGTCTCACTTATTCACTAAAAATACTGTTGAAGTACTGAGGACATTTCGGTTACCATTTAGCCATCATCATAGTCAACTAAATTAGAAATCAAAATGTGCCTGTTTAAATACTATTTGGGGATTATAATGCAAACAAGGGGTTATTACCCTTAGCTGGAGATAATTCGGAAATTAATGTTTCGTTCATACATTTCCATCCCTTCTAAATTACCTAAATATTTATCCGTACTGTGTTTTAAAAGTAATAAACTTTGTTGAGAAATGATGTGACCTGTATATAAAACACAGGGTGTCCCAGGTTTTAGTAGCAGAACTTCAACAGTCGATAGAAAATTTGATTTTGAGAAAAAAGTTCTCATTAACATATATGCACAGACGCTTAGTTTTTGAGATACAGGGTGTTGAAATTGAAAAAAAAATTCGTTTTTCGCGAATATCTCCGGGACCGTTTATCGTACAAAGAAAAGCTTTCGTGAAAATTGTTTACTCATAGTAAGCTATGTTTAGCGCGATACAAAAATTTGTTTAGTCATAATTGGTGAAGATCCTGAAGGGGTAGTGGGTGTTTTTCTCCCCAACTTCTACGCCACTGAAAAAAGTACAATTTTGAGACAACCATCACAACCGCCAATGTTTTTACACAAAAAAGGTACTCCTGGTCATAAGCTCTAAAGTTGACCTTTTTCAAGAAAAATCAACTTTTATGTTGAAAAACATGGTCAATCTTTTGGTTTTGTTACTTGTTCTAACGTTTGAATAAATTTTGTTTAGTTAGTAAGAATTGACCATGTTTTTCTAAAAGTTGATTTTTCTAGAAAACGGTCAACTTTAGAGCTTATGATCACAGTACTTTTTTGTGTAGAAAACATTGGCGGTTCAAATGGTTGTCTCAAAACCGTACTTTTTTCAGTGGCGTAGAAGTTGGGGAGAAAAACACCTACTACCCCTTCAAAATCTTCACCAATTAAGAGTGAAAAGAAATTTTTTATCGCACTGAACATAGCTTACTATGAGTAGAGAATGCTCACAAAAGCTGTTTCTTGTACCATAAACGGTTCCGGAGATATGTATCTCAAAAACTAAGCGTCTGTGCATATATGTTAATAGGAACTTTTTTCTCAAAATCAAATTTTCTATCGACTGTTGAAGTTCTGCTACTAAAACGTGGGACACCCTGTATATTCGGTTAACAATGATTTTACACCATTATTTTTCTTTATATGTGCAAAATGTTCTTTATACCGAATTAAAATGTTCCTTCTAGTTTAACCCACATAGCATTTTGAACACAACTCACAATCGATTTTGTGAATCCTGGATTTGTTGAAGTCGGAAACGTTGTCAAAGGTGTTGCCTGAATGGTTTTTTAGCTTATTCTTACATTTATAATCGGGTTGTATTGCACAAATTTATGAAACAAATTATAGAATTCATCAATTACTGAAGGATGATAAGTGAAACTTTTCAATTTCCAAAGACAAGAAAAATTTATTCTTGTTTGACAAAATGTTTGCAGTTCCAAATAGAACTTAAGAAGTTGCACGCGTACCGCAGGATATGTTTACTATTTTTCGTGCACATAATGTTCCTTAAAGGGACAACGAACAAAATAACAAAATTTGGTAAGAACAAATCTTGAAATATAATACAAACGGGAATCATGTTAAGAAGTAGGAGATATGGTAAAACTAATCATTCCATACTGTGATTGAGCTAGAAGTGATCCATGAAATTGTTTGGCTGTCATAATAGACATGCAAGGCAATACATTTTTTTTACTTATGAACTGGGAACCAAGCAACGAAATTTGCCTCAAGTTTCACCAAGGGACGAATTTACTGAAGAACAACATAGAACTTGATGATTTTGTACAAAAAGAATAAGAA
This sequence comes from Endomychus coccineus, assembly GCA_958510875.1. Taxonomy (NCBI): domain Eukaryota; kingdom Metazoa; phylum Arthropoda; class Insecta; order Coleoptera; family Endomychidae; genus Endomychus; species Endomychus coccineus. The sequence goes on along the minus strand of OY294068.1, from coordinate 157,758,875 downwards.
TATTAATATCGATTTAAAATCTGATGAAGAGTCACAACTATCAGGACATCATGAGCGAATACGGATTTTAATCCTTGATTAATATTCACAATAGAATACAAAAATCATCAAGAATTTGCTTGGATGACATATTTATAAGAACCTCCCATTATAATCAAATCAAATCATATGTCGTGAAGGACAATACATAGACCATTACCCAATAATTGCCAGCATTAACGTTAACCATGCAAATGAACCTGAAATACAACAAACCATAACCAAATACAAACGAACCATTTTCCAAAAACCTGAGAACAAAGGAAACCTGGGAAACTGTCTACGCACCTGATGATGTAGAGCAGGCCACAATTGAATTAACTAATAAATTTCTCAAGCTACGACAAAAATAAAATATAGAGTTTAAAAAATCAAGAAAAGACATCCGTGGATAATGGTAGGACCAGCAAAATCAAGCAAAGTGAAACAAAAACTCTTTAGAGAATTTCGGGAACACCCTGGAAACCAACAAATTAAACAAGAATATAAAATATACAAACAAAACTTCGGTTAGTAGTCAGGCGCACGAAAAACGAGTATTTTACTGAACAAACAAAAAACGTTAAAGACAGCAAAACAATCTGGGAAGTCATAAATAAAATCACGAACAAAAATCCTCTGAAAACGACAATTGAAGATTAAACTATTCTGGACGAAAAGGAAATTTCTCAGAAATTCAATGAAAATTTCTCAAAAATCAAAAAAAATGCCTGAAAACATCGAAAAGCCCAAAAATTACCGCTGAAACGCGTATCTTAGCGCAACTCCATCTACTTTCCCCAACTAATGTAGATGGAATACGAAAATGTATTCATGAATTGAAGTATAATGAAGCCCCGGGATTAGACGGTATAACATCGAATGTCGTTAAATCAATTACAGAGTATAATATACTGGAACCATTGAAATATATCATAAATAAAATTTTCGAAACAGGTATATTTCCAAAATCTCCGAAAATAAGTGATAAAACCTCTTTCCAAAAAGGGAAATAAGGAAACAATCGAAAACTACAGGCCCATCAATATCATTCCTACTTTAGCCAAAATACTGGAGAAAGTGATATAGAATCGAATAAACTCATTCATCAACAAAAATTAAATGATATCGGGGATAGGCAATTCGGTTTAAATGAGCGACTTCCAACAGAAAATCGCAATATTTGATTTTACAAACGGACTTTATGATGACTTAGACAACAATAAAGCTACAATATGCGTATTTTTAGACTTGGCCTAGGCCTTTGACACAATAGAACACATAAAGCTTGTACTTGTTTTAGCAGACCTTGGATTCAGAGTATTGACACTCCATCTACGGGAATCCTATGTGAAACAAAGGATACAATATATTCAAATTCGATACCATCGGCGAGCCCAAAACATCCAATTTTGGCATTCCGCAAGGCACAGTGCTCAGTCCAATACTTTCATAATGTATATAAACAGCTTGCATCAAACTAATTCATTGGGCTACATTACATCTTTCGCAGACGACACAGCTATACAACACTCAGACAATTCTTCGAGGAATGTTAAAATAATGCCGGAGATAGACTTGGAAAATCTCAAAAACTTTGAAAAAATTAAATATATAGCATTCAGCTGCTACTCTAGAAATTTTCTGCAGTTCAATCACTTGGACCTCACTTCTCTTCTATAAACACAATAAAAATCCAAGAAGTTGATCACATAGGCGTCGAAATAGACTGATTTTTGAAATAGGATGTACATATTCAACATTAGTCAAAAAAATTAGGTCACTAATCTATTAATTCAACCAACTCAAGAATATACTGAATATAACTAACCAAAGAATGATCTACTCTGCCCTGGTTGAATTGCTTGGGAATTGAGAGGCTTATATAAAAGTCACTTGAGGAGCCTAGGAACCAACTAAAAAATAATTTTGAAAATAATGTTGAATAAAAACAGAACATACCCAACAAAACTCCTTTATAAAGAATCTGGAATATTAAAGCCCAGACATCTTTATATCTATAAGGTCATACTGATGCAACACAAAATGAAAAATTCTCTGTCCCGCTACAAAAAAGACCTCATTACTACTACGCACCGAGCTCATACAAAATTGGGACAAAGATCTTCCTCTTACATAGCTACTCACACATATTGTCTTCTACCTAATAACATAAAGGAATGTAAAAATAAATATAAACTTAAAAAATATGTTAAAAATGGCTGAATACTACGAAATTAATTATACTATAGAGAGTCTGTTAGATTCAATTTGAGTAAAAAAAAAATAAAGGAAAACACCATTTGATAGGACATATTTCATCATTGCCAAAATCTTACTGTCACACATATCCTAACAAATTATCCAAAATATATGTCACCTATATTAATTATACAGGGTTCCCCATAATAGACTACCTACCCATTTTGATATTTGAATTAACAATTTTTTAGTTAACAAAACAAACTTTTTATTTTACTAAATTACAGCTATCTCTTTGGGATCTATGATAACTTATAAATATTCGGCTAATTTAATTCTAACTTTTAAAAATCACGTCTTCTAAATAAACTCCACCAACTTCAACACATTTTTCAATATTAGATAATAAGTGGTTCATTACACGACGTAGCAAACCTTCGTCTATTCCTTCAACTTCTTCACGAATTTTGACTTCCAGTTCCTCCATTGTACCTGGACGACTCGCAAACACTTTGGCTTTTAAATATCCCCACAGGAAAAAATCGGGTTCCGTTAAGTCGGAGGACCTCGAAGGCCAAGGCAAATACCCGAATCGAGAAATGAGTCGACCATTAAACATTTCTCGCAGGACCCTCATTGAGTTTCTGGCGGTATGAGCTGTTGCCCCATCTTGTTGGAATAGTAAGGCATTGTTTAGTTATCCTCGTCTATTTAATTCTGGAATGAGAAATGTCTCTAGCATATTAACGTAGTGCTCGAATGTTACTGTTACAGCGCGGTTACTTTCATCCTCAAAAAATAAGGGCCAATAATACCAAAAGATCCTACTCCACACCACACAACAACTTTTGGATTATGGAGGTTCTGTGTAAAGATTTCACGAGGATTTTCAATCGACCAGTATCTAAAATTCTGTTTATTGACCATGCCGTTCAAATAAAAATTTGCTTCGTCGGTTATTAGGAGACTGTGAATTGCTCCTTGATGTAAATCCAAATATTCGTGACAAAATGCTAACCTTGCTTCTTTATCTTGATTGCTAAGGTGCTGTGCCATTTAATATTCATAGGGATGAAATTTTAAATCCATTTGAAGAATTCGATCTAAGTTTCCCTTCGATATTCCTAGGAAAAGGGTTTGTCGATTAGCAGACCTTTTAGGACTTCTCGTGAACGTAATTCTAACTCGTTCAATAGTTTCTGGTGTACGAAATGTTCTTCGACGTCCAGGCTTCTTCACATTTTGTACAGAACCATTTTCACGCCAATGACGAACTCATAACTTAACAGTCTAACGATTTGGCGCGTGACCCCTATTGTTGTTATTAAACGACGCCGGAATGCACGCCTAACTTCTTGTATCGAATTGCTTCTTACGTAAGTTTCTACACAAAACACACGTTTTTGGACTGAGTAATCCATGAAAGTTCAAACGGATGTTGAAATAATGTCTCAAAGCAAAAAAATTAAATAATTTTTGATGAAAACTAACAAACTTCTCGTAGAAAAATGGCGTTCTACGAAATTATTAATTTAAAATTTATATGTGACAGGCGCCTACTTGATTAATAATTTACTTAAATCCCAAAGACTACAGGAGTTAATCCCACAGAGAACAACCTATTTAGTTATCTCGTAGGGAATTTATTAATAATATAAAATGGGTAGTCTATTATGGGGAACCCAGTATATTATATAAAATATAATGCATTCAAAATATCTATCTCAGTGAATTATGAAATTATACTACGCAAGAATCAGCAATGATTTCAGTAGGATATTTTTATTTCCTGTACTTATAGCTGTATTGATATGTTTACTATCTCTGGAAATAAATTATTAATGTTATTATCAATATGAACCTAAGTTTGCATAAACCTTCAATGCTCTACGGAAAATATAGGCCGGTGATTCAGGTTACATTCTGAAATTTAGTAGAGTATGTGAAACCAAAAAATAAGTGATATCGGTAAATTTTTTATGATTTAACGCGACCCCACGGAAAATGTTTGTTTCGGTGTATGAAACGAAACTCTAAAATTTCTACCTCCTAAATGGACCGCAACCCCTTTTTTGCCATTTTGGGGTATTTTGGATATTTTAAGGGGAAGTTAGTAAAAAAAAATTGCTATCTCCAGTTGTATTGGGAATTAAGAAATCAAACTGGAACCCTTTCATTGTCAATGTTTAAGGAACTCCCAGTTCAAATTTCAAGGTAATCCGACCTCCCCCTTCCTCGCAATAGATGTATATATATACATAAATGCATGGAACTTGCGTGACGGCTAACTCGGGCAGTTTTCAAACCGATTTAGCTGAAAGTAGGTTTTATGCTTTCAAAACTGCCCTCCAAATCTTAAGTTGAAATATCAAATAGTTTCCGAGAAATTTGAGTTTAAGTAAATTTTTCAGCTAATTTTCAAATTGATCTGCTTGGCGTCAAAATGTAGGTATTTGCATATATTTTTACGTGGTTATTATCGTTTTTATACTACATCAGCAATATGATACTATTTTAGGTGACAGATTCTGTGTCAAGTAGTATTTCCAGCAGTAATTCCAGTGTATACAGCGTGGCGAGTTCAAGTGGTCGGAAGAGAAGACAGCAATAATATTGAATAATTTTAAAAAAAATTTAAAAAGTTAAAAAATTAAAAAAATTAAAAAAAAAGAAAAGGTGGACTCATCAATAAGATGCCTATGAAATTTTTAAATTAACCATTTAGTCCCAGGGTGTTTAATTATTATTTATGAACTACCCTATCTTATATACGGCTTTTCTTTATTTTTTTTTATTTTTTCAATTTTTTTAATTTTTTTACTTCTTTTTTAAATTGTACATATTTATTCAATGTTATTGCTGTCTTCTCTTCCGACCACTTGAATTCGCCACGCTATATACACTGGAAGTACTGCTGGAAATACTACTTGCCTCAGATTCTGTCACCTAAAATAGTATCATATTGCTAATGAAGTATAAAAACGATGATTACCTCGTAAAAATATATGCAAATACCTACATTTTGACGCCAAGCAGATGTCAATCGTATGAAAAGGACATGAGATATCTCAATTTTAAAATTAGCTAAAAAATTGTCTTAAACAAAATTTCTCGGAAACTAATTGATATTTCAACGTGAAATTTGGAAATTAGTTTTGAGGGCAGGTCACGCAAGTTCCCATGCATTTATATATATATATGCAGATAGCAATTTTTTTTGACGAACTTCCCCTAAAAATGTCCAAAATACCCCAAAATGGCGAAAAAAAAGAGGTTGCGGTCAATTTAGGAGGTAGAGGTTTTAGAGTTTCGTTTCATACACCAAAACAAACATTTTCCGTAGGGTCGCGTTCAATCATAAAAAGTTTTCGATCAAAATTTTTCACATACTCTACTGTATTATACTGTATTATAATTATAATTCGATTGAATCATGTCAGTTGTTTGGCCATCCTGCCCATCTATTAGTTGCAACTTGCTCAGAACTACTGATTGATAGACCTCAAGATATTGCAGTCCAAAGCTATAATAAAAAAGTGAATAAATAAATTAAATTCACGAATGAATACTTCCAATTTTAGAATTTTAGTATTTCGTGGAACAGTTTTGATAATCTTTTAGACAGCAGCAAAAAAATTAATAAGTTGAGCAAAAAAATAGCTACTTTTAGCTCGAAATTGATCTCTCCTGCCTTTATTTGTCTTATAATGAATGCAAACGTTGTATAGTTTACCTGTGATGGAGTTTGCTGAGATTGAGAATCCGTTTTCCCGCTACTCTCATTTCGACAGTCACTTCTGGTATGTCTTATCAACAGACGTTTTCGGAACGAAAATACACCTTTCGCGATCATGAAATTCATCACCACGATCAAAACGAAAGGAATTATTAATGTGAAAAGCGTGTCGACAAAATTAACTATCTTCATAAACTCGTAATATTTAGGAATCATTTCGCATTCTTCATTTCCTTCCACGTCTATTATACCTGCTATCCAGAAAACGTAACTTTGACTACCAAGTGCCACAATCACCAGCACTACCACAATAGTCCTCGCACGTCTAACGGTACAAATTCGAGGACGCTGCAAAGGATATTGTACTGCTACGAAACGTTCCACCGTGAAGGCGACAATCAACCATACGCTGAGCGAAGAGCACACCGAACTGATGTAAACGAAAAACTGACACCATCCGTCGGTATTATAAATTTCTATCAATCCGTTGAAACTACACTGAACTATGCTTAACACCGTCAAATAGCCCGAATCTGCTACGGCGAGTGATGCAAGGTAATAACTTGAGCTACGCATATTTAAATGTTTAGACATAAACACCGTAAACGATAGGAAATTACCCAAAAACCCGAAAACTACTATGAACGGAATATAATAAGTATGCAACAGCTTTAAATAATATCCGAAAGGGACGCAAACCAATTCTGCATTAAACGGTTCAACAACTTCTTCTAAACTAAAATTACTTCCGTTGTTAACGCTGATGTTTAAGCTTGTTTCGAACAAATCCATGTTTGACGCGATTTTCTTGTAATGTTTCCAGGGTTATCCGGTCGTGTCATTGGGGTGGAAGAGTTTGGAGCGCACTGAAGTTGGACTTTTTGAATGCATCTGCGGGGAAATAAATTCTCGGTGCATGCGTATTGAAGTTATTATATGGTCTAGGTGATTTTTTCAAATATGTACGACTTTTTCGACCGTAGTGTTGTGAACTAATTTAGCAATTCATCCGTATTACGAATGTAGATAGAAATTTACGTGAAAACTGAATACTATACGACTGGGAGTTCTAACTACTGATTACGGGAGATTCAATTCCATTGACGTACAACCTTGAAACATTATCTCCAGACACTGCTGACATTGTTCAATATTTCATTTGACAACATTCTAAATAATGTTGAATCCATTACTTCATTGTAATTTATCATATCAATACTGTTTTAAAAAAAAATTCGGGCAGTCACCGAACACTGCTGACAGAAGTGAAAACTGACATTATGAAGTAACCAATTTATTTTGGGAATTTCATTCAAATTCGTATGATTTCACCAGTATCATCTCTTTCTACATGACACAATTTTCCGACAGTGCCATTGGACAATCCATTCTCAACATCTATATTAGTTATCATGTATGGTCGGTTAAGAACTAAAATTAACTCGTATGGTAATCCACCCGTAACATCGGTTCTCATTTTATGCAACTTCTGCCTGACGAAATTTTGTTGCTCAGTATTATGACAACCAACGAAGATATCCGATGCCACAGATACTTTTGTCGACGGAGTTTAGTATGGAGTTGTAGCATCCGAAATTACAATTTTATTATTTTTGAATGAAAATTAATAAAATTAGTTTTTCTTCAGTTTTCACAACTGTCAGCATTCCAATCAACAATTATATACATTTTATATTTAATAATAAAAAACGTATAATACGCGGTACAATGCCTATAAAGAGTATGAATCGGTCCTCGTGCAGACGAAAGTTATATTTTTATTGAATTTATTAATTGTACATTGTGTACTTAGTATCGTATCTAGGTGCAATGTTTTAAATATTGTGAATATGATTCTTGTCATAAGAATATAACATTAGTGATGTGTATAAGTAATACTACTAATACGAAAGTACAAAATTTTATTTTAAATAATTATTTGTGATGTAATTTAAGATCATACTGACATTTGACGGAAATGTTTATATGTTTACATTTGATCCGAATTGAAGATGTTTTCTTTTACCACCATCCGTAGTCATCTTCAATTCCGACCAATGCTGCTTAACATTAAGTACTTTCATTTACATCGATGTAAATATCAATAAATGATATGTTCTGAAAATAAAATAATGTGTATTTATTATAATGGCTATCGGGTTACATTCATACTCTTTACAGGGATTGTACCGCCCATTATACGTTTTTTATTATTTAATATAAAAATGAATATAATTGTTGATTGAAATGCTAACAGTTGTGAAATATACACATCACTAATGTTATATTCTTATGACAAGAATTATTTTCACAATATTTTAAACCTTGCACGTAGATACGATACTAAGTACACAATGTACAATTAATAAATTCAATAAAAATATAACTTTCGTCTGCACGAGAACCGAGGATTGAGTAAATGAATAACGTCGAGTATCCGACTCAGATATGCACACGTGTGTAAACGTATAGAGACACTGCCTGATGCTTGACTCGAGTAGTTGCGCACGTGGCAGTATACATAATACCTAATATATATAGCTACAGCGTGACGGCACGTGACGAACTCATGGTTTTACCCCCATCTGAAATAGCTCAACGCGCCTAAAGAAGTTTTCACTTCAATAATCAAAAGCATTGAAAAATCTTGGCTTCCGGATGGATTCCGCGTCACAATAGCACGACTTAATGCCGACGTTTCGCCAACCATTACAGGTGGCTTCTTGAGGGCAGGCTTGAGGCTTGAACTAAAACTGATTCTATTACTTTCTGTAGTGGTATTTATCGTAGGATGAAATTATTCACGCTACACAGTTCACTGCCTTTATTCCGGTGGTTAATTCCGTTCTGTCACCTGACCCTGCCGTTGTGTGATCATGTGGAGTTTTCGGGGATGTGTTTCCAAATGTTGGGAAGGTAATATACTGAGTCACGGTTTGGATTATTTGAATGTTTTAGGTTTTCTATCGCTTCAATGATTTTTCGCTGATTGAAGTTTGGTGCTCGGGCTAGGCTTTTAGCGTTTTCAAAAAGGATTTGATGATTAGTGGCAAACTTGTGTTCTGCAAGTGCAGATTTACTGGTGTCACGAAGTGTATTCCTTTGTGGCTTTTTGAATGTTATAATGGGAGAAATTATTTGATAATAAGACAGATGAAATATGTTTTAATTCTAATGATTGGGGTTCAGATAAGTTTACAGCTCTGTGGACCAAAAAGTTGATGAAAGATAACTTTCGTCATCAAAAAACACCCCAGGGACCCTAACTGCTGAGTTAGTAAAATCCAATATCACCCTGAAATCACACGCAACAATATATAGCTAAGCACGAAACCCTGAAAGTGGAGGAAAAATCGACAAGGTATCAAAAACTCCTGTTCGAGATGCGCACGATAAACCCAGGCCACAAGGTCGTATTAGTGGTTCTGATCATCGATGTTTTGGGCAGAATCCGGTCTTCGCTGCGTTCGAACTTGAAGATCATTCCGGAATGAGCAGTAATTCTGGGTTCAATAAGACTACTTCATGCACAAACTTGGTAACCTGAAAGCTACTTACCGACCGGTGGGGAGGAGTACCTTCAGTTAACTGACTGTTTTCTGGCGCGATTGCTGCGATGTCGCCGGAGCGCGCAGGAACCCCGACCAGGTTTTAATGTAAAAAAAAAGTATATATACTTACTATAATGTAACAACTACAACGAATTTTTATAGAAAGAATAATCAGTTATTTCAGAAATATTTTTTAAGGATTATGTATTAAATATGCAGGGTGTCCTCGAACTGCGTGGCTAAAATAAAACCGAAGATTCTTTGATTTGAAAAAAATTTGATGAGCCTTTTTACTTTTGCCTCAAGTGTCTTGTTTAACCGGTAGACGGCTTCAAAGTTGCAAAAATAATTTTGTTTTTTCGGTATACCTAACTTGAGAACGTGATGGAGGACTTTTACAATATTTGGCAGGTGAGTTACTGTCAATAATAGCCGTTTTTGAGAGCGGAGCATAGAGCCTTAGAGATCATAGAAACTTGAGGATGTAACGGGAAAAGTGTCCAGAACTTTTTTGTGGTCGATGTAATTCACTCTATATTTTTATGTAGATAGCTTATCTAATTTGAAAACTTTTCTTACTCTTAGAAAATTTTGATAAAATCAACGGATTAGCTTGAAAAAAATAATTTTCGAGTCTCTGCAATTTTGGCTTACTAATTTTACTTGATTAAAATACCTTAGTTGCCTTTGCTTTTCTAATGTCATTTTGGCATTTGGAGAATTTATTCTCAAAACTGTCAGTTTTTACTTTGCTTTCCGTAAAAATTTTATAAAATTATGGCTCAAAATTTCACTAACACTGAAATATCTCGGTAAAACACGAATAATAAAAACAATAGAAATGGGGAAACGATGTGATTATTTAGGAAAAACAAATGCTAAATTAAAAGAAACAACAAAACTTTTTGGGAAATCGCTAAGGCATCAATTGTTCGAAATGTTGCCCATTTTCCTGAATACACAAATTAATTCGTTTCAAGAAATTGGATTGAACTCTGGCTAGTACTTCAGGATCATTCTTCAATAAATCCGCTTCATTATTAATTCGTTGCAACAATTCCTCTCGTGTGTTTACTGGACCTGCATAAACTTTCGACTTCAAAGCGCCCCATAAAAAGAAGTCGCAGGGCGTCAAATCAAGGGGGCGGGCCGGCCAGTTCACTGGTGCATCGTGTCCTCTACCTATCCAGCGATCTGGATATTCCTTTGTTCCAAAAAGTTCAAGTAGTTCTCCCCGTTCAATCGATCGGGTATAACGGTAGGGCCAATAATAAAGTTATCCACAATTCCAACCCAAACATTGATTTTAGTTTGATTCTGAAAATATGTAACTTCCGTTTCATGAGGATTTTCATCAGCATAGAAATGTTCATTATGGAGGTTAAAAAGACCACATCTCGTGAAAGTATCTTCGTCCGTGAACAGAATTCTTCTACAAAAATTGGGGTTTGCGTTTTGTCTTTGGACAATAAGCCGACAGAAATCTAGCCGATGACCTGGATCCATGGGCAATAAGTCTTGAACTGTTTTAATATGATAGGGATACAACAGTTCTTCTTTCAGTACATTATGAACTAATGATTTTGAGGCTCCAATACCAAGTCCCAAACATAGTGACTTATCCCAGGTTCAGTTTCAACCGCTTCCAGTATCGCTTCTTCGAGCTCTATCGTCCTTCTTGTCCGTCTGCGTCCAGTTTCTCTGCGATTTGCTTCAAATTTGCCAGTTTCGCGAAGGTTTGCCGATTTGGAATTCTGCGATGTGGATATCTTCCCCTTCTCCGGCTATTGCAACGACAAAGTCCATAAATCAATAACATATCAACCATTTCAGTGTTAGTGAAATTTTGAGCCATAATTTTATAAAATTTTTACGGAAAGCAAAGTAAAAACTGACAGTTTTGAGAATAAATTCTTCAAATGTCAAAATGACATTAGAAAAGCAAAGGCAACTAAGGTATTTTAATCAAGTAAAATTAGTAAGCCAAAATTGCAGAGACTCGAAAATTAATTTTTTCAAGCTAATCCGTTGATTTTATCAAAATTTTCTAAGAGTAAAAAAAGTGTTCAAATTAGATAAGCTATCTACGTAAAAAATATCGAGTGAATTACATTGACCACAAAAAAGTTCTGGACACTTTTCCCGTTACATTCTCAAGTTTGAGCCATTTCTATGGTCTCTAAAGCTCTGTGCTCCACTCTCAAAAATGGCCATTATTGACAGTAACTCACCTGCTAAATATTGTAAAAGTTCTTCATCACGTTCTCAAGTTATACCGAAAAAACAAAATTATTTTTGCAATTTTGAAGCCCTCTACCGGGTAAACAAGACACTTGAGGCAAAAGTAAAAAGGCTCATCAACTTTTTTTCGAATCAAAGAATCTTCGGCTTTATTTTGGCCACGCAGTTCGAGGACACCCTGTATATACCAATAAACATAAAAAGTTAAAAATCATATAAAAATCGTATTTACATGAATTGTTTATCGATAAATTGAGTGTATCAATGATGAAAGCGCATATCGCTGGACCCGGAGGCGCGTCAATAAAACACCATTTCTCTGCCTTTTAAACCGGTGAGATTTCCGCACGTGGCTTATCACACTTTGAAAAACAAGTGGTCAATCTGTCCAACACTGCCGCCATGAACTTACCGGTAACTCCACCCTTGTCAGCGGCCAATTTTGCACCAACCTAGCTGTCGGAGACTTGGAATTTATATTAAGTAGCTTTTAATCTTCAATTCTACAAATTTTCACGCGTCACATCGATGGGATTTGTTTAATGAGAAAATGGTAACTTCCACCATTCTTGTATGTATTGCATCAGTAAAAGTGTCGGAGTGCTCGGATATGTAATCTTGTCTAATAATGGAATGAGCTTCGATGGAAATTATCCATATCAAAGATGAAAACTCTTCTTCGGCCCAATTTTCCCACTATTTAGAATAGGAAATGGTTTTCCAACGACAAGTGTGCCTGTTCGTTCATTTGTATGGATTTTATTCCATTGACTTAGTAATTGTTTTTTTTAGTTTGAATTCGCTTATAGAGAAAGGAAGTTCCACGATCAAAAAGAACTACTCTTGTTCCTTATTCCAAACATGAAAGCTCAATTGAACCAAACATGGAAAACGTATAACAAAAGATTCTTCTTAGTCACATCTTAATTGAAACATCGATTAAAGCTGGACAGTTATTGAATTGAATACTAAAAGCATAATTCAGAACCAGATTGTGATCTACCTCCATCATATAGGAATCAATAAGAGAACGGTCTTAATCTTCTAATATATAAAATTCTCGTGTCACAATGTTCGTTCCCATACTCCTCCGAAACGGATCGACCGATTCTTATTAAATTTTTTATGAATATTCAGTCTGAGAATCGGCTACTATCTATCTTTCAAACCCCTAAATGATAAGGGGTGTCCACCCCAAAAAATTTTTTTTATTTTTTCAATAAAAGTTTTTTTTTTTAATTTTTTTATTATGTGGCATTGAAAAATACATACAACCCCAGATTTTCATTTTTCTCTCACCAACCCCTGCTTTTTAATAGTCATTTTAATAATTTTATCATTTCTTATCCCGCTCGATAACGTCAATTATTATCACTTGGTAAGTTATCCCCTCCATGTGTCTACCCGATGTACACACGAATTACATAAATCTCGAGTGGCTTGCAGAAAGAGCAATTTTAGCTGCAAAAAATGTGGACGTTGATATTTTAAATCTGAAGATACAACAGTTATTGCCAGGGGACTTGGTATCATATAAATCTGTTGATACAGTTTGCGATGCCACTGAAGCTGTAAATTTTCAGAGTTTTTGAACTTACTGGATTTGCCAGGCATGCCACCGCATAACTTACAATTGAAGGTTGGATCTCCAATTATTTTGCTTCGTAATTTGAACCCGCCACGGCTGTGCAACGGTCTGCGATTAGTCATTAAAAAATTAATGAAAAACGTTATCGAAGCCACCATCTTAAATGGCAAGTTTCGAGGTGAAAACATAGAGATCAAGAATAGAGTACCTGTTATACGTAAGCCCTATGTATTTTTGAACGTCGCCCTTTAAGAAAAAAACGTAGGGATAAGTCCCACCCATTTTAACGCGCGCGGTATTCAAGTGCATGATACACTATATTGTATTATGTTCAAGTGAAATAAATAAGAATAACTCAACATAAAAATTTCTTTGAATAATAACCTCACAAAAGAAGTAAACAAAGCAGAATAAAAAAAAAATCAGTTGCACTTAGCGTCGTTGCGTATGTCGCCACCGCGCATTTCGCGTCACAAGTAGGCGGAGCTAAATTTCCCTACGTTTTTTACAGGGAGTCCCTCAATTCTTTAAACAGGTACTCTATTCTTTATCTCTATGGGTGAAAATAGATTAATACCACGAGTACGTATTATACCCACAGATGTGGCAATTCAATTTAAGCGTATTCAATTTCCGATTAGATTGGCATTTGCACTGACTATTAATAAATTCCAAGGCCAAACAATGTCTGTTTGTGGCTTAGATTTGAGCACACCATGTTTTTCACACGGACAAGTATACGTTGCATGCTCTCGAGTGGGTAAACCATCAAGTTTGTTTGTATTAGCTAAAGACGGGCTAACAAAAAATATTGTTCACGCTGTAGCATTAAGAGATTAATATTATGTAATGAATTAATGATATAAATAATTATTACTTAAAATAAATTATAATAAATTTAAAAAAATTATGTTTGGTGTTTTGTTATTTTTATATTCCCTCATCGTTCACAGCGCTCCATGCCTTTTTCACTCATATACCACATCCTTACACACTTCCAATAAGTTAGTTATCTTTTTTTTTAACTAGAAATTCTCTAGAAATTATTTACATGGCAATACAACGTTTGCCGGGTCAGCTAGTATTGCTTATAATATAGACTTGGATCCCGTTTGTAGAAAATAGAACACAAAGAAACAGATAAAAGAAGAGACTTTCTAATTATGAAGCTGTAAATTCAAATAGAATTTTAGAGTCTATTTTGACTATGATTTTCTTGATAGCATCAATTTTATTGATTAAAGATTTACATTATTGAAAGACCGTACAACAACATTTGGTTTTTTATATGACTTTGTAAAGCTACAAAATGTTGATAAAGAAACGCATTAAGTATTGTGCGGACGAATTGAGTGACGACTGCCTAGATGAAAATGATATTACTGCTCTTGAATTGTGTGATGAAATATTAACAATATTAACATCTTTATAAAATAAACAAAATCGATGGAGGTACTAGAACATATTTTTTAAATAATTTATTTGGCACCTACCCAATATGTCAATTACTCTTAGAATTCTTTCTCTTCCAATATCAGTTGCAAGTGGTTGAAGATTGTTTTAAAAGCTGAATCTCATTAAATATTATTCAAGATCTTCGATGAGCCAGGATAGGCTCAATAATTTGGCAATAATTTCAATAGAATCATAAATATTTGAAAAACTTAGTTTAAATGAAATTATTGAAGATTTTGCCACAATGAAAGCAAGTTCCTTCCTGTAAAAAAATATTGTTTGTTTTATTTAGTTTGCTATTATAATGTTGTGGGAATGTTCCATTTTATAGCGTTGAATATTATCGTTCACATTTAAGATATTTTTTTGTTTTTATTAGTGAATATTACTACTTTTTTGTTCATGTAAAATGAGTATTTTTAATAAAAGTAAACAATTTTTTTTTATTTTAATGAACTTTTTCGTTTCTTTTTTAATTAGAGTTTCTTTATATCTTTTTTTGTTACAATAGTGTTATCAGGTTCTGAAGAAGGCAATGACAGCACTTAAGGGTCAACCTCAACCTAGCGGATATCCATTTCAAGCCGTCAAAACGTATGTTCTGAATCCTAAATCGATAACGATGGGCCAACTTTATGGAGAATTTGATCTACAAACTCATGAATGGTAAGATGAGAAGTATAATTTACATACATTTGTCAAAATTCTGATACTTTTCAAAATATCTTATTGATAAGCTTTGCCACTTCGAATGAAATCTCATGTTCAACTGACAGCTTCTGAAAGATATTCGAAAGAATCAATACTTATCTTGCTGGGTTCATTCAAGTAACAAACACCCGCTGGTCGCATTATCCAAGCAACTTCCATCATTAGAAACTACAAGTCAGTTGTTTCTGATTGTTTCCGCTCTAATACAACAAGCTTTCAACTTGGTATAATTACTTGTAGTATGATGGATACAGTGTTAATTCCATTTTATATCGTCTGGCAATATTGTTTCTTAGTAAAGAGGTGGCGATTAAATTAAATTTGCCTCCAAAATGAAGCTAGATGAATAAAAACAAACTCGAATAAAAAATGCTATTGTTTCACCCTTCACAATGTGATTTAATTTATCCATGTTGTAAAATTAAACACTATGTTTATATCACTTTTATTTGTAACTTGTATTCCAATACAATTAAAATACATAAGGATTACATGCTGAGATTTACATTCTAATAATGACGAATTGCTATTAACAGTGGGGTATGGAAGCTAATCAGGGCAATAATTCGTGGAATAAACACTTTATATAGACTTAAATAAAGTTGAATGTTTGATCATGAAGAAGTAGGGTATTGTTTTTGTGTTTTGTAAATTTCCACAGATTCTAGGAAGCTTAGTGTCGGGCTTTTATCAGCTATATGTAAAATATGTAAACTGTCTATTTCAGGGAAATAATGATTAGTATCAAAAAAAATATCTGCAGATGTTTTTCTATAGTGTGAAGCATATTTTATGTACTTTCATGTATTTTATAGACTCTCAACAACAAGCACGCTTGTTAAACATTATGGGGACTCACAAGTGGTTTACAGATTTCCGTTGTGATAGTATGCTCACAAAGGACGCCAAACGTTTCGGTCGTCCAATTTAGGTTACAAAGCCAAAAAAACGTCTATAAAATCCATGGTATGATATTGGCCGATCGGCGAGTTGAAGTGCACGAGATTGCTGAGGCTATGGGCATCTCTTCGAATTGATACAGAACATTTTGCATAGATTTTTGAATATGAGTAAGCTATCTGCCGGCTGGGTGCCGCATTTGCTCTCTGTTGGCAACAAACGCGACCGTGAGACAACTTCGGAGGAGTGTTCGGCGATGTTCAAGCGCGATAAGAAGGACTTTTTGCGCCGTTTCGTAACCATGAACGAAACATGGATCCATCGCAACAAACCAGAGACCAAAGAGCAGTCGAAAAATTTTACTTGTCCTGGCGAATCAAAGCCGAAAAAGGCCAAAGTGGGTTTATCGGCCAACAAAGTCATGGCGACAGTTTTTTGGGATGCACACATCGTCCATATCGATTACCTTGAACAGGGCAAAACTATCACCGTCGTATATTATACAGAGCTGTTGGATCGATTCCACCCCGATTGGAAGCGAAAGCGGCCTCATTTGACAATGAAAAAAGTGCTCTTTCACCAGGTTCGCAGTCGCAATGGCAAAATTGCATGAATTGCGCTACGAATTGATTTGTATTCTCCAGATTTGGCCCGCTGCAATTTTTATCTACACACAACGTCAAAAGTCTTCGACCCTAATTTAGTCTTGTTAATGAAATGTTTTGTTGGAAAAACAAAAGATATCTATCAAAGTATATTCTTTGTTCAATCTATTTCTCGTGGAAGGATTATTTTACACAAACTGAGATACTTAGAAAATTAAAAAGTAAGAAATGTGTGAATTTGTTGGAAAAAATTATTGAATAAAAAAGTTATGAAACATGTTGTACACTGACTAATGGTCGGTATGATGTTGGAATAACATATTGACACGTCTGTGCATTGAAATAATCAAGCGGTTTATAGTGTCTTGTGGAATATTGTTCCATTCCTCTAACGCCGCGACGACTAACTCATCTGCAGTCTGAGGTGAGTTAATTTGATTGTGAATGGCTCTACTTATGTAATGCCACATGTTTTCAATCGGATTCATATCCGGCGAGTTGGCTGGCCAATCCAATGTATTGATATGTCCTGCTTGAAGTGTATCCTGCACCCTTCTTGCGCGATGTGGTCGGGCGTTGTAGTTCATAAACAAAAAATGTTTGCCTAATTCGTTACGTATGGGATAGATAATGAGCGTAATAACCTGTTCGAAGTAAATTTGGCTGGTCATATTCTGTGGAATGTGAATTGATGGGGTGCGGCGGTTGAACATTATTCCCCAAAATATTACAGTACCCCCTTGATAGGGAACTACTTCCCGGGGAAAATTGAGTCGCTGTTGACAACCTGGTTCTCTCCACACTCTTTGCCGATTGCCATCACTCTCCAGTCCAATTCTGGTTTCGTCTGTGAATAACACCCACCTCCACTGATGCAAAAACCAACCCCTGTGCTCTCGCGAGATACGGAGACGGGCTGCACGATGTCTTGGAAGTAGAGTGGGAACCCGTAATGGTCTGCTAGCACGTAAATTTGCATGACGGAGTCTTCTTCGAACTGTGAGAGTAGATATAACACGACGAAACGTACGCCGAAAGTGGCTTCTGAGAGCTGAAGCTGTGCGGTGTCTGCGAGCATATTGCACCAAATAACGATCTTCCCTTTCGTTAGACACTCGAGGACGTCCACTCTTTCCCACTGTATCGAATTCTCAGTACCTGTGAATCATTCGGACAACAGATGATCTAGGAATGCCCAACATATCCGAGATTTGATGATTAAAGTGCCCTTCATCGTGTGAAGTAGTAATTCTTGCTCGATTAAACGCAGAAATTTCACGACAAGGCATGATAATCCAAAAAATCAAAAGAAATCAATGCACTAGTCACATGGCTGAATATGCTTTCACTGCCACTGCTGTCAAAACATTGATATTAAAGTCAGGATTCATTATTGACATCTCTTTTTTGTCTTTTTTATACTATAAATACATGTTACTTTTTACCACAGTAAGAAAAATAATCGGGCTTAATCGAATCATTTGATATATAGGGGGTCCAAGACTTCTGAAGTTGTGTGTATTTCCAAACTTGAAGAAATGACTTGTCGGAAAGAAATTTGGCTCCAACGATGAGGTCCTCCCTGAAACATAATCCTTTAGATAGGAAGTCTTGGCCGGATGTGGATTTGAACTTTTCCCGTGTTGAGTTAAAACTGTAACCACGAAGTCGGATGTCAATATTTAAGGTGAATAGATGTTTCAAGTCAACCGAAAATGAATCTTGTAGAATGCGATAAGGTTGTGTTAGATCACCACGAATTCTTCTATCAGCTAGGGACCCAGATGTGAAACCGGGTCGACAGAAAGACGATATGATAACCGCTACCGAAGATGGTTCGATTTTTCATAATATATCAATATGAGAAAGTTTTATTCGTTACGTTATCGTCCAGGTGGCGATATATTTGCTGTATGGCAATAAATGTCACTGATGGTGTTTCTATCGAAATGTATAAGCTTGTCTTCTTCTAATTCGATTCTTCCCCACTATATCAGTATAATTTTTGCAGGACTGATGGCATTCTTCCCTCACTAGTTAGGGTTGGTATCATCGCCGAGAACGATGACAAAAGATGGTACATTTTTGACGGCCCCGTGGATGCCGTATGGATAGAAAATATGAATACCGTCTTGGACGACAATAAAAAGTTGTGTTTGAGCAGCGGAGAAATCATCAAGCTCAGAGATACTATGACTATGATGTTCGAAGTGGCTGATCTTGCAGTAGCTTCACCGGCTACGGTATCGAGATGCGGCATGGTCTATCTAGAACCTGGAATTTTGGGACTCCCACCCTTCGTCAATTGTTGGATCAAACTTCTACCACCGGTACGTATAAATTAATTTTGTTATAACTCAGCGGCGACCCTTGTTTCCATCATTATATACCGAGCAACACTCTCATAACTATCCATCAGTTTGCTTTCGGCTTGGATCTGACACTTTTCCCAGCTTATAACTAGATTTTGATTCAATATGGAAAGATAAAACCATGGGTCATAAAATTCTACTTGCGTGCAATTCTTTGATAACCTATGAATTTATGAATTGAGTCTGATATTGTGACACATTATCATAAAATACAGTTACATTGATTCGTACGTAACTCTAAGTAGATATTTATTTAAGAAATTTGACTACTGCAACTTGTTCTCATTTTGACATAAGCATATTTAAATTATAATGAACTCACTGTGGATACACTATAACACTATAAATAAGAAATAATCACCCGTATCCACTAAAAATACTGTTAAAGTATTGAGGACCTTTCAGCTACCAAGTGACCATCATCAGAGTAAACTCTGTTGATGGGTACTTGGTGAAAGATCCTCAGTAGTGAAAGATCCTCGGTACTTTAACAGTATTTTCACAGGATGATGGTGATTATTTTATATTTACAGTATTGTTGAATTGTGAAAAATAATGAAGCAAACATATTTATTTATTTATTTAATTACACTAGCTCAACAGGAGAAACCCTTTGGAGAGCTTAGGATTACATATAATATAATTACAAAGTAGGATTTAAATTTAACTAATATACACAGCTTTACAAATGTCATTAGGATTACAACAAAATATGTCAACAGTCAAACCGATCATCTCGTAGAATCTACGCATTTGGAATATTGGCAAAAATAATAACGTATTCATTCTGCAGAGTGGTAGATAAAATGTTTGTGTGGAACGGATGCGAGCACATGAAACGTGTAAATTCAGCCTTGATAAAATCACAGGACATTCAACCACGAATGGACCTTATACAGGAATAAAATACTATGAATTTCCCTACGTTTATATAACTCTGGGCAGGTGAATCTATCTAATAGTCTGGTGGGAAAATCCAATAGATGGATAATCACCATCAGCTTTGAAGGCTAAATATCTTAAGAAAAGCCAATTTACGCGCTCTATTTTGTTTATATAAATTTTATAATGGGGGTTCCACACAATTGAAGCATATTCGAGCATAGAACGAACAAATGAATTGTATAATATTATTATTGAATCACTATTGTTAAATAGGCGGCAATTCCGGATGATAAAGCTCAGCATTCTGTAGGAGCTAGAAACAATAGATTCAATGTGGGACTAAAATGACAATTTCACGTCAAACAAAACTCCCAAAAGTCTCTGAAACTATAGGAACAAGCAAGGACTGTGTGAACAAGTTTGTAATTGCATATAATAGGAGTAATTTTTTTGGTGAAAGTCATTAAAGTGCACTCACTAATACTGTGCTCCAGATGATTGATTACACACCAAGTATTATTGAGTGCGTCCAAGTCATGCTGCAGTGAGATACTACATACCACCGAGTGAAGTTTTAAATCGTCTTGAAGAATAAAATAACAGACAAATAAAGAAGAAATGTCATTGATAATAAATTGAATAGGAGTGGTTCAAGTACTGATCCTTGGGTTACACCTGAGGTTGCATGAAATGAATGCGATTTAAAACCTCTATACTCTACATATTGATATCTATCACTTAGGTAAGAGGATTCAGAAATGCTGAAAAACAGGAATCTGCAAGTCTCCAGAGGTGACACCACGATTAGTAGCTCTGTGGAAAACTCCACAAAAGTGAGTACTCCCACCCACCATCTGGAACATAGTGGTCGATGGTGGATTGAGGATGTCACGTGCCGACGACATACTCATAATCGTCAGAAGAAAATTTCTGACACTGATGGACTTAATACCGGGATATCAAAAATTATCTTGGTCAAGGGTGGTTGTGGAATCTAAAACGTGTGTCTTAACGTTTGAAATAATTATGTCACTGTCACACTGACATCATCAATAACCTACAAATTTCATACCTACTGACGCGCAGCGAGCTCCTCGAGGCATATGTCAAAATGATTACGTTCGTAGCTAATTACATAGGACGTTTGGCGATCATGCAATTGTGTTTTTATACAATTCGAACCTTCTAATTTCTATAGGCCAAGTGAAAATCCCGGAGTTCGAAACGCTAGAGACTTCTGAGTGTTATAACATTCGTATAAAATTGCGAAATTTCGCACGTTTAGAAACTTCGAATTAATTAATTTGACTAAACAGATTCTGACACAACAAAACATATCCAAATATTTAAAGTAAGACACACGTTTTACATTCCACAACCACCCTTGACCAAGATAATTTTTGATATCCCGGTACCATCAGCCCTGACTGCACTGAATAAATGGTGCAGTGATAAAGGGTTGGAGATTAACCCTAAGAACACAGGCATTGTAGTTTTCACTAAAAAATACAAAACAGTACCCACCAGAGAACTGACCATAGCAGGTCAGGTGATTAAAATCAGCAACCTAGCTAAATACCTAGGAGTTATCTTAGTCAAGAAACTTCTATGGAAACCACAACTAGAACAACAATGCTGCAAATTCACTGCAGCCTCCTGGCTGTACAGAAGGGCTATTGGGTCTTAGCCCAAGCAATACCATGACGTGAATCTTTGGAGCCATCCTTTGGCCGAGGTTGACCTATGCCTCGGTGGTGTGGTGGAGAACAACAGAGCTCAGGACAACTGAATGAATCCTGAAGTACTGAGAAAGCTCATCCTAGGGCTGTCATGGGAGTCACGAAAAGCGCTCCAACGAATGCACTTGGAGCGCTAATGAAGGTGGAACCACTCCACCCGTCTATAAAAGGTGCGGCAACAAAAGCTGCCCACAGACTTATATCAATAGTGTGGATGGCACACGGTAGCCACACCTCACTACCATTCAGTGGTGAAACACACGCCAATGAGAACCAACCAATGGTGAAATTTGGTTCCCTGAAGGAGCTAGAAACCATGGGCAGGCGGGAGCAGGGATATACTATAAGGGCTCAGGTAAAAATATTTCTATATCTCTAGGCAACCACGCCACCATTCTTCAAGCGGAGATACCGGCAATAACGCGCTATGCCCAAACAGCGCTGGAAGAAAGAATGCAAACCCACATCAGTAAATGCACAGACAGCAAGGCAGCCCTTGCTGCGCTGGGTAGCATGAGAATAACAACGAAGCTGGTGTGGGAATGCAGCAACACGCTAAACAATCTTGTCGAAGATGAAGGCAAGCTCACCCTATTCTGATGGGTCCCCGGTCATTATGGAATAAGGGGAAACGAAATAGCCGATGAGCTTGCTAAACTGAGGGGTATAGAACCCCTAATAGGCCCCGAACCAGCGGTGAGCATTTTGAAAAGTAACATCAAAGGGAAAATCCACTGCTGGGAACTAGTGAACGGTTGCAGGCAGTCGAAAGCACTGATTGGACCATTTTTATGGTACTATATTTTATCCACAGTGTGAATTTATTTGATATAAAATTACGACAATTTCGTGTTTTCTTGCTAGGAACGCTACAAAGGGCATGCTGAAAAAAAGGAATTGGTTGAGACAGTTCAGAATGAATTCATCAAATAAAACAAACTTATTTGCTGGATAATTAAATTTGATATGAAGATATTTTATGATGGCTACACCAAAGCGCTTTGAATAGAAGATCAATATCTCTTGATATTAATTACATTCAATTATTTCGCTTTGTCACAAGCTTCAGTACAGTTCACTTATTAATTTTATATAATGAATACACCGGTGCTAATAATGGAGGTTGCTGAAACTGTTATTAACATTTCGTTGCCACAAGCATTATCAAGTCGATAGGAAAGAAAGAATGCCAACTGTTTGATGAACGACATAATTAACATTCTGTAAACACTCCTACTAAGTTTGTTCCACACGCAAACTTTGAACGTGAATCAAAAAACCTTCAATTTACTTATCGGTCAACTTAGTTTGTGCTTAAAGAACTTTATATTGGGGCTTAATATGGTGAAAGTAACACAAAATTCATCTCATTTCTAAATGTCGAATTTCAGATAATCAGTAGATCACTAACTTGCCTCACCTTTCTATTGTTAGCACAATTTTTCAATCAAGTGAACTGTCAGAATTATTGACATAACTGTATTGTCAACTTTACATTCATGATACTACAGAATAATTAATTTATATTATTATATCTATGACGAGGAACACAAAAAATATGAGGTCACTATTTCGATGTCGTCTTTTTTGAAACAATATCAAGAAGTTCAACCACAGAAGGAAACACCCACAGTTCAACCCATACCCAAGCTAGAAATGTTCATAAATGCTGAAACGCCTTCATCTTACATTGCTGTAGAAAAAACGAACTTATTCATTCATAACACATTCACAAAGCACTAGGCTATGTGAAACATGAGCTACAAAAAATACACTCAAATACTGCTACTGATGGCAAAATAACACTAGTAGCTGTTACTAACCAAAACAGAGCATATTAGGATATATTTCATGCTAACCATGGAAAGAAGAATAATATTAATAATTCAACAACACTGAACCAAAATAAGTTGAATTTATTCTTTTTAAATATTCCTTTAGAGATTAAATCAAAAATACCTAAATTTAAAAAATCTTGTAAAAAATATTTAACATTTTTGGAAAAGTTGAATCTTAAGTCATTCTTATTTCCTCAAGTTTCGTATATCCATGTAAGAGATATTATTAACAAAATATTAAATAAAAAAAGTAAAGAGCATTGACTCATCTGTTGTCAAGGTGAAATGTTGGTTTCTATATGTCGACGACACTTTCGTTATTTGGCAACATGGTCGCGAAAATCTTGTTCCCTTCCTCAATCATTAAAATTCCTTACATCCCACCACCATCGAAATTGAATCGGAGGGTACACTCTCGTTCCTAGATGTATTAGTATCGAAAATCTACTCTCACCGAAAGATACTTTAATGGCCTTCCCACCACCACTATGCCCAAAAGCTTAATTGTCTTGGTCCAGAGAGATCTTAGCCTTTCCCAACCCCAATCCTTAAAATCAGAATTAAAACACCTTTTATCTTTCTTTTTATTAAATGATTTCTACCATTACAACATTCAAAATGCCATAGAAAAATATACTTTGCCTGAGCCACAATCCCACCTCCTTTATCCACTACCTATCTCCCATATATTGTATATTAATAGTATTGAAAATATAACAAATCGAATTTCAAAAATCTTTTAGAAGTAATATTTCTACTCGTTTTACCACATTTCCAATACTATCTGTTTTACAAACCTATAAAAGTTTATTTAGTTTAGAAGGCGTTTATAGCATTCCCTGTGCTTGCGGTAAAGTCTACATTGGTGAAACAGGTCATACAGTAGCTATTTCAGTGTGAAAGAACATGGGCTTTGTATAAGGCTTCGTGACATCAGTAGATCTGAACTTGCGGAATGTTACAATAATCATCAAATCGTTTTCGAAAATACTAAAATCTTAGCTCGAGCCCCTAACTTCTATGAGTGAAAACTTCTTGAATAGATAGAAATCCTGAAATATCCAAAAAAGAAACACTGCTGGCAAAAGTGAAAACTGACATTATGAAGTAACCAATTTATTTTATGTTATCTTTGAATTATTGTAGCATCCGAAATAACAATTTTATTATTTTTAAATGAAAATTAATATAATTAGTTTTTCTTTAGTTTTCACAACTGTCAGTATTTTAATCAACAATTATATACATTTTTATATTAAATAATAAAAAACGAATAATGGGCGGGGCGGTTCAATCCCTGTAAAGAGTATGAATGTAACCAGATAGCCATTATAATAAATACACATTATTTTATTTTCAAAACATATTATTTATTGATATTCACATCGATGTAGATGAAAGTAATGTTAAACAGCATTTTCTTCATTTGCGTCGTCATTATCGATAACTTCGACGATACGAATTATCAGATTAGATCCAAGCATATGATACTGTGGAATCAGGTGAGCTTATATATAAAAACAGACTACTATTACCGATCACACATAATTTAATTATTACTTTTTACTCTATAATAATTAAAGTATGAGTTGTATTGCAAAAAAAGGTCCATTTTTTCCGTTAGCATAAAAATATAACTTTCATCCGCACGAGGACGGAAGATTGAGTAAATGAATAACGTCAAGTATATGCGTGCTGTCGTAGCTGTATACAGTGTGCAGTATATATATATATATGTATACGTATACCTGTCCTGTATACCGTAATCTAGAGCACTGGCTCACACAGGCAGGCAGGCTCACCAACACCGACTCAGATATGCACAGCGTATAGAGAGACTACCTGACGCTTGACCCGAGTCCCGCACGGCCGCAGTTGCCCACGCAGCCGTATACATAATACCTAATATATAGCTACAGCGTGACGGGACGTGACGGTACTCATGTTCCTACCCCTCATCTGAAATAGCCCAATGCACCTAAAGAAGTTTTCACTTCACATAGTCTAAGCCGTGGTTCAGGATATTACCTTCCCAATATTTGGAAGCCCAACCTCGAAAATTCCCCTCCGCATATGATCACACAACGGCAAGCTTAGGTGCCAGAACGAAGTTAACCTGAATAAAGGCTATGAACAAAGTAGCGTGAAGGTATTCTTCCCACAATAAATACCGCTACAGAAACCAGAAGAATCAGTTTATTTCAAACTTCAATCCTGCCCTGAAGATTCCCCTGTAAATGGTGAAACGTCGGCATCAAATCGTGCTATTGTGATGTGGAATCCAACCTGAAGCCAAGAATTTTCAAGATTAGCTATCCGCGGAAGCCTTGCCATTCAAGAATTTCCAGTTAATTTTAAATTTAAATTTTTGGACAATTAAATATTATTTGTTTTTAGGACGATTACAATACTTCCCTTATACTACTATACTGAGGGAAGTAAGCAAAGTACATTTAATATTTCATTCCAGGCGGATTAATATAGTTTCCGCATAATCTGTTTTGGGCTTTCTTTGCAACAACGTCTTAGCTCATGAAATTCTGATTCATACCCACATATGTAAAATTATGAGATGGTAGTTACATCACAGATATTATGTCATAAAACTTCATAAGATATTCATGTCTTGGCGGTGTTGCTACCCCTGTTTATTGATAAAACTGACATTCTAATTACGCCATTCCGCTAATGTACATTAATTACTTACAAACAGTATCTCAAAATTAATTACACAAGAAGCTCTCAAATAGTTACAAAAGGCCAATAAGTCTTTTAGGAGAAACGAGTTTAATAATTGCACAATACGCATCATCAGAGAATTTGTATTTGATGTCTATATGTAATTGTACAATCTGATGAGACAAAGATGATATTGTAAACGTATAAAAAACTTTTGATATGGGTCCCATACACGATCAAACATTTTGCGCAAACTGCTGTTGATATACAAGAAGTGTTCTCCATACACGATACAACGCTTTGTACAAATGTATTGAAAACTTCAATATTGTTTCATGTGCAGTTGGTTCGCGTTTGTTGACTAGTAATGTGATACATTGAGCTTTTTGGAGTTTTTAATTCTATGTTCGGAGAAAAAAATTGCTTTAAGTAGATAATTATGATACAAATTGAAGGAACTAAAATCGAACACTTTTTGATCGTCGCAAATGGTCCAAAAAAATGGTAAAAATGGCCAAAACCAGTTTTTCGCGTCGGAAATCGTTGAATTGAGTTAGAAAGAAAAAAGCAATAAGCTTATGCACCGTAAAAAGACGGAAAAAATGAGCTGCGGATGAACCCGATTGGTCCAGCGGTAACCCCGCAAATTGCAAAAAACCATCGATTTTGCTCGAAATTTCAAAAATTCATAACTCTTGTTCTTCCAAAGATTAAGGGCTGAATAGGTTGTAGGTGTTGTGCCCACCAAGTACCATACAAAATTTCAGCAAGATGGGATGTACATTTTTTGCAAACCACAGCTTAGCAAAAAAAATCACTTTTGTAAAATGGCCCTAAAAAAGTTGTGGTACGGTAACGCGCTATTTTTTCACGGTATCATCTTCTTCAATAGTTAATGAACAACTTACCAAATTTCCAAAACCTTATCTTTCGAAAAATTGCTAAAACAATTATTTTAAATAATGGTATTTCGTGCGCTTGGCTGTGCGGCGCGCGTGGAAAGGAGAGCCGCTGCGCTAGGCTCATAAAAAACAACAATATCTCGGGAACCCTTGCTCGAAAATCGATGTATAAATGGCATATGTACATGACACACAAATTCTTACATCTTCCAAACCTGAAGATAGTACACATGTCTTGACCTTGATAGGAAGTGACTTGAAATCAAAGTATCAAATTTACTAAATTTAATAATTTAAATGCATAAAAACTAGGGCTATATTACTTAGGAGCCAAGTGAGTTGGTGGTGGAGGATTAAGGATAATATAGTAATATTAGTCCATGATGTTTCTTTTTCCTTAACAGATAAGGTTAAAAAGTTCGGACTAATAATAGACAACCCTTTTCGGACTCCTTATTTAAGGCTTATACGAGGGCAAGGTGAAAAGTTCCTGAAAAATGAAACGAGAAATAATTTACAAAACTTATTTTATTTCTCAACATAATCTCCTTGTTGCCCGATACACTTCGTCCAACGTTTTTCTAATTTATCGATCCCTTCCAAATAATACGATTTCGACGATGACCTCATCGTTGGAGTCAAATCCCTTTCCGCCAAACCATTTCTTCAAGTTTGGGAATGAATAAGAATTTCGGGGGGCAAATCTGGAAAATATATTGGAAGACGAACCAATTCGTAGCGCAAATCATGCAATTTTGTCATTGCGACTGCGGACCTGTGCGCCGGTGCATTGTCCTGATGTAAAGACGTCGACTCGATCCAACAGCTCTTCATGATATACGCTTGTGATCGCTTAGCCCTTTTTTTTTTCATAGTAATCGATATGGACGATATCGATATTGTCGCCATGACTTTGTTGGCCGATGAACCCGCATTGGCCTTTAGCGGCATCTATTCGCCTGTACAAGTCCACTGTTTCGACTCTTCTATGGTCTCTGGTGTATTGTGATGGATCCATGTTTCGTCCACGCTTACGAAATGGCGCAAAAAGTTCTTCTTATCGCACTTGAACATCGCCAAACACTCCTTTGAACTTGTAACACGGTCGCGCTTGTTGTCAACAGAAAGCAAATGTGGCACCCATATGGCAGATAGTTTTCTCATATTCAAACATTTTTGCAAAATGTTCCGTACCCGTTCGGTTGAGATGCAGCCTGCAATCTTGTGCACTTCAACTCGCCGATCGTCCAATATCATACCATGGATTTTATCGACAATTTCTGACCTTGTGACCTCAATTGAACGACCAGAACGTTCGGCGTCCTTTGTGGTTATACAATCACAACGGAAATCACTTGTGAATCGTTCCAATCGATGATGAGGAGTTCACATAATGTTTAACAAGCGATGCTTCGGTTTGCGTAATGTTTTTTCCATGCAAGGAATAACTGTTTTCCATGTCTAGAGAAATCTTCAAGGTTGCTTGCTTTCGATGGGTGTCAAAACAGAACCGAATGACGTATCAGTCTGAAAATTTTAATTCGTTTTCACAAATGACACATGGGATTTTCGATTGTGGCGTCATCTGTTTTATTTTTCAAGGACTTCTCACCTTGCCCTCGTAGTATTATTATAAATAATGTGTGGGAAACCGGTAAGGTTTTCTTCATGTCTAAGTTGAAGTCCTTTTGCACCCTGTATCACCTAGTGGAGCGGTTTCCACACTATAATGTTCACCAGAATCCCAAGCTAGACAAACAGCCACCTATCCAACCTTCAACCAAAACTAGGGGACCAAATATGTGGTTAGAGCCATGAAGAGGCTTAGCACAGAGACTGGGTCTTGGAGGATCAGTGTTACGCATCTGCACAGAATGTGCGTAAGCGTATCGTTTTTTCGTTTGCACCACCTTCACAAGGGTAAATCGCCCAGTTCAATTTAAAAGAGGTGTGAATTAAATGGTATATGTCACATTAGCGATTCAATCTTCATCCAGCCATAAATATAATCGAAAATAATTCACTATATTGCAAATGATGTTCCATAGCTCCGTTGGGACTTTTCACAGTTATCAAACCAATATATCACACTATTACGAATTCAATAAAAATACTTCTATATTGTTGACTGGTGCATTATTTTCTACTGGACCGTCCATTACTTCGAATATTGTCAAAGAAGAGTAATAATAGAGCTAGTATCAATACTGATTATTTTCATTTTAAAGATGATGGTTGAATACGAGGAGCAACTGCGTTCTCTAATTGACATATACGTTCTTCCCGCTATTGAGTTACTTAGAGGGAAAATGCGGGAGATTCTCATATCAGTAGATTCGGCCTTGTTGATGCATTTCCTGAGATTGATGGATTTCCGTCATAGACCTTTATCTGGGAAGGACAATAAGCCGCCTCCGCCTCCGCCTTTCATAGATTTACTACGTAAGTATGTGCCTGAAAGATTCTTATTTGCTGCAAATTAATATAATTTTTGTTTATTTTTCTATAACTTATTCGATCCGCTACTTGACTTCTTCTCATTATCATTATAAGGGTAGCTTCCAAGCGGATAGAAACAAATAAACAATCTAGAATGAAAGCTGGTGCCGTTTTATTCCTAGTGCAAAAATAAAGGATGCCAATTATCTTAGTGAATTTCTTTCAAAACAACATCTTAAATAGGTTTGAATTCCAACTTTCAGTGAAATTAGAAAGTCTCAACCATCATTGTGGTTAATGAATAAACTGCTAACAAGCACACCCAAGACATGTGATACTCAACAATGGTAGTAACGGTAGATTTGCACCTGCAATTTTTTCTATACTTTGACTACACGAGAGGGAAACTCTCGAAGGT
Source organism: Endomychus coccineus (assembly GCA_958510875.1). Classification (NCBI taxonomy): domain Eukaryota; kingdom Metazoa; phylum Arthropoda; class Insecta; order Coleoptera; family Endomychidae; genus Endomychus; species Endomychus coccineus. The sequence continues at coordinate 157,728,596 of OY294068.1, read as the reverse complement.
TTGGAGGTTATATTCATAGAGAAAGACCTCACTAGGTAAAGAGTTCCATAACTTCACTGTTCGATAAAAAATTGAAGTCTGGTAGGAAGAAGTTCGGCAGGTCTCGAGTTTGACAGTCTAATCCGCCTATCTGAAATCTCTCGTGGCGGAACAATAGACGAGATTTCTGATGAACACCGACCTTGTAAATATCTACAGAAAAGGGAGAGATCTCCCATCTTTCTACGATGCTCTAGAGAGGTCAATGAACCCGTAAGTGTGACATCATCAATCAAACGAATAGCTCTCTCCAGGACAGAATCCAAGAGCTTAAGAGTATGTTTGGGAGCCGAACTCCAAACATGTGAACAGTACTCCAGGACAGGTCGAATCTGTGCTTTGTAGATTATGAGGAGCTGTTGAGATGTAAAAAAGCCCTTGGCATGGAATGGAAAACTAAGTTTTTGGGAAGCGGTTTTCGCAATGGAACTCACATGATCGTTCCGAGGAGGGTGCTGTTGATGGTGATTCCGAGCATTGTTATGGAATACTTCATGATAATATTTGTACCTGACATCATCATATCAGGAATTGTGGGATCCGCTTTCCTGGAGAAGACGTAAGCTCAGTTTTAGTTGTGTTAAACTCTACTAGATTATCAGATCCCCGTTTCAAAATCTTTACCAGATCTCCATTAACTACCTCAACCTGTCCTTGTCTGGTTCTTCTGGCTTCATTGGATGGTATAGGGGCTCTAGAAGAGAAAGCGGTATGAAGTGTAACATCATCTACAAATTCGTGGACGGGATAAGGGCCACTTCCGGCAGATCGTTGATATGGGGCAGAATCAAAATTGGGGCCAAGACAGGTCCCTGTGGAACACCAGCGTATCGTAGGAGACTTCATCAACCACCACAACTCGATAGTGAGCGAAAAACTTGAAGCGGCAAACCATATGACGGCAGTTTCCGAAGAAGACCTTGTTGCCAAGACTCGGTAAAATTCTTTGAAGATATCCAATGAAACAGCTAGAGATTCCACATGTTTTTCAATAGATTTCTGTCATACATGATACAGCTGGAGATTCCACTTGTACTTAGGTAATCAGGTCTCCTGATATATGAAAGTCATATTGCCGGTCATTTACAATTTTGTAGCTCTCTAGGTATTTGATAAACTTGATGTTGATTGCTTTCTTCATCACTTTAGAGATCTCAGATAATAGTGCGATGGGTCTATAATTATTAGGAAGGCTCTTCTTTTATTTTCTTGGAATTGGTTGGACTCTAGCTAGCTGTGTTCTAGCTGGAAGAAAACACACAAAGTTTGTATGAAACGGTGAACAACCTGCTGAAACCTGATGTTAATTCAGGCGCACATTCCTTTAGAACGACAGTGGAATTCCGTCTAGCCTCATAGACTTTTTGGCATAGAGATCAAGCAGAATGCTTTACAGAGTTGTCGCAATTACCTTTACAAAGTAATTCAATTACAATTACCAATTTCTATCCTAATATAGCATTGATTAATAATTACCAATTACGATTATGTGTTTCAAAAGTAATTGAATTATCAATTGAAACTAAAAGTAGGTAATTGATTCTTTTAGCAATTACGCTATTCAAATCACTGAATTCAATTCAATTCTTTCTAAAACTAATCCAATCTCTTTTGGTAATTGAATTACCGTGAAGTAATTGAATTAGTCTTCATAGACACATTTACATTGGAGATTAAATTACTCTGAAAATATGTGGATTACTATCTACCGGACCAGGATTCAGGAACATTAACAACAGTACCTATCTTCATTTGGATAATAAAAGAAAACAAACAGTTCAACATGTAGTTAAAGAAAGCAAACAGACACATCTTAACTATTTCGGAAAGGAAACAAACTTAAAAGAAACTGTATTCTTTTGAACTTGATTTTAATATCATATTCTGTGTATGAAATTTTATATAACCTAACTATACAGGCTGACCGATTTTGACATTTTTGCGATGTATCTCTATCTCGTTTGTTTATCAATAGAATTCAGAAGGGCGGTTTCCACGTACTGTGCCAGTTTTTTATGAAACAAAAGTTCTCGCAATAGTGCTCTTAAATTTCAAGGTACCGGATACCAGGTGAAACTAAGAGTTTGCGCTTTTGGGGTACTTACCCCTCAGCAATTTGAATAACCCATTCAAACTATAATTCAATGGCATATTTGGAAATTTTCCAGGGCATATTTTTTGGAACACAAAACACAACTAAAACCTGAAACTCACAATTTTTGAAATGGAACAACCTGTTTTCATTAATATCATTAAATTTCACTATTTTTGCACTCAAAACAGAAAGCAACTATCATTTATTCAAATTAAGAACGAGTTAAAAATAACTAACGGTAATAATACCCTACATTCTACTTACCAGAGATTTGGCATAGTGATCAGTCATCTTCGTTAGTATAATGATTATTAATTTACCACAGAAACACTGATATACTATACTACTAATAACTATACGTAAGCTGTTTGCTTAAAAGCTTAACATTAAATAACGATTCTTAGATAAAAATTTCGTTCTCTCCTACTACCCTACCGCAAATTCGAAACATCAACAAAGTTTTCCAAAAAAAAACAGATGTAAATACGGCGGCGGTAAACATTAATCGCAAATGGCAAAGCGGCGGCCGCCGAATTCAAAGCGGTCCGTCGTATTTGAAAGTGTTTTTGTCACTGATTCCAATTCTATGGTCTGAAAGGTAATCGAATTATACGAGAGTAATTCCAGTATTTGTTAAGTAATTGAATTACTTGCTGAGTAATTGAAATAATTAAGATTCGTGAAAATCAATTACCAATTACAATCACATTATCCTAATAATTGATAAACCAAATGCAATTACTTTTTCCGAAAAGTAGTAGAATTTAAGTAATTCAATTACCGAGAAGTAATTGGATACGAGTTTTCAATTGTTTTAATTCAATTACCAGCAACTCACTGCGATACCAGCTCTGTTATGGTTCTTACCATGAAATCTTCCACAGGGGCATCCGATATCCATTGTTTCCGTTATCTTTAAGAAAACTAAACATTGAACTTTTGGCTCATTATTGTAATTTCCCTTGCAGCCAGGGCACATTTATTCAGCATAAGTAATTAACGAACAAACGTCAGTAAACTGTAGGTACAACACAAAACGCGGGAACAATCAACATGAACATTCACTCTGGAAGCCATTTTGCAATGCACTTTATTCAGTCCTAACACTGTTATACACTCTTATTTGAAGATAAAAATTCGTTCTAATCACATGAAAACATCTTAAGAACAGCAGCAACATATAATTGTCCACAAGACATAGATAAAACGTTGTTAATTTGTAATATCTATCACCTGTCACAGACAAACCCGGCAACGCGCCATTCAGGCAAAACGATACTGTCGTAAGCTTCATAAGCCTCTTGGTGGTGACTTCACACTGACTTCATAAAAATCGGAATTGCTAAAATAGTTAGAATACAGTTAACGATGTTGACAGGACCTGATGAAACACCGATAAACATACTATTTCTGAAAGATGTCGTTCAGGTAGACAGTGACGGAAGCAAGATTTTAACTATGAAAATGCCATGCCCACTGAAATAAAAGTTATTTGCGATCGGGTGTAAAACAGTTCAATGATTAACGCCTTCCTTTGTGATTATTTTCAACACCCTCTGATGGTTTATGTGTTTTCAATATTTTGCTGCTTTTTTTATATCGGAGTGAGTGATTTTCTTCCTTTTACTTCAAAGTTTCAGCGAACATTTCATTTGTATGCTTAACACACCTGAAAATGAAATGAAATTGGTATTTATAATTTATGGAAGCAAGCAATAAATGTATTAATTTCAGCCCAGCTAGTAACGCCTTGGGTCATATTTTCAATGATATGGAGCATTGGTGCAACATGTGACAGCAGTGGGCGTTCGAAGTTCGATGAAATGGTACGAAACCTAATGAAAAAACACAAACACATTCCTGCTTTTCCAGATGCCGGATCAGTTTACGATTATAGGTACTCATGTCTTATTTAGCATATTACCGATTGGACATCATCTTATCTAGTGATAGTCTCTTTCGGCCAATTAGTGCCTTCCAACTTTCTAAAATAAAAAATAAAAAACTAATAAAAAACGTAGCTATCCACCCTGGTTTGATAGGTCTACTATCGATCTAATAAAACATAAAAATGATGCTAGAACTAGGTTTCAAGCAACTAAGGTCTATAACCAAGGTTCGAATAAAGGAAGCGTATAATCTCTATTTAGAGAAAATCGGTAACTCCATCAATCGTGATAAAAAAGTTTTTAAGAAAGGCATGACTAGAATTCCTGGTTCTATGTGTTTTAATGAAACACTATTAGATGAAAAATCTTGGCTTCCGGATGGATTCCGCGTCACGATAGCTCGACTTGATGCAAACGTTTCGTCAACCATTACAGGTGACATCTTCAGGGCAGGCTTGAGGCTTGAACATATTTGGCCTCCTGCGATCCTTTTCCATTTCGAAACTTGAAGAAATGGCTCGGCAGAAAAAGATTTGGCTCCAACGATGAGGTCATCGCTGAAAGAAACGCCTATTTTGAAAGATTGCCGAAATCGTATTATTTGGAAGGGATCAAAAAATTTCAAAAACGTTGGTCAAAGTGTATCGGGTTACAAGGAGATTATGTTGAGAAATAAAATAAGTTTTAGCCAAATAAATCATTTCTTGTTTAATTTTTCAGGGATTTTTTACCTTGATATTTCATCCACGCATACATACAAGCACATACAATTCACGTGGCAGAACATTTCGACAATTATAATAAATATGGATTTCTTCTAGTTTACTAACAAATTCTTCCATCAAGTGGATTAGTTACGAGTTAATACAATTTCTTCACAGATTTTTAGAATACCATTATAAATAAAATGAAAGCCCATTAAGATATAGATATTTGATACACATATTCATGAACAGGAAGTTTCAATACCAAAATCATTACTGACAGTAATAGTTTCGTCGCACAGTGACATCTTCAAAGCTGTTTGTAGTTCATTTTATATCCCGCAGTAGGTGTAAACTTAAATTTTTGATCATTTACATTGAGTAAACGCCACTATCTTAAGTTAACAATTCCTGAGACCTGAAGTATCAATATCTCTAGTGATGCTCTGATGCTGCTTTGATTATTACAGATTTCACGACGGCGGATTCACAGATTCTACATCTAGTGGAGACGTGGAACAGCCCAAATGGATAAATTGGATGGATGAGGTAGAAGAATATAAAATTACCGTTGATATGAAATATTCAGGTAAGGAGTTGATGACTAATTACTTACCAAGGTATTAACTTGAGGGGGAATATGTACGATATTTATTATACAGGTCTAATTATATGTAAATTCTTTTGAAATAACACATATGCTCATTATTTTTATATTTAGGAACGTTTCTGTCTCACGACCATCATCAGAAGAATCAGAAGACGTATCACTGCATAAAACGTGATTTCTTGAAACTAATTGTATCAAAACAAGGTGCCCTCATTGCATTTATTTCAATTAAAAATGCCCACGTCACCGAAACGAACAGAAACACGACCAATCAAAATTATAACACATTAATGTTTCAAGTATAAATTAAGAATCCGCTGCTAAGCAATATTCTCATAAACTCTAAATTCATATCGAATCACAATACGTAATACGACTGAAGAACTGAACTAAAAATATTACGTTCGAATATTCACTTTCGAACCAGATGTTGAACATTCATGTGGTAATAGAAAAAGGTTGTCAGGCCTTATTAGAAATATTGGTATTTAAGCATTGTACCTAGAATATACTTTCAACATTATAGAGACGCATGTAGAAATTTGCAAGGGTTTTAATCAATTAAATTAGTATAAATCTAACTTAATGATTGAATATCTGTTCTATGATTCATAGACTTGGAGTCACGTTTTATATGAATCATCTCCAGAATAGATCTTTTATTATAATTGGTATCCTCAGTTATAATATTAACATTTTTGTAATCGAATTGATTATAACGAAAGCAGTGTTCAGCAAGGGCGATGGAATTTTCTAAGTTTTTGTTTCTTGTGCTATACTTACGGCCATACATTACAGGTCTAATAGTTTATCGGAATATACCTGTTTAAAATTTTACCTTCAAGAGGTTTGAGAATAGATGATAGATAGTGACAAAGATTATAAGTAGAAGGTCCGATAGTGCTGACAATTGGTCTTATGAGAACTGAGAGCTTATGAATTTTAGGCAAACCATATAATGGGTCATTCTGTATATCGAAAAACCACTCACACCGATAGATACCTCAATGGTCTTTCCCACCACCACCGTGCCCAAAAGCAATCTGTCATAAAAGCCTTGGTCCACCAAAGCTGTCAACATATCTCAACCCCAATCCTTGAAATCAGAATTAAAACACCTTTTATGTGTCTTATTATCGAATAATTTCTGCCAGTTGACATTCAATAAGCCATAAAGAAATACACTTCGCCTAAAATTTCAAATCAACCTAAGCCACAACATCACCACCCCTCCTCCTTTATCTGCCTATCTTGCATATATTGAAAATATAACAGATAGAATTTACAAAATCCTTAAGAAGCATAATATTTCTACTCGTTTTTCCAAACTTCCAAAAGTATCTCAGTTTTACAAACCTATCAAAGATCCTTCCTCATCTTCATTTAGAAAGTGTTTATAGTATTCCCTGTTTTTGCGATAGAGGCTACATTGGTGAAACAGGTCGTACAGTAGCTACTAGTGTGGAAGAACATGAGCGCTATACAAGGTTTTGTAATCAGTAGATCTGCATCATAAATTCTTTTTTGTAAATATTCTTTTGAGATTCCTGTATAAGTCCCATCGCAATCTAACAATTCAATTTGTAAACTGTGTGTTTGTTCAACTTTAGGTATTGAAGGTTTTAGATTTGCAAAATATTTACCAACACAGTTAGTAAGTTTATGCGTAACATTCATATCATGATATATGGATGCTACTCTACCTTCAACAAAGTCTAGCACACTACTTACGGTGTGGTGAGCAATGTAACGTAATCAAATGTAGTGTATACTAACAGTATGAATTGTAACGTTCCGCCGAGCGTTGTGTTTTTGTAATAATAAATCTGAACTTACTCCAGATTGCTCTAGATTTAATATTTCCCAAATAAGTGAATAGGTTCAAAATCCTATCTCACTGCTTGTAACACTTGAACTTGTAACAGTCGGCTGAGTAATATTTCAGGTAGCGTTGATACATCATCGACGTGTTATGTGAATTAAGATTTGCTTGTTGGCACCTGCTCGGGTATCGAAGATCTTAGTTGATCCGTGTACCCTTAAGGTTCTTTTAAAGCTGCCACTACTAGGCGTATATTTCAGCCCTTCTAGAAGCTGTTTTTGACCATGTGGTCGCGATCCCTTCCAAGGGACCGGCTCGTACAATTACCTATTACTTATATCTTTATATCTATTCAAGCGTAAATTCTGAAGGTCGTTTCCGCTGAGAGGTGATTAGGGATTTCCAGTTAAACTCGTAAATCAAATTAAATAATAAATGTATATTGAATAAAAAAAAATTAACAAAAAAAAATGATACATTAACCAACAACGAACGTTTATAAAATTGATATAAAATTTGGTTATAGGAATGATATCATAGATTTAAAAAGATGTTCAGTTCAGGTTGACCCCAAGTGGGAACTTGAGAAATTATCAATGTCGCTAGATCTACCCCCTTCGCCAGCGAACAAGTTCTTGTCCATGTTCTCTTTAGAGAGTTGAAATAAATGAAGGACTAATTAGCACAACCCCGAAAAGTGATCGGTTTCGCGCTCGATCACGCCGATGATTGATAAATAATGTTCAAGATTAAAGGATTGCCCCCTTTCTGGTAAGCTGGGATAATCCTAACGACATGATACTCTATTATCACTACTCAGTCTGAATGGCAGGATAAAAATTATTAACATATAAAACAGTGGCGGGCGGAACAAGATCTGAAGTTTAAATAACCACCTTATATTTTATCGTCGTTTCCGAGGTTGAAGTCAATATAACAGTTTATCTTGGATAGTAGACTTCCGCGGACAGCTAATCTTGAAAAATCTTGTCTTCCGGATGTATTCCGCGTCACAATAGCTCGACTTGATGCCGACGTTTCGCCAACCATTACAGGTGGCATCTTCAGGGCAGGCTTGAGGCTTGAACTGAAACTGGTTCTACTGGTTTCTGTAGCCGTATTTATTGTAGGAAAAATCCTTCACGCTACATAGTTCACTGCCTTTGTTCCGGTGGTTAACTTCGTTCCGGCACCTGACCCTGCCGTTGTGCGATCATGTGCGAAGTGGAATTTTCGAGGATGGGTTTCCAAATGTTGAGAAGGTAATATCCTGAGTCACGGTTCAGATTGTTCGGATGTTTTTGGATTTCTATAGCTTCAAGAATTTTTCGCTGATAGAAGTTTGGGGCTCGGACTAGGATTTTAGTATCTTCAAAAAGGATTTGATGATTTGTGTTAAACTTGTGTTCCGCAAGTGCAGATCTACTAGTGTCACGAAGTCTTGTACATCGCTCATGTTCTTTCACACGAGTAGCTACTGTACGACCTGTTTCACCAATGTAGACCTTACCGCAAGAACAGGGAATACTATAAACACCTTCTGAGTGGAGAGGAGGAAGGGGATCTTTAATAGGTTTGTAAAACTGAGATAATTTTGGAAGTATGGAAAAACGGGTAGAAATATTATGTTTTTTGAGGATTTTGGAAATTCGATCTGTTATATTTTGAATATATGGAAGATAGGCCGTGGATAAAGCAGGTGGGAGGGTTTCTGGCTCAGGTCGATTTGGAATTTTAGGTGAAGTGTATTTCTTTATGGCTTTTTGAATGTTGTAATGGGAGAAATTATTTGATAATAAGGCAGATGATAGATGTTTCAATTCTGATTTTAAAGATTGAGGCTGAGATAGGTTGACAGCTCTGTGGACCAGGGAGTTTATGACAGACTGCTTTTGGGCAGGGTGGTGGTGGGAAAGACCATTGAGGTATCTATCGGTATGGGTGGGTTTCCGATACACAGAATGTCCTAAAGTACCGTCAGTCTGTCGACTAACCAATACATCCAGGAACGGGAGTGAACCTTGCGATTCGACTTCCATGGTGAAACGGATATTGGGATGTAATGAATTTAAATGATTGAGGAAGGGAACAAGCTTTTCGCGACCATGTTGCCAAATAACGAAAGTATCGTCTACATATCTAAACCAACATTTCGGCTTGAGAACAGATGAGTCAATGGCATCTTGTTCAAAAGCTTCCATGAAGATATTAGCTATGATCGGGGAAAGTGGGGAACCCATGGCAGCTCCCGAGGACTGCTCGTAGAACTTGCCATCGTATAGAAAATATGTGGAGGATAGACAAAAATCAATTAACGGTAGCAAGTCCGTTGAAATGTTTTTGGCAGGTAACAATTGAGAAATTATGGAAAGGGTGTCTGGAATGGGAACATTGGTAAACAGTGATTCGACGTCGAAGCTGACGAGCAAATCGCATGGGTCAACTTTCAACGTTTGAAGTTTTTCAACGAAATGAAAGGAGTTCAGGATAAAACTATTGGAATCACCTACAAGGGGTTTGAGAATAGATGACAGGTATCGGGAGAGTTTATAAGTAGGAGATCCGATAGTGCTGACAATTGGTCTCAGGGGAACTGAGGGCTTATGAATTTTAGGCAAACCATATAAACGGGGACATTTTGAACAATGGGGGATAAGGTATCTATCGGTATGGGTGGGTTTCCGATACACAGAATGTCCTAAAGTACCGTCAGTCTGTCGACTAACCAATACATCCAGGAACGGGAGTGAACCTTGCGATTCGACTTCCATGGTGAAACTGATATTGGGATGTAATGAATTTAAATGATTGAGGAAGGGAACAAGCTTTTCGCGACCATGTTGCCAAATAACGAAAGTATCGTCTACATATCTAAACCAACATTTCGGCTTGAGAACAGATGAGTCAATGGCATCTTGTTCAAAAGCTTCCATGAAGATATTAGCTATGATCGGGGAAAGTGGGGAACCCATGGCAGCTCCCGAGGACTGCTCGTAGAACTTGCCATCGTATAGAAAATATGTGGAGGATAGACAAAAATCAATTAACGGTAGCAAGTCCGTTGAAATGTTTTTGGCAGGTAACAATTGAGAAATTATGGAAAGGGTGTCTGGAATGGGAACATTGGTAAACAGTGATTCGACGTCGAAGCTGACGAGGAAATCGCATGGGTCAACTTTCAACGTTTGAAGTTTTTCAACGAAATGAAAGGAGTTCAGGATAAAACTATTGGAATCACCTACAAGGGGTTTGAGAATAGATGACAGGTATCGGGAGAGTTTATAAGTAGGAGATCCGATAGTGCTGACAATTGGTCTCAGGGGAACTGAGGGCTTATGAATTTTAGGCAAACCATATAAACGGGGACATTTTGAACAATGGGGGATAAGAAATTTCTTATCCGAATCAGGAAGGGAAGAATGACGAATAATTTGTGAAATTGAACGTTCTATAGAACTTGCGGAACACAAGTTTAACACAAATCATCAAATCCTTTTTGAAGATACTAAAATCCTAGTCCGAGCCCCAAACTTCTATCAGCGAAAAATTCTTGAAGCTATAGAAATCCAAAAACATCCGAACAATCTGAACCGTGACTCAGGATATTACCTTCTCAACATTTGGAAACCCATCCTCGAAAATTCCACTTCGCACATGATCGCACAACGGCAGGGTCAGGTGCCGGAACGAAGTTAACCACCGGAACAAAGGCAGTGAACTATGTAGCGTGAAGGATTTTTCCTACAATAAATACGGCTACAGAAACCAGTAGAACCAGTTTCAGTTCAAGCTTCAAGCCTGCCCTGAAGATGCCACCTGTAATGGTTGGCGAAACGTCGGCATCAAGTCGAGCTATTGTGACGCGGAATCCATCCGGAAGACAAGATTTTTCAATATAACAGTTGTTCTTTGGCAATCAAAATGCACTTACCCTGTTGGTCTAATAACACCATTCCATCTCGAACCCCTTGTAGAAATAACGCACAAAGAATTTAAACACTCGATTTCTACATCGGATTAAATTTAGTATGATAGAAAATTGTAACAAAATGATTTTCAAATAAGGGAACAAACACTTTACGCGTGACGCGGAAGACGCGAACAAGTCCAGCGCTGCTTTAGCCCGCCAGGGATGCATAACCCTTGTTGCAATGAGCACAAATTGATGAATTAATTTAATCTCTATAAATTTCTGGATTTTCGTTTGTCTAAATCTTGACAACATGGTATTAATTGATTTGATTTATTGCAACAAGAGAACATCCCTGTGGACATAAAGTAAGCTGACTTACCGAACAAGTAGGTAGTTAAGAACTAACTGAGAAGGTGGTGAGAACTGCCTTTTTTCCTCAAAGTAATTATTTTTTATGAAATCATTGAAGCGGGGGGCCACCCCACGCTCAATCTTAGAAAATATGTTCAATTTCGAATTCCAGGATCAGAACACGCCCATGAAATATAACAACAGCCAATAGGAATCTAACTAGGCGAAAGAATTGCTCTGTTCAACTCCACGTAAAGTTTTCCTGACTCAGGGAAAAAAAGTACCATTGACCTCGTGCCGTGCTTACGTTTGTAAAACACAACGAGGTCTATACTAGAGTAGACAACTAAGCCTTTCACGGGTAATTTGTCGGACATTCTGTCCTTCTCGCACACATGTAGTGCGCTCTCACTCGCACGATTTCCTCTTAATTCTCCTCAACTATGACGGTATGCGCGCGTTATATTATATTTCAAAGTTCTGTTATATTTTTATACTCTTTGTGATACTAATAAAAATGGTTGGCATTTGCAAATCTTGTAAGAAAAATAAAAACCCGCTAAGTCCATATAGGAGTTTCTTTAAGTAAGTTTTTTTTATAATAAAATACGTATAATATAATAGAATCTATACATAACCTACGTGTTTGTTTATTTTTTTTTGTAGCTTTAAAAAAGAGTGGTGTGAATTTTTTGATTTGCAAGAAAGTCAAATATCGAAGTCTTCTACAGTTTGTAGTGATCATTTTGAAGATAAATATATAAGCAATACTGGTAATAGATATGTATTATCGTCAGATGCTAAGCCCACTATTAATAAAGCTGTAAAGAGGTACTGATATATATATATATATATATATATATATATATATATATATATATATATATATATATATATATATATATATATATATATATATATATATACACAATCAATTTGCAAGCAATGTTACTATTATTTATTATTATATTTCTTGTTTTAGACTTAATTTTAATACAAATAAGACTTTGCCCGATACTTCAATTGATAATATGACTGATGTTGTTACGACAACCTGACAACTTTTTTTATTGTGTTACACACTTATACACATTTCCAATATATTTATTTAACATAATAAAATTATATTATGTTTTATAACTTAACATAATTATCACTCTTGGGGATTGAAGTACGTATTACTTTTTCGATTCCACCTGGCATTTTTATTAGAGGCATAAGTTTATATTTCATAAACTCTAAAACTTGTTATACGATATTTCCTATGACTTTTCCAGAAATCAAAATTAAATCTACTTTCCTCACAGATTACCACTTAAATTAGAAACAAAATCAAGATATACGCATTCCGCATTGCTTTATATGTACGTAAACAAATAATCTGACAACTCGTCCGCCATACTGGAATGGTAAAGCAGATACCTAATTATCATTTCGGATCCCTATATTACTTCTTCTGCTCCACAACTTTAAAAAGCGCGCCTATTTGATTTTAACAACTTCCTGAAAGTTAAAAATTCGGTGTAGAAGGGGAGACCGTGCGAGTGAGAGCGCACTACGAGCGTACTACATGTGCGAGAAGGACAGAATGTCCGACAGGTTACCAGCGGCTCCCTATGCTTAACACACTACTTGTCTACTCTATACTAGACCTCGTTGGTAAAACATGGTTCATGGCTGACCGGCCAATGATACAGGAAAGAGGACTCAGGTTACCGTCGCTAGGTCTGTATATCGTGTTCAAGATATAATAATTTATAAAATTTTCAATTTGAATTTAAATCAATATTATTCAAAGGCCCCAAAACAAAAAGTAATAATCCGTCGGATTATTACAGAATGCTCTTATTAATTTTTCTAATTTTGCACCGTTCCAGACATCGAAATTCCCACAATAGATAATCTACGTAATGCGTATATGGTCGGCAACATATTACAGAATGAGAGGAACGTGTTGTGCGTCGGACCTACAGGCACAGGAAAAACTGTCACAGTTTTGGCTAAATTGAGCAAGAATATGCCCAAAAAGTTCATATGCGATTTTACATGTTTCTCCGCTCGTACTAGTTCAAATCAGACGCAGGTGAATATTTGCATTATTTTCTCATGATTTTTGAGTCTGAATATTTGCCATCACTGGATTTTTGGCTGCAATAAACACTCACTATTTTCATCGTTAATACATTTTTTTTGCGGTACACAACAAATACCTCTTCAGTCCAATTGTTGGAAGTGACACTTCACAAACTAAGTGTCCAAAACAATCATGGGCAGATCAATCTGGAAGGAACCAAATGGTAGGCTCCTCGTCGTGCTGATGAACGATCGGTCATGAGAGAGATTGAAGGAGGTTGATTACCGATCATACTTCAACTTTTCCTGAGTGGTGTTCAAGCCCCTAGGTCCAAAGACTATTATAGAGGAGGGGACAGGGGAAGGACAGATAACTGAAACTTACCCTTCGGAAATGGTGGTCGGAGAAGGGAGACGGGCAATTGAAGCCCCAGCGCAGCAGCAGTAAAATTCAAGCTGTGCAAATCAGCCTCCATCACTGTGCATATATGATGAAAGCGAATATAGACCCTGTCCTAATTCATGAGCCATACGTGTATGGAGGAAGAATCTGGGATTGGGTAGCTTCAGAGTACGGATTATACACGCCCCTTCCAAACAAAAACCGTAAACTTGTATCCTAATAAAAGATGCAGCTAGAGTTTTACCGATGTGGGAGTATTGTAGTCGCGCTAACAACGACTATACTTAAATTAGAAATAGGATATTACGGTATGTACGAGGTGCTAAATTTATCCGACCATAAGTACATACGATACACAATTGGATCAACAGAGGCACTGCCTACAACCCAAGAGCCACCAAGTGGGATTCCTATCGCCGCAATCGTGTTGTGACCGAAAATGATAACGAAAGAATCCTAGCATTCCCTGAACAGAGTTCAGAGCTATGAGCTATCTTCATATGATACCAGGAGATTCCGTATGACCAACACGAAAAAAGTACAGCTGCTGGAATAGTCGAGACAAAGGACCAAGGAGAAATAATTTCTTTAAACCTCCCGACAGAATTCAAAGCAAAAATACTCGCAATTATAACATGTGCTTAATTATAAGAATGGACAAATCACAATCATAGCGAGCCACCTAGCAGTGCTTGAGTCACTGGAGTCATACACAAGCACTTCACAATGTGTACTCGATTGTGTAAAGGAACTAACGATACTGTTAAAGAACCCCAATAGAGTTACACTCTTCAATATTTTCTGCATTTGACAAATATTCTCCATTCTGACCTACGAAGTAAGCACGGAGTCGGTACTTAAATTCTAAAAAATCGGGTGTATCATAGAGTCCTTTAGCTCTAATGGCACCAAAACGATTCTCCAAGACGACTTGATTAAGTCGGTGTGTTGAAATGTATGTGCATCGAAATCTTTTCTTTTATAAATTGACGGTTGGAAGTGCAGCCAGCAAATTCAAACGTTTTGTAGACTAAATTCGTCCGGAAGTGCACAATGATTTTTCCATAAAAGCGAGACTGTGTGACTTCTAGGAAAGCAAGAAAACATCACATCTTTGCGAGGATTCATTGCTTCACTGTCACTTTTGCAACCAAGCAATGCATAACCTATTCTTACACAACTACTTCTCCCGCTACTCAACACCTCCGCAATGTTTTATCTCCTATTATTTGTGTTATGTGCAGAACTAACCTTACTCATTATTTATTCTTCCAAATACATTCCCTCAGGAACTCATCGATTCAAAATTAGACCGAAGACGTAAAGGAGTATTTGGTCCGCCAGTATTGAAACGTCACATATTTTTCATAGATGATTTCAATATGCCTGCTTTGGAAGTTTATGGGGCTCAGCCACCCATCGAGTTGATCCGCCAGTGGATGGATTTTGGAGGTAATATATGAGAATCAATCCTCTTTTCCAAGCTGTTAAATCATTTATACTCACAGGCTGGTACGATAGGAAAAATATCGGAGAGTTCAGGATAATCATAGATGTTAACTACGTAGCATCAATGGGACCACCGGGAGGTGGCCGGAATCCCGTAACCGCGAGGCTTCTGAGACATTTTCATTATATCGCCTTCTTAGAGATGGAAGACGATAGTAAGGTAACAGTCAATATTAATTTTGCCTACATTGAAAACATCTTACATTTTTCTCCAAAAAATTGCGTCAGAGTAATTCACTGATTTCACCTTTACAAGTCATGTTTCAACCAAGAAAATTATGGATTATGGAATGTAAGAGTAATATAATAGGCTACAGTGAGTGCCAATGAGATCCTCATGAACTAAGAAGAATATGAGTTCACACTATCAATTGAGAAAGTATAGATCCACATTTTAAAACAGTTTATTAATTTTTTTTATAAAATATTAATGTTTGGTCAATGGTTACTGTTAATTCAGTAAAACCTTTTTAGCGTAGCATCATGATATCGACGTGGATATCGGGCCAGTAATGGCCGGGAATGTAAATTATTTGTTAATAAACATGTCGACTCTTACTTTGCCATTTGCTTTATTCTTTCTGACTTGATATTAATTCAATATATTATGGTAATGTTTTGGACAAAATCTTGTTGGATGTCACCACTATTCTTGAAAGAGTAGATAAGAGTGTTGGGGGACAAACGGAAAATAGATCATTGTGAAATAGTTCAAAGAGTAATCAGAATAATAAATATTACATCAATCTATTAATAATAATAATATAATCAATAAGCAATCTTTTAAATGATGATAATTGACGGATCTGATCTCATCAAAACTGGTTTCAGAGGAACATATTCGGCAATATTCTAAAATTCTGGCTTGATCGTACCCCTGAACAGAGCAACTATTTCGAACCCATATTAGTAGCCAGCATGTCCGTTTATGCAACCATCTTGGCCGAACTCCTTCCCACTCCTGCAAAAACCCATTACACATTCAATTTACGTGATCTGAGCAAAGTGTTCCAAGGACTACTGATGGTTGACCCTGAAAGTATAACGGTGAGTATTTTTTCTGATTATTTCCTAATTCCCTTTTATGTAACTAAGGTACAAATTAAAAGTCGGAAACAAATCAAGAAAAACAGTAAAAAATTCTACAGTTTCACCCTGTACTATGAGATATGAAATTATATCCATATTGTAAAATTAAGCACTACTATGCTGTATGCTGATATCACTCATTTGTAACTCCCGTTACTCGAGTTTCAAGTTATTACACGATGGTGTAGTAACATAGAAGTGTTTATCTTAGCAAAATGAATCAAGAAAAACAGAGTAAACTAAATAATTAATAAAAATGTTCCTATTTAAACACTATTTGGGGATGATAATGCAAACAAGGGGTTACCCTCTGCTGCAGAAAAATCGGAATAAATTCCTTTTTCGTTTTGTACATGGTACTCTTTTGATGATTCTTTATAAAACTTTACTTAAGGAATTTATATTATTCACAATCCTCAATCTATTCATTTATTAAAAGTATGGACATTCAATTTAGAAAACCATGACACGTTGGAATTTGATCCTGATCATTGATTAGCCAGAACAAACTTGAAAAATATAATTGACACTTACCCTTTTCTTTCACAAGGCACTTAAGATTTTAACACACTGGAAGGTAAGTGGAAGGAGTAAAGGCTAATATTAATCAGATAAACTCGTACTCAACAACAACAATAAAATTCAATAATGAAAATAACAATTAAATGGTAATGATAATAATAAAAGATAATAAAAAATTAATATTATAATTAACTTTATAAGTTATAAGAATAAAGAACTAAGATCAAAATATATACTCAAATAAAATACCTAGCTAATCTAAATTAACTAAAAGAGAAATAAAACTAAGATTATTAAATTGATACCCAACCAGGATGAGCCTACGGAATCGAAAATGAATGGAATGATCTGGAAGTATTATTGAACTTAATTTGAATAAAAACTGAGAACAACAACTTTGATCAAACATTTAAAACAACTCTGATTAAGCTAAATCCACCCTTCTTACCAAAAACACTTTGAAGAAACTATCAAGTTAAATTAATTGAAATTAAGTGTCACGTGATTTCAGAAGAGACTAATTCAAGCTAGAAAATATAACTGAAGGTTTTAGGCATTATCCCTAGTATTTGTAATGCGTTCTTTTTCCCAAGAACCAATCTACAATTCGGAAAAGGATTCCTGAATTGTTTGACTAATAAGCAATAAGATTCCTCTCTTGAGGTCTCTAGTTCAGAATGTTTCCAGTGGGGATTCCTAAATCTATCTGTCCTTTTCTAAATATTGATACTGATTTGAATGTATATAAAACATCTCCAGATGGTTAACATTAAGATTTTACATGTAGCTACCCATTAGTTTCTCGTCCCGTATTGGTTATTCATCTTGACACGCTTATGATTTCCTTTACAACCAAACTTTTGTGAACTTATTGACCATTTTGACCATGTTAGCTGAGGTATCATACCACCCTCGTTGAAGCGAGTGTGAATTATCTTATATTTATTTTCGAAATCCCTTTACTTTTCTCACGCTACATTTGTTATTAAAAACATCTGGAAACCCCTAGATGTTCTTTACTTTTAGATATTTTAATTTTACATGAAATTTTAATTTCCTAAGAATGATTTGTTTTTAAATATTGGAAATAACCTATACTAAACACTTATTACAGTTTATACATTTCCATCCCTTCTATATTACCTATATATTTATCTGTCCTGTGTTTTAAAAGTTATACACTCTCTTGAGAAATGGTGTGACCTGTATTCAAAATACCTTCGGCTAACACTGATTTTTTACCGTTATTTTCCGTTATATGGACACAATGCTCTTACCGTTCCTTTCAGTTTGACCCACATATCATTTTGAACATGACTCACAATCGATTTTGTAAATTCCGGATTTGTCGAAATTCGAACTTCACCAAAGGTGTTGCCTAAACGGTTTTTTATCTAGCTGTTACATCTATAAACTGTTGTATTGGAAATTGGAAAACAAATCATGGAATATTATTTACTGAATGATGATAAGTCGAACTTTTGAATTTTATTGAAGTATTTGAAGGTTATGGCTCTAATTTGGTTAGTTGTGTTCGTTCCAATGTTTTTTTCCTGTTTAGAAATTAAATTACTGATCAAAGATTTCTCGAAACCATTGTCCAACACTATTTGCTGAAGATCCTCAACTTCGTGGTTGTAATATTTCTGGCTCAAGGAGACGTTCACTAATCTATGAACAAGACAATTGAATGAAGCTATTTTATATTCAAATGGTGCAGCTAAATCCGCCGAGTATGCATATTTGTTTGAGTGAGTTTTCTGTACATGTCTAAATCCAATTGATTACACTCTTTTATAATGTTAGTGTCGAGGAAAGGAAGTTGATTATCTGTTTCTATTTCGATAGTGAATTTCAGTGAATCAAACTGGCTATTAAATGTGTTCATAAAGCCATGTTAATCAAAATCTTTACTTATTATAATCGCGAAAATATCGTTAACATATCTATACCACACTTTTGGAAACTGATTCAACTTTGATTTTAAGGAGGTTTTAAGTTTAGAGAAATATTTGCTAAAAAAGGAGATAGTGGATTGCCCATTACACATCCGCTTGTTTCTTCATAGTAATTTTGGTTAGAAGTGAAATAACTTTGCTCCATCCATAAAGACGTAAGGATCACGTATTCTGTGCAGTTTCCATCAAGGCTATTAATATTTGAAAGTCGTTTCCTCAGAACGTTTATCGACTCAGGGATTGGGGTATTTGTAAATAGTGAAACAACATCTAATGATACGAGCGTATCACCACGTTCAAGTTTGAAATCTTTCAATTTTGCAATTAGTTCCAAAGAATTTTTCACAGACAAACTTGGTGCAGCTTGGAAGTTGCTATACGAAGGACTATTAAAGTTTGGAATGATTGGTCTCATGAAATTATCAGGTTTATGAATCTTAGGTGAGCAATATAGTTTATGAAGATTAGTATTTGAAAATCTATGTTTGTAGTTTAAATTATCGAAGACTACAGATGTACACGATTTTAATGGATTATTGACTAGTTTCATGCATTTTGACAAATGATTCCTGTAATCTGTTCATAGGGATCATCATTTAACAAGCCATTTACCGAATTGTGATAATCTCTTTGCCCATAATCACCAGGGAATTTCCCTTATGAGCTTTCAAGTAGTAACAGTCTTTTCCTTTTAACGATTTACAGACATTGAAGTTATTGCATGTATTTCATATGATTTATTTGAATGTTCAAGAATAACAGCTTTATCTTGAAGTTGAGAGGCCAAATCGTATCTTCAATATCATTAATTAAATCCTCCGTAGGTAATTTCTTAGGATCAATTGAAAAATTTAAACGTTTATTCAACAAACTCATTTCCATTTCAATGAAATTAGTATGGGTATTATTGTGAATAATGTTTATATTTTTAGTTTCTTCCCTAGGAGTTTTTGGTAATAATTGTTGAAATTCATTGTTGATCGATTTAATTTTTCTATTGGTTTTTGCTGGAGCTGTGCTTGTAAAAGGACTCGAATTCGTATGATAATGTTTCAAAGGCAAGTTTCAAATGTAAGTTATAAGCCAAAAGTTGTGAATGATCTAGCTTATGATTTTTGTTACTGATTTCTGATTTTAACCATCTTTGTTTTGCAGAGAAAATCATTTTTCATCTATTTTCGCGTTATTACATGTATATATTTACATAAAAATATTGTTAATTTGAATATTATTTTTAGTTGTGTAAAGATAATGAAATAAATAATTTATCTCATTATATTCACACAAATGCAAGTGTGAATATAATCTCATAGAACGTGAAACAATTATTCATCTATTTTCCAAACGGCAACACATTTCCAGTTTATTTATTGAATTAGTGAAAATCAAACTTTTAATAGTCCTATTTTATTAAAGTTTAGATAGGTACAATATATATTGGAAAATTCATAACTTATCTGGAATTGCTCCAGGAACTCGCGCATTATTCCGGTCGAGCAACGATTTATGTGACAATTTTTAATGTTCAGGACATTGGAGAAATAGTAAGACTTTGGTTCCACGAATGTTGCCGAGTGTTCCAAGACCGACTGGTCAACGACGAAGATCGAGATTGGTTCAACGACTTGCTGTACGGTAAAATCAACGCTGTTTTCAACCTGAACGCGCAAGCGATTCTCGGAACAGACTTGATTCTTTTCGGGGACTTTCTGGATCCTTCGGCAGATATAAGATTATACAGACAGATAACAGATAGGGAGCAAGTAAGTTTATACTCGTTCTCAGAACTATGCGATATCATGTTTCTTTTTGCAGTTGTCGAATGTGTTGGACCACTATTTGACGGAATACAATAATCAGAGTACAAGACCAATGAGATTGGTTCTGTTCTTGGACGCCATATCACACGTATGCAGAATTTCAAGGATAATACGACAGCCTATGGGCAATGCACTGCTACTGGGTATGGGAGGATCTGGTAAATATCCATTCACGATAATTCATTACCAGGGTGGGTGATGTTTTCAAAATAATTCACTCGGTATATCTCAGAAACTATGAGGAAAATTGGAACATATGTATTTTTAAGGAACAAAGTCCTAAATGGGATTACCACCGTTAACTTTAGAATGACCCCCACGGTCACATGATTTGAAAGGTCCTGATTCCCACGATTTGGGAGCAGCACAAATGTGTTGTGTCCAAAGCTCAATAAGTAGGAACAGTTCTAAGTAACTGTTATGAGCGATTTCAGTTCGTTAAGTAGTTGTTTTTAATATTTAATTTTTAGAGAAATACAATTTGTTTACTTCTTGAAAAATTTGATGTTCAATTTCATATAACTGCATAAAGCTTTGTCTTTACTTATGCCGTTTCACAATAAATTGCATCACAATCAGATTTTGGAATTCAAGTTAAAGGAATATCGTGGTAAAGTGAAAAACATCAAATGTCACTAGGATTATTATATCCTAGTGACATTTCCTCCAAAATGAGATATCACAAGGGGATGCACCCACTTAGGACTTTTAAGGGGTGGTATTTTCTGGTGAGGGGTTAGGGGGTTAATCATATAAATATAAGTTATACGCCAAAAGATATTAGCCGCTATAGAAAAATCAAATTGTATCGGCAATTTTCTGATTTTTTTCAAAGGTTCTGAGATATCCCGGTTGACTCTTTTGAAATGAACTGTGATGAATCGATCACTGACTTCCCTCACTTTGGTTACCAAAAAATATTTCGAACACTTCTGCGGATAATTTAATCTTAGGAGCAAAAATGACACTTCAGTCGACAATCTGCTGTTCACTCATCATTTCACATCATTTTCAAACGTATTTGGGTTCTTCGTTGAAAGATTAATTAGTTTTTTGAACATATGAAAAGCCCTTCAGGGGCTTACACATCGTTAGTCAGATAAAAATGAAGGGAACTCGTTACATTAATAAACAATGGAAAACCATTTTCAATTAACAAATGGAATGTCTTTTATAACAAATGGAATATCTTGGGCTCTTTTAATCTGAAATTTGGTAGCAGCGGGTTTTTGTTCCGCTGAATCCGAATCTGAAGTCGGAAAATGGAAACTCAGGCCCGATTTCTGGAAAACTCGGAAAATTTTTGCAACAAACAAAAATTTTCGGACTTATGGTATTGAAATAATGAGATGCTGTAATGTGTTTCGGTACAATTTTCACTTGAACAAGGAAAATTCTGGAAAATTGGTGGAAAAAAATGAATTTCACTCAAGAGTAAAGTACCTTTATATTTGACAATATCGAAAATTGTTATAGAGAAAAGTAAATCACAATTGAAAACTACGTTCAAATATGCAATTAGATACATTTACGTTGGAAAATTGATTCTTTCTTTTTTGTCTACAATATCAATGCAAATTTAACTGTAGTTACGTAATCTAGGAAACACTGACATACAAATAATTTATGTATCGAACGGGAGGGTGAATATGTCGAGGCATTAGTGGAATGAGTAAAAATTGTTTTATTTCTAGTATTAGTTATCATGTGTTCATAATCACAAGAGATAAATGTTAATTCAAAATAAAAAATAACAAAACCTAATTTTTTGATGTAGTTTCTTTATAACAATTTTCCATATTGTCAAATATAAAGATACTTTACTCTTGAGTAAACTTCATGTCTTTTGACAAACCGCGTATAGGACTGAAAAAATTTAATATCTGGTGATTGTATTTTAGATTTTAGAAAATGCAAAACTTTATATGAAGAATAACTTTATTTTTCCTAAAATTAATAATAAAAAAGTTTTCCATACGGTTCCAACTTAGTGAAACATATTGTATATAAAATAGTCTCTTCTTCCTTATTATCAAAATCAATTTTTTTTAGAGAAAAAAATCTTGAATCTTGAATTTACCATAAGCCCGCGAGCTGTTCGTTTTGTAGTGAATTAGGTTTTTATTTACCAGCTGACAATTTTTTTTCGAATGCACTTATACGTTAATTTAATTCGCATAATTTTATTTGCGGTTACTAAGCTTTAATACAAATCGATATTTCATAGACTCCATGTGTTTTTACGTGACCTTACAGCCGCATCTCAGATACTATTGCCAGCCTGCCAGTTCCTTTCCCTCCACACTCAAAGACAGCTGATGTGTTCTCCGTACCCGTTAACGTGTCCATGTCATAGAGATCTTGTGTATTGAATCTCTATGGTACACATACGCCTCATCATCATTGACGCTTCAAAACATCTGCTCTTTTTTTACCTGTTTTGAACGAGGTACTGTAAATATCATAATAAAAGATACTTCAAATGTTTATCACAATAATTGTCTAAAATTATTTTAAAAACAAAATAGCAATTAGAGATGGTCGTGTAAATATGGCAAATTTTTATTTTTCGGAGTTTTCCAGAAAATTATAGTTGCTTTTGATCTTATAACCATCAAATAATAGTCAGCGATCACAAAAACCTATAATTTGACACGTTGGATGAGGACCGAGACAGGAATATGAAAGAAAAACGACGCAATTTCCAACAAATTTTTCATTATTTTCCTGCTTTTATTGAAAATTGTACCGAGACACATCACGGCATCTTATTATTCCAATTTCATAAGTCTGAGAAAAAAAATTGTTTGCTGCTAAGATTTGGTAAAACTTTCCGGGTTTTCCAGCAAACGGGGCGGATTTTCCAATTTCCGACTTCAGATTTGAGTTCAGCGGACTAAAAAAAACCCTGATAGCAAATTTCAGAAACCTTCCATTTGTTAATTCAACAAGAATCTTTCCATTTGTTAATTTAAAAATGTTTTTCAATGTTTACTAACAGTAATAATCACGAGACCCCCATATTTTTCTCACTAACGATGTGTAAGCCATCCTGAACACGATACAAAAAGACATTTACATTTTCGTGAGGTCTATAAAATTTTAATAATGAGCCCTATTTTTTCACACTTTGACTGGACTATGATGCGTTATTTTAAATGTTCGGCACATTTTATGACCTGCAGAATGAATTTAGTATTCTCAGATGAGGTGTCTGTATGTCTGTAACTCTGCATTATCAATAATCTATTACGATTCTTTTCTAAATCACAGGAAGACAAAGTCTGACAAGACTTGCATCATTCATGTCCGAATATTATCGTTTCCAAATCGAATTGTCCAAAGCTTATGGGAATTATGAATGGAGAGAAGATATCAGAACTCTTATGTTGAAAGCCGGATTATACCTAACCGAATCGGTGTTCGTGTTTTCCGATACGCAGGTAAGACCGAATCTAAAAAATCAATAATTACATAGATACGATACCGAGAGAAGATATTTGAGAAATTTTCTCTACTTTGGATAGCCAATTTAGGGATTAACTTGTCCTCAATCATTTTATATTCCAGATAAAACAAGAGACATTTTTGGAAGATTTAAACAACATTTTGAATTCTGGCGATGTCCCGAATATCTATCCAGTGGAAGACCTAGATAAGATTTATCAAGCCATGAAGGGTATTGTTCAAGAAATGGGTATGGTTGCGACAAAATCGAATTTATTTTCTATCTATCAGAAACAAGTGAGATCTAATCTCCATACGGTGATATCAATGAGGTGAAGTATTTTTGATTGGATTAACCGCGAGAAAAAGAACATTAACGAGCAATTATCTAGATGCTCTAACGACCATATCAACCAGGCTATGACTGCAAATTCATTAGTTCCATCATTGATCAATATACATTAATCAATGCCACTATTACATCATTCGTTCATAGATCGATGTTGTTGAAATAAGATAAATTTTTCTGTTTTTCTGTTCTGATTTGATTTCATTGCAGTATAATGTTCTCACTATTTCGATTCAAATTTTACACGGATTTGTTTTAAAATCTACATTTCTGATCTCTTATGAATCTCTGCAACTTGAAAATTGAATGTTGCATTAATTCTTGGGAACACGCAAGGTTTGGGCAGAGACTATCTTTGGTTCTAGTGGGCCATCGTAGGATTAGGAATGAAGCATTAATAGCGACGAAGGCGA
The DNA here is from genome assembly GCA_958510875.1 of Endomychus coccineus. NCBI lineage: Eukaryota > Metazoa > Arthropoda > Insecta > Coleoptera > Endomychidae > Endomychus > Endomychus coccineus. Next base: position 157,703,590 of record OY294068.1, on the reverse strand, counting down.
AAAACTTGTATCAGAAATAGAACAAATGAACAATAACAATTAGTAGTACTGTCAACATCATCATTTATATCATTTTGTCAACATAAAATAGATGTAACACAAAATAAATAAAGTAATCAGAACACGAATGATAAAATACTAAAAAACGGTATTAATAGAGAAAAAAAATACAAAATCACCGTTCCTAATAGCCTGAAGCGCATTAAATTAAAATATTAAAATTTTTCTTTTTCGTATTTTTATTTCCGCAACTTGGTTTATTAGTCGAGAAAATATAGACGAAAAATCGCCAAAATCTCGAAAAGAAATTCTAGTCAACGGAATTTAATGAATGAGGCGTCAATCGACGTGGTATTATGTTTAAAAAAAAGTCTACTAGTAAGCATTTGGGGGTGTGGCTTACTTGCATTGCTGCACTCAAAAATGGATGTAAAAGATGCATTTTCCAAAAGGTATTTTTTCAATTTGTGAAAACTAGAACAATAATCAGTAAAAACAGCCCAATTTCTCTTCTCGGGGGTTTTTGGGGTCTCTGAACACGGATTCGATGTCCAAAAAATGCACCTGGTGCGCAGGACACCCAAGTCGCCCACCTTATCTTCGAGGATTAATCTTAAAAATGCACGAATTGCTTTTAATTTCGTTAGTCGGAGGTTTTTGGGGTCGCTGAACACAAATTCGATGTCCAAAAAATGCTACGGTGCACTTAGTGCGCGGGACACCCGGGTCGTCTACTTCTTCTTCGAGGATTAATTAAAAAAATTCGCACTAATTTTGAATATGAAGATTATAAAAAACGTTGCAGTGTAGTCCCAGTTATTTTTCAAATTAATCCTCGAAGAAGAGGTAGACGACCCTGGTGTCACGCGCACCAGTTGCACCGTAACATTTTTTGGACATCGAATTTGTGTTCAGCGACCCGGAAAACCCCCGATTAATGAAACCAGAAGCAATTCCTACATTTTTGAAATTAATCCTCGAAGAAGAGGTAGATGACTCGGGTGTCCCGCGCACCAGGTGCACCGTAGCATTTTTTTGACATCGAATTTGTGTTCAGCGACCCCAAAAAGAGAAATTGTGCTGATTTTACCAATTATTGTTCCAGCTTTCACAAATTGAAAAATACCTTTTGGAAAATGCATCTTTTACATGCATTTTTGAGTACAGCAATGCCAGTAAGCCACACCCCCAAACGCTTACGTGGAAACCTTTTTTTAGACATAATTCCACGTCAATTGATGCCCCATTCATTAGATTCCGTAGACTAGAATTTTTTTTACAGATTTTTTCCTATATTTGACTCAGCAATCTCGTGCACTTTAACTCGCCGATCATCCAATATCATACCAGATATTTCATCGACGATTTCTGGCGTTGTAACCTCAATTAGACGACCAGAACGTTCGGCGTCCTTTGTGGTCATACTACGAAAAAAAAACGAAACTCAGTAAGCCATTAGTGAATCGTTCCAATCGATGGTGAAGAGTCCCCATAATGTTTAACAAGCGATGCTTTGGTTTGTGTAATATATGTTTAATCAAAACGGGGAATTCCCTTTTTTCCATGTTTACATAATTCTTCAAAGTTGCTTGCTTTCGATAGGTGTCAAAACAGAACTGAATGATATATCAGTCTGAAATTTTAATGTGTCTAGTTAAAGATGATACATCTCAAATGTCACATGGGATTTTTGATTGTGGCGCCATCTGTTTCATTTTTCAGGGACTTTTTACCTTGCCCTCGTATATTTTTAGCCAGGAAAACACGGTTGACATTAGGATTCAATAAAATACTATAATTCCAGTTAAAAACTGAAGATGGAGGTTAAAAATATTACTTGAAACGTAGTTTCTGCACCCTTACACAATACAGCCGCCACGTGGTCGTCATCCGATAATATCAAAACTAAATTAGTATCGATGCATTGGATGAATAACAAACACATTTTCGTATTTGCAGTTACTCTGACTCTGGTATGTTTGGAAAGAGCTCTTCTTTTAGAACATAGTGTATCTTCTTACATAAAGAATGTATGTAATAATAAATTATCAATAGTGTCAAGACTCACACTTGAAGGCTGCCTTCTAAATTTTATTTCATGAGACCTTTGCACTAGTATGTGCATAACGTGACTAACATTCGAATGAATTCTTCAGTACTCCATTCTGAAATCGTTTGAAAAAACAATTATCAACATATCTGAATATGAATTTGTTTTAATCTTTTTCGTAATGAACGTACATGTAGGTAGTTCACTCATCTCTATCAGAAACAAGTCTAATAATTATTAAAATCATGATATTGATGGATTGTGCTTTATTAAAGATACATGGTTTATTTCCAGCCCCATTGGTGAGATATTCAGAGCCCGATTGAGACAGTTTCCAGCTTTGGTAAATTGCTGCACTATAGACTGGTTCAGTGCTTGGCCCGATTCTGCTTTACAAGTAAGTATATCCCAACAAGTTGTGCGAAGAAGTAAGGACAAACATTTTTCTAGGAAATCCAATATATACGCACTTGGAGTTCAACAAATTTATTGAATTCACGTTCTAATTAAAACATAATAATTCAGTAGAAGTTAATTGAGAATTATTATTCTGCTCCACGACAATCATAAAAAAATGTAGGTAATACATATGAATCAAGGAAATTGAAAACAATCTTAATATAGGAAATACTGATAGTCTTGAATATTGTAGAAAGATTTTAGCTTCTAGACTAATTTTATACATCAATGAATAATGGGAAACATAATTTACATGTCAAATATCAGAAGTTTCTGAGATTTGAACTATTCAAAGAAAATGCAAATTGTCTAGAAATATAAATAAGTTTTTTCGATTTTTTTCATACTTTAGTGGTGACTAGTTTGAGTCGTCCAATCCGCTTATCTGGAATCTCTCGTGGTGGAACAACAGACGAGATTTCTAATGAACATCGATCATGGAAATATCTATAGAAAAGGGAGAGATCTCCCATCTTTCTACGATGTTCTAGAGATGTCAATAAACTTATAAGTGTGACATCATCAATCAAACGAATAGCTCTTTTCTGGATGAAATCCAAGAGCTTCAGCGTATGTTTGGGAGCCAAACTCCAAACATGTGAGCAGTACTCCAGAACAGGTCGGATCTGTGCTTTGTAGGTTATGAGAAGCTGCTGGGATGTAGAATAGCTCTTGGCACGGAATGGACCTCATATGATCGTCCGATGCGAAGGTGCTATTAATCATAATCCATCTTCCTCAATGAAAATAAACTGTCAATCGATCACTGACATCTCTTACTTTTCTTAGCAAAGCAGGTTTCTGACACTTCTGGACGTCAAATGATCGACTGTAGAAACATAAAATATATTGGAAATGATTTAGAAACCGCTAATGGAAGAAGTTAAGATCCTACTCTATGTTACATTGAAATTTCATTTTAATAGTCTACATAATGTATTTCATTAAGCTATGTTTTATACTGACACCTGCTGCCAGGTTGACTTTCGAATTACGCAAACTCGTTTTATTCTGAAAGATATATCAAGCTGGTCCAGGCATTGGTGTCCACTACATAATAATTATCGTAGCAGATTAGACTATATTAATCGCAAATTTGATACACGAAAAAAAAAATATTTTAAATAACGTGAACATTTTGAACTAATTGCAACAAATACTTTTCTGTCGATCTTAAGTAGAAAATACCTTGTTAGGATGGGCTGGCCTAGTTTGACAGTCAAGTGAGCCCAACTTCCAGAAAAACCCCATAGTTTTTACAACAATAATGCGATAATTTTATTTATTACGTAACTAATATCATTAAATAATTTTCTAGCAATGTCACATAAAAAATTCCATATTTTTCATAATACTTGAGCGATAAATATTTTTTTGCGTAACAATTTTCTATACTCCTTTCTTTACTTGACTCTATACTGTTTATCAATATTATCCCTTATTCACAAATCACTTAATGTTCTTATACATCTTTTATCGTTTTAATTCTTATATATCTACTGATCTATTAACAAATCCTTAGACCTACTTATTCCTACTTATAATTACAATACATTATGCGATAACTTTTTTGCGTAAAAATTTCTAAACTCCTTTCTTTAATTGCCTTTACTGTTTTTATTAATATTATCCCTTATTTACAAATCACTTATATTTTTTTATTTACTTACCTATTATCCTTTCATTCTTCTATTCAGCTATTAAACTATTTAAATTCTTAAACGTACTTAATCCTACTTATAATAGTTACACTTCTCTGCGCATAGCTTAATGTTTTCTCTTTTATATAATGATGCTAATCATGTTATTTACACCAAATCAATATTCTTTTGATAATAAGGTCTTTCTGGTCCAGATCCATCAGTAACGTCACGAACCCAAAGTCCCAGACAGCTGTTTCGCTCTTCTCATAGAGTTCATCAGTTACAACCTTGATCCGACATTCGGTAGATTAGTATTTCGATTAAGATTCTTATCTCGGCACGATACAAGTGGTGGTGGAAATAATGGAGTTGATATCGAGATATATAGAACTACTGAAAGTGAACATTAAATTGCAGAAGTAAATAGAAAATGAAAAAACGAAAGACAACTTTGGATATTCACCTATAGGAATCATCAGACAGTTGATACCTTGACATAATGTCCGTGACAGACCATTTCATAACATAGATATCTTTCTCATAATGTAGGGTATAATTACACGACTTTCTACACCTTTAGCTGTTTCTGTTCATCTGGAATATTATGCATTCAGTCTTGAAACTTGTGGGATGACATCACGGTGGTAGATCCGACGCCTTCTTCTACGGGGTTTTAGCTGTTTCTGCGGACATAAGCCGAGGATAACAGCTAGTAACTTATAATTGTATTAGGTAGTAGCAATATAAATTATGAATCGTATTAGTATTCAGTACAATGTCAGAAAGTTAGTTTTCCTACTAACAGTTGCACATTTTACAGTCTGTTGCTCTTCAATTTCTGGACGAGATTCCAGAGCTGGAAGTTTCTGAAGAAATACTCAATGGAATCGTAGTAGTTTGCCAATTCATGCATGCCAGCGTTGTTGCTGCTAGCGACCTCTACAAGCAAGAATTGTCCCGCTACAATTACGTTACACCAACATCGTACCTGGAATTGCTTTCAAGTTATTCTGGTCTTATGAATACAAGGAAATGCAACCTGTTAGAAAACGTTGGAAGACTCAAAATAGGTATGACTATTGACCACTCCCAACACACCACACAATACCGTTATCAATGCGAGCATGCAAATTATAATAATTAAGTCTTTGAAAATATGATATGGTATTGCCAAATCCTGCTAAAAGATTGATTTTATCTGAGTACTCCACATGTGTGTGCAGGGTGAACCAAATTGGATGTCCTTAAAGTGTATCTCTATTAATATTCGCGCTAGAAATAAAACCGACCGCGAATCCTTAAGCTCTTTATATGAGACAAAATTGGGGTTGCCTACGAATTTTGACTCGTATCATTTGTTTGTTGCCAAATACTCGATTTTTCAGGATTTCAACAAAGCCTCGTAACATGTTTAATGTTGGAGCTACCGCCATGTAAGTGAAACATTATATGGGCACTTTTTTGCGTGCAATCAATTGGCGTAGATGAAATTCTCTGTGCGCTTTCCATTTTCAAGTTATGACACAAACCTGTATATTAGTTTCGTTTAGAAGAAGATTTTTTGATGATTTCAATAATATGTAATATGATGGGTCTGAAATTATTTTTTTTTCGTCTTTTTTCAATTTTTGCCAAATTATTAATTTTTCCCTATTATAGTCAAGTAGCTTTCTTTAGAGAGAAACAAAAAACAGTCAGACGAATAGCTCTCTTCTGGATAGAATCCAAGAGCTTCAGCGTATGTTTGGGAGCCGAACTCCAAACATGTGAACAGTACTCCAGGACGGGTCGAATCTGTGCTTTGTAGATTATGAGGAGCTGCTGGGATGTAATGTACCTCTTGGCACGGAATAGAAAACCAACCTTTTGTGAAGCCGTTTTCGCAATGGACCTCACATGAACATTCCATGAGAGGGTGCTGTTGGTGGTGATCCCGAGCATGGATATGGAAGACTTCATAGGAATAGTTGTACCAGACATCATCATATTGGGGATTGCGTTTTGATTGCATTAAACTACTAACTTATCAGATCCCCATGTCAAAATCTTAGCCAGATCTTCATTAATTGCGTAAACCTGTGTCTGTCTCACCAGTCTGGTTTCATTGGATGGTATAGGGGCTCTATGAAGTGTACCATCATCTGCAAAACTGTGGACAGGACAGGTGGTAACTTTCAGCAGATCACTTATATGGATCAGAAACAAAGTTGGTGCTAAGATATATACCTGTGGAACACCAGCGTTGATTGCGATCGTATCGGACGATACTCCATCAACCACCACATGCAGTGATCTATCTGGAAGAAAACTTGATAGTAAGCGACAAAGTTGAGGCGGCAAACCATATGATGGAAGTGCCTAAAAAGGTTTTGGTGCCAGACTCGGTCTGCTTTGGAGATATCCAATGCTACAGCTAGAGGTTCCTCATATTTTTAACAGATTTCTGTCGTACGCCAAACATGTGTTACGTAGGCAAGCAGGTCTCCTGTTGACTACTGACGAAAGCCATATCGCAGGTCATTCACGATTTTGGAGCTCTCTAGGTATTAGATGAGCTCGATGTTGATTGCTTTCTCCATCATCTTAGATATATCAGGAAGCGTTGGGATGTAATGTACCTCTTGGCACGGAATAGAAAACCAACCTTTTGTGAAGCCGTTTTCGCAATGGACCTCACATGAACATTCCATGAGAGGGTGCTGTTGGTGGTGATCCCGAGCATGGATATGGAAGACTTCATAGGAATAGTTGTACCAGACATCATCATATTGGGGATTGCGTTTTGATTGCATTAAACTACTAACTTATCAGATCCCCATGTCAAAATCTTAGCCAGATCTTCATTAATTGCGTAAACCTGTGTCTGTCTCACCAGTCTGGTTTCATTGGATGGTATAGGGGCTCTATGAAGTGTACCATCATCTGCAAAACTGTGGACAGGACAGGTGGTAACTTTCAGCAGATCACTTATATGGATCAGAAACAAAGTTGGTGCTAAGATATATACCTGTGGAACACCAGCGTTGATTGCGATCGTATCGGACGATACTCCATCAACCACCACATGCAGTGATCTATCTGGAAGAAAACTTGATAGTAAGCGACAAAGTTGAGGCGGCAAACCATATGATGGAAGTGCCTAAAAAGGTTTTGGTGCCAGACTCGGTCTGCTTTGGAGATATCCAATGCTACAGCTAGAGGTTCCTCATATTTTTAACAGATTTCTGTCGTACGCCAAACATGTGTTACGTAGGCAAGCAGGTCTCCTGTTGACTACTGACGAAAGCCATATCGCAGGTCATTCACGATTTTGGAGCTCTCTAGGTATTAGATGAGCTCGATGTTGATTGCTTTCTCCATCATCTTAGATATATCAGGAAGCGTCTTATTTCCTTTTTATTGGAATTGGTTGGACTCTGCCAGCTGGAAGGAAACACACCAAGTTTGTATGAAAGTGTAAACAACCTGCAGAAAACTGGTGTTAATTCAGGTTCCATGAGAACGACAAGTGGAATTCCGTCTGGCCCCATAGACTTTTTGGTATTGAGATCAAGCAGAATGCGCCTAATTTAGCGCTGAAAAAAACAATTTCAGGCATATGGTTATCTATAGCAGCAATATTAGGAGGGTCCTTTCCTTGTGGATCCAAAGTGGAATTTGCTGCAAACAAAAACAACAAAAAGATGTGCTTTTTCTTTTGGTGTAGTGGCCAGTGTGCCATCATATTTGGTTGGGGGAGGGAATGAACTCAAAGTGAAATTTCTACCAATTGCTTTGGCGAAAGTCCAAAACCAACGGAAGCCACTCGGACATTCGATGAGCTTTAATCTTATTTTGGCATTATATGCCTCTTTCGAAGCGTTTCGTTGCACATATCTTGGCCTCAACATATTCTGTTCTGGTCTCCAGACATGGGTTACCACGCCGACGTTATGCTGTTTGTTTTGAAGCGACGGCCCTAGAACAGATTTTATTGAACCATCGTCCACCGGATGACGGTGATTTGTTGGTATGGGGTATGTAAGTTTCCATTCCTAGCCTCATAATATCTGAGATATCTGTGGCACATTGCGTTGGGTCATCAGATTGAAAATTTCTTAAATAAAATAATTATTAAAACTTAAAACTTTCAATAATTATTTTATTTACGTTTAAAATGGGTTTTCATCACGTAATGGCTGATTCTATCAAATTTTTTAATTCATATTCAGTGAATTGATTGTAGTAGTATTTTTATGTTTTTCATCTTACTTCTTTTGTGCAGGTTTAGATAAACTACAAACTACATCTGAAGAAGTGAAAATTTTGCAGGCGAATTTAGAAGTGATGAAACCTCTATTAGCAGCGGCAGCAAAAGACGCTGATACCATGATCAAGAAGATCGCTGAAGACACTGTGAGTTAAACCGTAATATTATGTTTACAATTTGAGAGACCAAATATTACTGTTCTCTTTTTCTAATCTTATCTCAGTTTTAATATTCAAATATTTCTCTCTCAAGATAGGTACGCAATTAGCATATTGCGTACAGTTTCGTAACATTCTAGGTTTTGGCGATCCTTCCAACAGATGTTGTCTATTTTGAAAACTTATTTCATAGTTACAATTTTCGTTTGACTTATACCCCCATATGTTTTTGATAATGAGCTTATGTCAGGAAGCGACCCTGCCTTGCACCCTGGTCTGCGTCCTAGGAGGGAAACCTAAAGTCCTAAACTCTAGTTCTTATTTAATATCTCCTCTATCCCTACGAACCTTAAATCTTCAATCAAACTCGCCAACACTCAGGGCCACTAATAGTGAAATGATTTTGATATAGGTGTCATATAAAAATTTACTTTTGTTAGAAAAATCATTAATTTTTCATTAGAAATGGGAATGTTTCTGCATTTTATTATGTTTTTAGCATAGACTTACTTCAATAACATAGCCATGATGTGCGCTGTTATTACTAATAAAAGCGCTCCGCCGACACAAAAAGGTTGGAAACCACCAATCTATTCTATCCAATGCCCATTCGGTCGTACCTTTTTTGCTTATTTTATTTATTAATATCGTTCATTTCTTTGACAACTTCTAAGGATGGATCATAAGCATCTGGTCTCTCTAACCTATGCAGCAGGTGCAATATTGTGAGTGGCTAAATATGTTCTTTATTTTTCAAGGAGATATACATCGACAGAATAAATAATCATGCTAATGAAACTATTCCCCATCAAATTCAAATTCTTTCTTGTCGGTTGAAGCATACACAAATCATATGTTCATCTTATCGATAACAATAGCTACAGAATATATAACGGAATTATCTACTCTTGTAGGTTATTGTGGAGGAAACGAAAGAAATTGTGGAGAAAGAAGAAATGGAAGCGATCGAAAAAGCGTTACAAACCCAGGCAATAGCCGAAGACGCCCAAAGAGATTTAGGTAACTGATAAATTCATCTATTCTCCATCTTATTTCCCTGATACAAAAGGCATTCTGTATCGACACAAACTTTATAGATCAGGCCCTGCCCGCTCTTTTGGCGGCCGAAGAAAGCTTGAAGCAGCTGAACAAGAACGACATCTCTGAAGTGAGATCGATGAAGCGCCCTCCTGCCGGAGTTGTTTATGTCATTGAATCTATATGCATCGTCAAAGGTGTCAAACCAATAAAGGTGTAATGACAATTTCCAGGTAATAACGATATATGTAATACGTATACTAATTCTAGGTACCAGGACAAAAAATAGGCGAGAAGGTTCTGGATTACTGGGAACCCGGCAGAAATATGCTTTCCGATCCTGGGGCCTTTTTAGCTTCTCTGATGAATTTCGATAAGGAATCTATAACAGAAGAAATGGTTGAAAAATTAACCACTTACGTCAACGATCCCGGATATACACCTGCCAAGATTTCGAAGGTGAATCAACTTCCAAATTATACCAAATCACGGTAACTCATATTCAATCATAATTTGTAATAACTTTCCTCATTCGAGCCTACCGACTACGATAACGGTCACAGAGAAGTGGGAAGGGACACTTGGATGGAAAGATTTCTCTTGACTCAATTGAAGGTTCTGTAAAATAAACTCAAACTGGCAAGAGACAACTGACACATCTTGAGACCATAGCTCAACCACCTCAAAAACTCTAGCAAACCCTTCAGGGAGAACCATCACGACCGACACAGCATTTATCAAACGTACCATTCCCTATCCTCCAGTTCCTTCAATTTTTCGGGACTGGATGAAATATGCTCCGTAATTCTCGAAGAGGGTGTTGAATATCTTGAGTTGTTTAGAGCAAGTCCAACTTACACATTCAAGGCTTGGCGTAGCATATAATCCTTAGCGGAGACTAGAGAAATCTGTTGATATTCACATTGAGAAAGACGCATTGTCTGAAAACCTGCTTAACCAGTTCAACATGAATATATTCCAAGCAAATTTTGAAATACCGCACATCACCATTATAGTTAACGTTAGCAACTGAAGAAATCTATCAGGGAATTTTTCTTCTCATTGAAGGTGCATTCTATAACACATTCCATGATCTTAGCAATACAAAGCAATGTCGTTTAAGACATCATGTGATTATGTGAAGCTCAACTAACTGTCCCTCAACCACAATCACGTTATTTGTATCTCCCTGTGATTGGAAAAGTATCCATATAAAAAATCTGGACAAAACTGGTCCTCGTACGATTAATAGCGCGGGAAACAGCAGCTTATTCAAGTAAGTTTTGTATTGTATATCTTTGTTTACTAATGAATGCAAGCTAATTTCACTTGAAATATTTATAAATTACATAAGCATTCGAACAAACACAGACCGATTTGTTTACTTCCACATGGAGCTCATAAAGTGTCGTCTGACATCACACAACCGCCGTCCGCCATAATTGGTCCGAGAGGAGGCAGAGGCTTCTCTTTCCGGTCTCTTATTTCAAGCGCTGAATGCTCACGTCCAGATTTTCTATAAGGGTACTTTAGTGGTTGTACACTGACTATTCATGGTCACTGTAGTGGTTGAGTACTATGCCAATACCCCCTATATTCACGAGACCTGGTCGCTGAACTCAAACTTATAGTGTGACGTCATAAACAAAAGGTTTGGTGCATGAGGCTTACGACAGTACCGTTTAGTCTCAATGGCGCATGACTAGTATCGGTTATCATAGGTGATAAATATCAGTGTTTAACAGGAAAATTTTATATTCATTGGTAATTGTTTTTACCTGTAAATGAGCATGTATGAAAGTGTTATGGCTGAATAAAGTTCGTTGAAAAATGGCTTCTTAAAAGATGAAAGCTTTAAATTTCACTCACTCTTAATCTGGTTTCAATCTATGGTTGAGCGATTCGGTAGTTAAAAGCAAATGTTCTTTACATAGGACCAAAATCAATTCAAATTAAAAAAAAATTTAAATAACGTGTAACTTTTATTTGATGAGATCCATATTAGACCATTTTTAGAGTGAAAAAAGTAAAGCCGGAAATATTGCAATAAGACGTTACTTGCATTAGCATTAGTGTTTAAGATTGTTAGTGTTAATTCAAAGAGGTTGTCCATATTTGTTCATGTCAAAATAAATCACAAATTATTGTTTATATTTATGAAGTCAATTATTTTAAAATTATGACAAATTGTTTACAAAATATTCTGTATTATAAGTGAGAATAATGCGCTCAACAGCAAAGCCATGAAAAATTTTTCTAAGCATAAGTTGAGTATCTTTCATCGGTTCACATTCTCAAATGCATAAAGAATAATTGGCTAAATTTAAAACCCAATCAAATTAAGCAGTATTCCAACTTCGACTCGGAAGACGAGAACATTGTCTCATTTTATGCTTTAAAAAAATGCATGAAGTAGAGCATGATAAATTGTTAAAATTTGGATATTCTTTGACTTTGAAAGCACTCTATCCTACAATATGGAACGGGAAAATGTTAAAGTAGCCCTTGAGGTATTCAATGAATATGTTATACGATCTCTACTTCAATTTGGTTCAAATATAGAGCATTCCAAATCAACAGCCCAGTTTATAAATATTATATTAACTTGATGGAAAATAAAGAATGTAAAAATCCCCTCAAAGGGCAACGATTAAGGATTTTCAGTAACCTATCGTCAAAGGTAAACTATAAAAAGCTTTAAATGAATAAACAACACAGACGCATACTGCATGGTGACACACAGTCCACGGAGTTTTTCCAGAAATAATTCGGTATTGTTTGAATCAGCATAATTTAAATTAAAAATTGTTAGGAAAATTTCAAACAGATCCATTTGAAAACATTACATTTTACGTTAAATAGAGCAAAGGGAGTGCAACTAAGGACTCACTTCATGTCTGGCAACACCGTTTAAACAGGAAATCCTCATACAGTATGTCTCACTAAGTTGTACCCATATGGAAAACTTTTTTATTAGTAATCTTAGGAAAAAAAGTAATTATAAACAGTTCTGCATGTTCTAAAATCTGAAATACAATCATCAGATATTAAATTTTTTCAGTCGTATACGCGGTTTGTCAAAAAATATAAATTTTACTCAAGAGTAAAGTACCTTTATATTTGACAATATCGATAATTGTTATGAAGAAAAGTTGATCAGAATTGAAAACTGCGTTCAAATATGCAATTAGATCCATTTACATTGAAAAAAAATTTTTTTTTCGTCTACAATATCAATGCATTTAACTGTAGTTACATGTAATCTAGGATGCACTGACATACGAATGATTTATGTACTGAACCTGAGGGTGGATATGTCGAGGCATTAGTGAAATGAGTGAAAAATAAATTTCTATTTATATCTAGTATTAGTCATCATGTGTTTCATAATCACAAGAGATAAATGTTCATTCAAAATAAAAAGATTAGTAAAAAATAACAAAACCTAATTTTTCAATGTAAATGGTTGTAATTGCATATTTGAACGTACTTTTTAGTTCTGATCAACTTTTCTCTATAGCAATTTTCGATATTGTCAAATATAAAAGTACTTTACTCTTGAGTAAAATTCATACTTTTTGACAAACCGTGTATACGACTGAAAAAAAATTAATATCTGATGATCGTATTTTAGATTTTAGAACACGCAGAACTTTTTATGAAGAATAACTTTTTTCCTAAAATTAATAATACAAAAGTTTTCCATATAGTTACAAGTTAGTGAGATTAAAAAATAAATAAAACTTTTGTTCTACTGTCGGCAGCATCGTGCCATAACGTACGTGTGATCAGCTGGAACATATCCTCTGACTTGTGACGTCACAATCGAGCGCCCAGGTGTTGTGACAATATGCCCACCTTTCGTGTGTAACCTTGTACTAGACCACTTTTTGATTATCTCGAATAAATTTTCCTTCTACCAGAAAAAGGAATATCGAGAGCGTCAGGCCCAGAATACTTGATATCTCATCAACAGACAGTTGAAGATGTTCAGCACTCAATATTTATCCGGTATCATGGATGCAAGATTGTCGGTGTTACTGACAAGCTGAATTGCTGCGTGCTCCTTTATGATATGCAAGAGGGTTGTTAGAAAACATGATGATTTGAAACTTGAATGGTTCAAATCCGTGGTTTATAGGCTCATTAGTTTGGTGACCAGGAACAGAACAAATGGGGGCGATTAGGCTTGTATATATGCGAAAGTTGCGGCTTTGCAAATACTGCAATTCATTCAAGCTAAACAAAAGTCTAACCTTATAAGATGTGTTGAATTTGGTACCGGAACGGCCTCTACAACTTATGGGTGGCCGTTGAGAGAACTAGGTTTGCCAGATGTCTAGACTTTGTCAGCTTTGTGTGTAAATGCCGCTTCCTTGTTTTGATTCATTTTCATCGATTGTAGTTCACTATAACAGTCAACAAACATGCAATTTTGTTTGGAAAAAATCCATAAAGTAGACGCACAGCGCACAGATCCAATTGTAGCGTACAGTGCCATATCTAGGTATTTGGATCTTTTACGACACTTTGCTCACAGCGCCAATATTCTTTTCAGTATCCACCGCCTCACATTTAACTATGTCGAGTAGCGAAAACGAGGTACGAAATTGATCTATGGTTTGCCGAATTATCTTCGGTTCGACCACGGTCGTACATACAGGTCTGGGAACTCATATGTTTGACATGTCTCTTACGCGTCGCCAAACTCGTAGTTTCCCGCTCAGCAGCTTGCTAGCGCATGGATCGAAGTTTGATCTCAGGATTAGGCGTCATATCGTTCTAATTTCAAGCCACACAATACAAAGATTGATAGATAATAACCGCACATTTTGAGTAAAATAATTTTTCTCGTAACGCAATATTTACTATTCTGATTTGAGAGGGAATAGAACTGTTACTCTTGTCAAAATGTATTTTTGTAATTTGCCTCCATTTTGATTTTCTAATAGACCCATTAACGAACGCAACGTCATCACTTGCCGTGTCTTAATATCCAAAAAAAGCACGGAACTTTTTACATTTTTAGGATGGCGAGCTTGATGCGGAATTATCTTGTCATCATTATGTCAGTTTAAATGACAGTGTCGAGCATCAACAACTCAAGAAGAGAAAGTCATCGACGTGTCCAGTGGAAGAATTGATTTCAGCTAATACACAATATGGTTTAGATATTTGTACTAATAGTCGTTTTCTAGTGTTATTGCTCTTTCCAGTAGAGACGAAACTAAAATTACGGAAACAAAAGCGATCACAGAACCACTGAATCAAATTTTGACTTTCAAAATTAAGATGTTACCAACCACCATAAAAATCCCTAAATGGACTAAATTAAACATTTTTGTTTAAAAACGGCATAAAAAGGGCAAATTACAAAAAATAGTATAAACAACTCGTTTCCTAAGACCTTGAAGCACTCATTCTTTAAAAGAACTCGTGGCTTCGCCACTCGTTTTTTAAACTTGAATTCGTGCTTTAAGACGAGTCTTAGGAAACTCGTTCTTTAATATACTATACTTACCTTAAAAATAACTTCCTCTTTTTCGCACACATAAAAGACCTCGTTAAAACGATTATATCCCAAATCGCAAGCATCCACTTTTTTCGTATTTCCGCATCTTTCGGCACTTTAAAAACAGAAGTTTCTTGCTCTACACTTTTGTACCCCGTGTGCATTTCGGCAAAATGCACGGTTTCGTCATTTTTTCTAAAAACGCAGGTATTTCTTGTGTTTACAAGTCAAGAATGACAGTTGTCAGAGAACACGGCGTATAGTGTCAGAGATCAATCTTCGACTACTGCGCCAACCTTTTTGGTACTACGCTACAGTTGACGCTTAGCGGAGTCACTTCTCACATAGGAAACAGCCTCGAGTTCCCAGATCTGTATGTACGACCGTAGGTTCGACGAATATGTCGATCGTAGAATGATCGCAGCGATCTGTAATTTTTTTGAACAGAAACAGGATTTCCATAATAAATTTACACCAATTGCAACTGTTGCTTTGGCGTTGATCTTTACTGAATAAAAATAACCTTAGATCTGTGATACGATACATGATAACTAGTTACTTCGATCAGAAGTTCTATCACGGTATAAAAACACTCCTTATAAGTTAAAATAAAGGAATAAAAATAGGGAATGAGTACATTCATCCTTAATTGTGAACATGAATTTACATTATTTGATTGTCGATTTCTAGGTTTCGAAAGCTTGCACGTCCCTTTGCATGTGGGTCCATGCAATGTACAAATTCTATTTCGTGAATAAGAGCGTAGCTCCCAAAAAAGCTGCCTTGAAACAAGCCCAAGATGATCTCGCGATAACAGAGAAAAAGTTGGCCCTAGCGAAAGCCAAGATGAAAGAAGTAATGGACAGCTTAGGAGTCCTTCAAGTGCAATTGGCTGCTAAAATAGCGTTCAGAGAAGAAAAAGAGAGGAGCATGGCCATGTGCGAGGAAAGAATGAACAGGGCCGTTAGGTTATTAACTGGGTTGGCCGATGAAAAAGTACGATGGCTCTCTACTATAGAGAACATCGATATTAACGTGACTAATGTGACCGGCGACATTCTCATCAGTGCAGGTGCCATCGCTTATCTGACTCCCTTTACGGATAAGTACAGGAGGGGTCTGCTTGCCGAATGGATGAAAGTCGTGGACGAAAAGAAGATTCCGCATACCGAACATTTTGACACTGTACAAATTTTGGGTGAGCCAATTCTTATTAGATCCTGGCAGATAAATGGATTACCCAGGGATTATTTATCAACGGAGAATGCTGTTTTGGTTTCTTGTTCGAAACGTTGGCCGCTGTTCATCGATCCCCAAGCACAGGCAAATAAATGGGTCAAAAACATGGTAAGTTCCCAATATTTAAAATTGAACATGATAACAAGTAAACAAAAGTCAAGCCTAAGATTTCTTATTAATCAGATTGAAGGAGCAATGTAAACAAAGCAACTTCGAACCGTGATAAGTCCCTAAATTCAGCTGGTGCTCTGGCTGCTCTCTCTTAGTTCATGTTCATCTCAAACTATGTGAACGTGTATTATCTCTCATCCTCTTTCAATTTAATGCAATGTGAAGTGGGGTAAATGCGACCTTTTTGTCTTTCTCTGGTTTTGGCAATACTTTCGTATTTTTCGTTCAAAATTTTGACGTTGCAAGGTAATAACTCTTTGATCTCACTTATTTTTGAACGACTAAAGTCTAAAGGCTTTAGGAGAAGGCTGGTATGAGTGTCAACCAACTCCCATATAGATATATCTTTGAAGGTGTACATTATTATTATCAATTCCGAAAATCGATTATTAATTCATACAGAATAAGGATATGATAGGATTCAACTAATTCACTGCACTCACCTGAAACGTCCGTCTATCCTATATTGAAGTTTTTACAAAATATAAAAATTCAATTAACAATGCCATCAGACGGAACTGCGTGTTCAAATGGGAGATCTTAGCCTCCAATTTTTGCCTTAGTGCGGATTACGTCAGATTTAATGGAGAAAAACTTCAAGGATTTCAATTCAATTAACACGTTGGCAGGACCTTCTAAGCAAATTATACGTTTATTACAAGTCCGATGGTTTTACTAATTTATGATGTCCTCTGTCTCCAAAGACATATGTCCTTTTCCACATAGATTGTAATTTTTTGGCTGAATACCCAAATAAACACTCATTCATGTCTTTGATAGAGATCTCTAATATACTTTTATGAATTGTATAATTATTCAGATTTAAACTACGTTGCCGGTGCTAAATTATTATGATTTGATATGATTTTGCATTGATAAATTAGGTTTGATAATAGAATTGGTTGTTGAAGAGATAATTTGTTAGGGATTGAATTGAGTATAATTTTTAATTATATTCATCATCATTACTTGAGGGGGAGGAGCTTAATCCACAAATACACTTAGGCCACTTAGTTGAGCCCATTGTGCGCCCTGTGGTCAGAAACCCATTCTATTCTAGCAGGTTTGTGGTCCGTCAGAAACTCAGAATATAGCTAACGCTGGCTTCCATAAGTTCTACTGGGAGCAGTTTAGCTTCGCCGAAGTTGCGGTCCCTGAGGAATGTGTAACCTGGGAAATCTAACAGGATGTGTGAGGCAGTTTTTTCGACCTATCGGCATTTCCTACATATAGGCTCATCTGTGATGCCCATGATATGGTGGTGTTTGTTAAGACGACAGTGTCTACGAGAGTAGTGCTTTTTGATCCAGTGACCTAGGCCCCTTAACCTATACGCCGTTCTCATGGCTTCAGCTTTTATATATAAGTGTAGAAGTGGTAATCCGGCCTGAACTTGAAGAGTTCTCGTTAAAACCGACCTCATACCACTCAATATATGTGAGCATGCAAGCCGCTGCAGTCGGTTCAAGGGCGCTGGGACATACCAGTCCTTGTCCCCAACACCACACGACCGCAGCATGGTGACCATAGGCCTGTTCACACTGGTATAGATCCAATAAAAGTACTTTGGCTGTAATTCCCATGTGTTGCTGGAAGCTCTCCTACACTCCCAAAAGGACGCAGAGGCCCTCCTTACTCTATATTCGAGATGTTCGCACCAGGTCAATTTAGAGTCTAGAATTACTCCCAGAAACTTCACCGATTCTTTAAATGGCAGAACCTTGCCAGAGAAAGGAGTCTCTGGCAGTGTTCCCAGCTTACGTTTCCTAGTCAACAAATTTTGACAGGGTTGTTCCTGAGCCCCTCGGTGCACTAGTGGTTCACCACCCTTGGGCATCAAACCCTGCCTCTTCCAAAAGTCTATCGACTACGAGACATCACAAAAGCGGAGGGCAGCCTCTTGTAGAAGTGGCTTGTATATAGTCCAGTCATTATAGGAGATTTTCATCGAAATTTTTGGGTACAGCTCAATTTTTGTACCAAAGTGTAGGTTTTGGTATCTGAAAACATGTGGCACTGACGCGCCTGCGCGCGCATATTAGCATTCGTCAGAATAGATATATATATACGTTTTTTTGCCATTTTTTGCACAAAATGGAGAATATATCCAAATGTATGCATTTTATCGAAAAAATGAAGAGGAGTAAAGTTGTTCAGAATTAAATTTCCTATAAAAATGCATTATTTGATTTTCCGATTTTCTTCGCAGTTTTCCCGGGCGCGGGAAATTAATTTTCCCATGATTTTCAACGTTAGTTTCTCTTTTTATTTTCATTTTACCATTCAAACAATATTATGAAATTGTGAAACGTTTTTTTAGTATTTTATGTTATTTAAGAAAGACACGTGTGCTTGCATTTTTTGTTTCAGCCTCATGATGGAAAATTCGTGGAAAATTTTATCAACACAAATCGGAAAATCAAATAATGCATTTTCATAGGAAATTTAATTCTGAACAACTTTACTCCTCTTCATTTTTTCGATAAAATGCATACATTTGGATATATTTTCCATTTTGTGCAAAAAATGGCAAAAAAACGTATATATATTGTTATGATTTCATTTCATAGACAATAAAAATTTAAAAATAATAACTTACCGAACTATGAAAATCAGAAAAGATCAAATAAAAAATATTTTATGGAATTAAAAACAATAATAAAAGCTAAATAATAGTTAGGATATTAATATTAACAATGTAAAACATAATAAACAACGATGTAATAGAATAAGAAGTGATAAACAAGAACTTCAGTGAAAGTGAAGAAACGTTCAGTGTAACGAAATCATAAATCATAAGTAAAATGATTACAAAACTATCATGAGATAGTACAAAACATTGAATAATGTTATAGATGTAAGTTAGGATTAGTAAATTTGAGTTATGTAATGTTAAAAGAATGTTATTGATATAATATGATATGTATTAGATTTAAGAATAAGTAACTGTCAAGAAAACCATAAATATGGGAATAATCATATTAATAATAACCCAATCATAGGTTATATTATACCAAAGTGTGGGGAAAAATGTAGGCAATATTAATTTAAAAAGAAGGAATCACTAACAATTAAAATAAGTTGAAAATATCAAATAATTCAAAAAGTAAAGAATACTAAATTCTGATTGGTCAATAGGAATTTCCAATGTCAATCTGGTAACAATGAAGACTTGTGTCAGTTTCACAACAATTAACTTGGCATGCTTGATTTGAAAAGCAATCATCTCATAGGTTGATTATGACATAAAGTAGCGTCGGTTTTGGAGGCCTATAAAAACGAATCTGAAAGTAAAGAAGTTCAGTTTGCCATTACATCTGTAGGCTGAAAGTACTACTGCAACTCACCAAAATTTTATAACCTATAATAAACCAGTGAACGAAAGTGTTCCAAACTTCGATAGGTTCAAAGAAACCAAAGTTAATAAGTTTTATATAAAGTCAACGATTATCCAAGTATCTGAATTCAGTAAAAAGGCTGTAATAACCTCCAATTAAGAAGAAATTTCCAACGATTGCCATTCATCAATAATTTCAATAAATCATCGAAAAGTTTCATGTTTTATCTAAAAGGATAAAACAAAGTATTATCAACAGTTCCTGATTCTCAAGAAGAAGTAATCCAAATTAGTTACCTGTGATTATTGTGAAAAAGCATAGTATTGTGTAAAAGTGAATCATCAACGAAATTATAAAAGAATTAAATTGAAAATTGCCAACATAGTTAAACACACTTTTGGATATAAACTAAAAGTAAGTTTGTTTATTATTATATCTCCATTGTAGTGTTATTTGTAAATCTGAAAGAAAGATTGTCGTTTGTAATTTTGTAAACAACTATTAATATTGAATAGTTTTGAGGTTAAAGCTAGTTCTATGCTTAGAACATAAAATAAAATTGTAAATTAGAAACCCGAGATAAATAGAGTCATAGAGATTTAAATATAGAAACTTTTCAACATTCAAAGAATATTGTGTTTAATTCCATAAAATAATAATAATAAAAAAGAGAAAGTTCATTATTATTCATAATCAATAAATTAAAAGCTAGCCGGAAGCATTAATAATAATCAATAAATAAAAATAAACTCAGTAAGAGTTTAGTTAATAATTGTCACCACAACGTGGGGCAAAATAAACTCATAAGAGTTTAATCAATAATTGTCGCTCAAACGTGAGGCCATTTGAAAAAAGAAATAGAACCGCGTATCAAAATAATTTAAAGAACTAGATTAATTAATAAGAAAGTAAAAATGGAAGGAGATAGACAGAGGACTCCAGAATTGATAGGATTTGATCAAGAGGGTGAAATGATTAGTGCAGAAAGACCACCAATAATAGATAGTCAATCACAAATAATGAGATTGCTTGAAAGTTTAAATTTAAAAGCTAATGAAACGAAGGAAACAAATGCTAAAATTGAACAAGGTATGAGTGAAATAAGAGATGAACTTAAGAGAGTGAATGATAAATTTGATAAAAGAACTGAGGAAATTATGAGAATAGTTGAAACTGAGAAAAAGGAAATAAGACAACATGTTGAAGAAAGTATAGATAATAAATTAGAAGAATATAATAGTTTTGTAAATAGAAAGTTTAATAATGTAGAGAAAGAAATAGATATTATGGAAAATAGAATGAATGATATGGGGAAGAATATTGAAGAGAATGTAAATGTGAATGTACAAAGTATGAAAGAAAATCAGGAAAAAATGATAAATGAACAAGATGAAAGAATAAAAAGAATTGAGAATAGATCCGAAGAGAGAATGAATATAGAATACAGAAATGTAGGTCATGAGAATACAATAAAATTTAATGGAAACATAAAATTATTACATCCATGCATTTTTGTTAAAGATTTGAAAAATGAAATACAGTATGAAAGGAATATAGAGAGAATGAAAAAATTAATAAGAGAACGATTGGTTGATGAACCATTGTTGTGGTTCAATTGCAAAGAAAGGGAATTAAATAGTTTAGATGAGTTTATAGATGAATTTTTAAATAATTTTTGGGGTGAAAATGAGCAGTCGAAATGTCGAGAAAGGTTATATTTTAGGAAGTATATAGAAGGGACTAGAAAAAGCATGAGTGCTTATGCACTTAGCCTATATAATGAAGCACAATATTTAGAACCTAAAATGAGAGAGGAAGAGATAGTTTTATACATTTCAAGACAGTATCGAAGTCAAATATCTGAGGCAATAGCCATTGCAAATATTAAAAACATGAATCAACTACTATCATACTTAAATAGAATTGATAATAAGGATAACATAGGAACTAGGCAACAAAATGGATATAATGATAACAGGAACAATTACAGGGGAAATCAAAATTATAATAATAGATTCCAAAATAATAATTATCAAAACAATTTTAGAAATAGGGATAATAGAAACCAAAATTATTATAATAGGGAAAATAGATATAATGGAAATAATGCTAATCAAAATAGAAATAGATATAGGGATAATAGAAGTCAAAATAATAATAATAATAGAAATAATAGTAGAAATGAAAACAATCAAAGGGAAGTAAACTGTAGTAGGATAGAAAGTAATATGGAAAGGGAAGACTCTTCAAGTCAAAATAATCAACAAAATCAGGATTTTTAAGAAAGCACGAATACCACGTTAATGTATTATATGAACATCAGAGGGAATACATTGACTACGAACAGCAAAGGGAAGAAAATGAAAGTATAGGTTTAATTAAATTAAAAGGTTTTTTAAAAGGGAAAGAAGTAGAAATTACGTGTGATACAGGATCCGAACTATCATTAATAAGGGAAGAACTATTGTCTGAAATAAAATTAACAAATCAATTGAAAATACCAAAAGTAGAATTAGTAAATATTAGTGGAAAGAAAATTACTGAAGTATCAAAAATGATTACTGAGCATATTATAATAGGGAAGTCAAGTCTAGAGATGCAATTATTTGTAGTGCCGAATATGAAATTGGATATTGTTATGGGAACTGATGAATTAGAAAAGCATGGAATTATTATAGATTACGAGGAAAAGGAAATAAAGTTGTTAGATGAAATTATAAAGATAGGGAAAGGGGAAAATGAAAATATTGACAGACCAAATGAAGGTTGCAATATAATAAATGCGGTCGAAAGAAAAGACTCAAGCAGAAATTTAAATGAAATAATCTCGCAGATGAAAATATCCGAGAAATATAGGGGAATAATATCAGAAATAATTTCACAACATAAAGGTTTAATAATTGATGAAACTCGTATAGCTAGTAATTATATTCATAAATTCCAAGTCAAAGAAATTGAAAATTTTAAATCCAAGAACTATCCAATCCCATACAAGTACATAGAAGATGTTAGGAAAAAAATCGGTGAAATGCTAGAACAAGACATAATAGAAAGAAGTAAAACAAAATATATAAACCCTATTGTTATAGCAAAAAAGTCAAATGGTGATATTAGGTTATGTTTAGATGCTCGAACATTGAATAGATTGTCAGTACCACAATATGAAGCTCCTAAAAATATAGAGTCAATTTTTGGTAGAATAATAAAGGCACAAATTTTTAGTAAAGTTGATTTAAGACATAGTTTCTGGTTGATTCCTTTACATGAAAGTTGTAGAGATTACACTGGTTTTATGATAGATGGAGAAGTGTATCGTTTTAAAGTTACGCCTTTTGGTATTCAAAGTGCATGCAGTGCGTTAGTTAGAAGTATGAATCAAATATTAAATAAATTTGAAATTTTTGTAGTTCATTATATCGATGACATATTAATATTTTCTAGAACAGTAGAAGAACATAAAGATCACATAAAATTAGTTTTGAACGAATTAGATATAGCAGGTTTAAAAATAAATATTGAGAAATGTGAATTCTATAAAACAGAAATTAAATTTTTGGGTTATAAATTAACGAGGGAAGGTTTAGAAATGGATGAAGATAGATTAGATGTAATTAAAAATTTCAAAAGACCCACCAATCTTAAAACTTTGAGGGGATTCTTAGGTCTAATAAATTATTTCAAAAGGCTCATTCCTGATTTAAGTCAGAAGGAGATTCCATTAGTAGAATTACTTAAGAAAGGGGTAAAATGGAAATGGGATAATGAAAGACACGAAGCTTTCCAAAATTTAAAAGATATTTTCATTAAAAAATTAAAAGTCTATCATGCACAATATGATAAACCTTTCATATTAAGAACAGATGCTTCTAAACAAAGATTCAGTGGTGTTTTATTACAAAAACAAAATAATGAAGAAGTGCCCATAAGTTTTGTGTCAAGAATGACAAAAGTTCATGAAAAAAATTACAGCGTTACTGAATTAGAATTAACAAGTATATTTAAAAACAAGTTTGTAAACAGTAGGATTCAAAGATGGATTTTGTTATTGCAGGAATATGATTTTGAAATAAAACATATTCCAGGAAAATTAAATATAATAGCTGATACTTTAACAAGAGAAGAGGGGAATTTAAAAATTGATAAAAGGAAATACAAAGTAGGAGCAAATATTTTATTAGAAGTAAGGGGTTTATTTTCATTAGAGAGCATTAAAAACAATCAAAGTACTTTATCAGAGAAGGATAAAAAGAAATGTAAAATCAAAGAGGGAGTTTATTTACAAGATATAGGTAGGAAAGAATTATACAGAATAAATCAAGACCTAACTTTAAAAATTTTAAATCATTTACATAGTGAATTCAATCACATAGGAGCAAGGAAAATGTGGCTCATATTCAGAGAAAATTATATAGGTAAAGGAGATTACCAAATTGCAAAAGAAATCACAAAGAAATGTGACATATGTCAAAGAGCAAAGCCTAAAAATATAATTAATCACAATTTAGCAAAGAGTATTATAGTAAAGGAATGTTTAGAAATAGTAGCAATAGATTTTTTAAGTGAGTTAATAGTAACAGAAAAAGGAAATAGACATATTTTGGTTGTAGTAGATTTATTTTCTAAATATATAAAATTATATGCTTGCAAAACGACAAAAAGTAGAGAAGTAATGCATAAGTTAGAAAACTATTTTGAAGAAATTGGTAGGCCAAGAAAGTTAATTACAGATAACGCAACATATTTCAAAAACATACGTTTCAAGTATTTTTGCAAAAGGAATTTAATTTTTCATCAATTAACAAGCATCAGACATCCTCAATCCAATCCATCAGAGCGATATATACAGGAAGTAATAAAATATCTGAGAATATCTTGTGAGGATAAACATCGTCAATGGGATGAATCAATATCCAGAGTAGAAAAATGTTTAAATCATTGTCCAAATACTACAACAGAGAAAACACCTGTATTAATAATGAAAGGCGAAGAACCAGATAGAAAATGGTTAGATGAAAATTCAGTAGAGCGAAATGAAATTTTGAAAGATATCAGTAATAGGTTAGAAAGAAATGCAAGAAAATATATGAATAGGCAAATGAGAAAAAGAGGAAGGTTAATTAAATTTGAAATAGGTGAATTAGTAATAGTGAGAGCAATGAGAGTAACTAATAATAAAAAGAATATATGTGGAAAATTATGTTTTGCTTTTGAAGGTCCGTATGTAGTTATGAATGAAAATGCTGAAAATAGTTATGAATTAATGAATCCTGAAAACGGAAAGATAAGGGGAATATTTAATATTGATCAAATATACAAGTATAATTATTAATAAATTTAGTTCATGAAAATAAAATCAAAAGATAAATAAATTTTAAATATTAATGTGATTAATATGTTAAAATTGATTTAGGGGAATTTGTTATGATTTCATTTCATAGACAATAAAAATTTAAAAATAATAACTTACCGAACTATGAAAATCAGAAAAGATCAAATAAAAAATATTTTATGGAATTAAAAACAATAATAAAAGCTAAATAATAGTTAGGATATTAATATTAACAATGTAAAACATAATAAACAACGATGTAATAGAATAAGAAGTGATAAACAAGAACTTCAGTGAAAGTGAAGAAACGTTCAGTGTAACGAAATCATAAATCATAAGTAAAATGATTACAAAACTATCATGAGATAGTACAAAACATTGAATAATGTTATAGATGTAAGTTAGGATTAGTAAATTTGAGTTATGTAATGTTAAAAGAATGTTATTGATATAATATGATATGTATTAGATTTAAGAATAAGTAACTGTCAAGAAAACCATAAATATGGGAATAATCATATTAATAATAACCCAATCATAGGTTATATTATACCAAAGTGTGGGGAAAAATGTAGGCAATATTAATTTAAAAAGAAGGAATCACTAACAATTAAAATAAGTTGAAAATATCAAATAATTCAAAAAGTAAAGAATACTAAATTCTGATTGGTCAATAGGAATTTCCAATGTCAATCTGGTAACAATGAAGACTTGTGTCAGTTTCACAACAATTAACTTGGCATGCTTGATTTGAAAAGCAATCATCTCATAGGTTGATTATGACATAAAGTAGCGTCGGTTTTGGAGGCCTATAAAAACGAATCTGAAAGTAAAGAAGTTCAGTTTGCCATTACATCTGTAGACTGAAAGTACTACTGCAACTCACCAAAATTTTATAACCTATAATAAACCAGTGAACGAAAGTGTTCCAAACTTCGATAGGTTCAAAGAAACCAAAGTTAATAAGTTTTATATAAAGTCAACGATTATCCAAGTATCTGAATTCAGTAAAAATGCTGTAATAACCTCCAATTAAGAAGAAATTTCCAACGATTGCCATTCATCAATAATTTCAATAAATCATCGAAAAGTTTCATGTTTTATCTAAAAGGATAAAACAAAGTATTATCAACAGTTCCTGATTCTCAAGAAGAAGTAATCCAAATTAGTTACCTGTGATTATTGTGAAAAAGCATAGTATTGTGTAAAAGTGAATCATCAACGAAATTATAAAAGAATTAAATTGAAAATTGCCAACATAGTTAAACACACTTTTGGATATAAACTAAAAGTAAGTTTGTTTATTATTATATCTCCATTGTAGTGTTATTTGTAAATCTGAAAGAAAGATTGTCGTTTGTAATTTTGTAAACAACTATTAATATTGAATAGTTTTGAGGTTAAAGCTAGTTCTATGCTTAGAACATAAAATAAAATTGTAAATTAGAAACCCGAGATAAATAGAGTCATAGAGATTTAAATATAGAAACTTTTCAACATTCAAAGAATATTGTGTTTAATTCCATAAAATAATAATAATAAAAAAGAGAAAGTTCATTATTATTCATAATCAATAAATTAAAAGCTAGCCGGAAGCATTAATAATAATCAATAAATAAAAATAAACTCAGTAAGAGTTTAGTTAATAATTGTCACCACAACGTGGGGCAAAATAAACTCATAAGAGTTTAGTTAATAATATATCTATCCTGACGAATGCTAATATGCGCGCGCAGGCGCGTCAGTGCCACATGTTTTCAGATACCAAAACCTACCCTTTGGTACAAAAATTGAGCTGTACCCAAAAATTTCGATTATTTGCTCAAAGATCTCCTATAATGACTGGACTAATAACGCATTCGTCATGTTGCGCCTCTATCGAACGCCTAGATAGCATGGCTTTAATTCACCGGACTATGGTTGGACCGATTCCATGCTTCTTGGCGGCTGATAATCTCGACGGACCTGTTATCAAATATCCCTGTCCATAAATACCCCAGCGCGTGTTCCTTTCAAGCTATAGTATCATATATTCGGGTGACTAGATGATGCAAGGCCGTTTCAGTCGAGAGGCCAGCTTCGTAGACGTGTTGACAGTGTAAGGGATAGGCCTTCAGTGGGTCATCTCTTAAGTGTCTGTCAATCAGTCTCCCCATTGCCTTTTATAGGAATGAAGTTAGACTGAGAGGGCAGAATGCCTTAGTTTGGGTATAATCAGTTTTACATAACAGTGACAGTTAGAGATGTCAATGGGTTAATGTATAAGGGCAAAAATTCAATGTTTAGACCTAATACAAGTTTTATGTTCAGGAGAAAAACAGCGGCCTGGCAATTTGTAAATTAGCTGACAAAACTCTGATACGTTCGATCGAATCCGCCATTAGATTTGGTAAGCCAGTCCTAATAGAAAACGTCGGTATAGAACTGGATCCATCCCTCGATCCTGTACTGTTACGGCAAGTGTTTATGCAAAGCGGCACGTTAGTGATGAAGCTCGGAGACGTCGTAGTTCCTTACGATGATAATTTCAGGTTATACATAACGACAAAACTTCCGAATCCCCATTATACGCCAGAAATTGCAGTTAAAATCCTGTTGGTCAACTTTACCCTAGTTTCCAGGTAAGATGTAGTATAAATGTACAATATCCTCCACTCTACAGGGCTCTGCTTGCTACACTATGTTACTGCCCCTTCTGGGCAATAGCCAACTCCACCTCCTCGTAATTACCTGTTTCACCAGGAACACTACGAGTAAGCGCTCGGCCTCGTTCAAATAGCCTACCGCATATGTCACCACGGCCGTGAATCAATTTCGACCAGTCGTCAAGGATAGGAAGGCACTGCGCCGTGGTTTTTATGGGTAAACGACATGTGGTGCATCGTTTACCTGACGTTTCGCAGAGGTACCTTCTTTCGCCTTGCTCGATCTGACAAGGGTTACTTTAAGCGAGAACCCACATACATTTTGGCGTAGTATGCTGACTATTCCCCGTAACTACTGAGGAATAGCCCCTCTCGCCTGGTCGTGTTAGCCTAAACTACGTTTACGAACCATCGCTGGCCTCGTTCAAGTTTGGCCTTCCGCATGTGTCTACCACGCCCGTGAATCCGTTCCGACCAGCATCCCTGGGATAAGAAGGCACGCCCTCGTGGATTTAGAGGTGAACTGTATGTGGTGCCCAGTTCACCAGATCTTTTGCAGTGGCAACGTTAGTTTCGCCCCGAAGGGTTTTTACTTGTCTCGAGAACCACGAAGAGGTGTTGCTTGCTGAATCTGGTGCCAGTGTCGGCTGGCCTGCCAGTTCTCTCTCGAGACTGGAATTTACAAGCAGAAAACATAGAAACATGCCGTCACATAGTTAGATTGGCTCGGGTACCAGCACGCATTTTCGGATTTTGCATACACACTAGCCGCTTGAAACAATTTAGGTGCTACGATTGGTTATGTACCGACGTATTAGACTGATGCGTCCGCGATTTACGTAATACCTAATAGCTGAAACATGTCCACGTTATGTATAGTATTATATAGAGGACTTTTTGGAATGTCTGTAGGCAAAACCCAATACCTGCTTTATGCTTCATGATGATCACTTATCACTCATAAGTCATAAGCTATAAAAGGGTAACACTATTGATAAGAAATAATCACCATTATCCCCTAAAAATACTATTAAAGTGACTAGTAGCCTTCATCAGAATAAACTAAATTATGAATCAAAATGTGCCTGTTTAAATACTATTATTTAATGAAAGGCGTAGCTTATGAAAAACAAAATATCAATGAACAGTGGTTGAAAAATCTAACTGACACAAAAATTCCGGATGAGGTGCAGCACACGTTAATCTTAGGTCCAAAGTTTGCATTGCCTAATAATAATAGAAAACTGCCTATTGACAATATTATTGCAAATCTAGAATGCGGAATTAGGAATAAAAATTTAGAAGAAAAAAATGAAATTAGAAACAAAGTTGTAACATCTTGACAAACAAAAAGAACAAACAGAAAACAGAAATAGGTATTGCAAAGAATCGTTTTAACTATCATACAAAAATAACAAAAGAGTTCTTGGATGCTAACCCTCAAATATTAGTTTTGAACGTGGATAAATGTAATAAAACCGTCATAATGCATAGACATGACTATGAAAACAGAATAGGAAACCTTTTAAATGATGAAACAACCTATAAAAAATTAAAATCTGACCCTACTTTATCAGTACAAAATAACATGAATAAATTGATAAATAAATGGCACAAAAGTAAGATAATCCCTATTGAATTAAGAAATAAATCAATTTGGCTAACACCTTATGTCTATGGGCTTCCGAAACTACATAAAAATGATATACCTCTAAGACCCATTGTTAGTAATATTGGAGCGCCTACTTACAATTTATCAAAATTTCTATCAAAATCTATCAATAATATAATAGGAAAAAATGTATTCTATGTGAAAGACTCATGACATTTTAATGAATTTATAAAAAATCAATCCGTACCCGTAAATAATCAACTAATTTCCTTAGACGTTGTTTCTTTATTTACAAATATACCTGTTGTGTTGGCATTGAATTGCATCAAAAAACGTTGGGCAGAGATTAAAAACCACACACTCTTGATCAATCGGAATTTATAAATGCGGTAAAGTTTTGTTTAGAATGCACTTATTTTCAGTACGGTGAGCAATATTTTGGACAAATTTTCGGCACAGCAATGGGATCTCCTATTTCAGCTACCATTGCTTACCTCGGTATGGAATGCTTAGAGGAATCTGTTATAAGTTT
This sequence comes from Endomychus coccineus, assembly GCA_958510875.1. NCBI lineage: Eukaryota > Metazoa > Arthropoda > Insecta > Coleoptera > Endomychidae > Endomychus > Endomychus coccineus. Next base: position 157,673,615 of record OY294068.1, on the reverse strand, counting down.
ATATATCTATGGTTTCGGCGTTTACGTAGTGTAAATTCATAATACTTCAGAAGTTGGAGAATAAAACTCAAATTTTACACAAAACTTTTAACATTTAATTTAAAAATGCTGACAAATTGTTTCACCACACTGTGGCATTATCAAAGCGAGGAGTTATCAACTAAAGCTAAATCTAAAAATATGTCCTTAAATATCAGGGATCAGAATGTGGTGCAAATTGAGGGATGGGGGTGGATAATGGTGGGAGTGTGTTTACAAAATTGTTAACAAGCGGTGAATTATATGTGTCGATTTGATCATTTAATATTACATTATTATTGTTTTTTGCGTGTTTCAAAATTTCTATGGATTCTAATATATTAAGTTTATGTCCTTTTTCCTGAATATGTAGAATATCAGGATTAAGGGTGAAATTGTGGTTATGTTCTAACAGGTGATTTGCGTAATTAGAGTCTTCTTTTTTGAGCCTGTAACTTCTCAAATGTTCATTGAACCTTACGCTGAAACTGCGTCCAGTTTGTCCTATGTACAAAGCACTACAGTCATCACATCTCAGTCTGTAAACTCCAGATTTCTTTAAGTTATCTTTTTTAGATTTCGAGTTATTAATATACGAGCATAGGTTATTTGTTGTTTTAAAGGCGACGTTTTTATTCTGTTTTTTAAGGAATTGAGATATTTTTAGTGAATGTTTACCTAAATATGTTAGACATGTGAAATTTGATTTTGTATTATTATTAATTTGCGGATAAATTATGCTTAAGGCTTTTTTATTGAGTTTATTTTGGAGTATTTTATTGATTATCTTGACATTATAACCGTTATTTTTGGCAATATCTACGATTCTGTTTAATTCTAAATGGAAATTATCTTTACTTAATGGGACATTAATTAATCTATGTATCATACAATTATATGCTGCTAGCTTATGTGATTGTGGATGTAAAGAAGTGTTGTGTATTGTGGTATCTGTGTGGGTGGGCTTGTGATAAATAGCGAAAGAAAAGTAATTATTTGTGTGTGAAATCGTCAGATCTAAAAAGTTTAAGGACTTGTTGTTTTCCATCTCTAATGTGAATTCTATATTTGGGTGTAAGTTGTTGATATAGGTGAGAAAAGAATTTATTTGACGGTTACTGCCTGTATAGCAAGCGATTACGTCGTCAACATAGCGATACCAATATACAAACATGTGCTGAAAATTGGAATTTAAAATCTTAGTTTCCAAGTAATTCATAAATATTTCTGCTAGCAACGGAGATAATGGCGGACCCATGGGGAGTCCGGTGTTCTGTTTGTAATATTTATCGTTAATTGTGAAATAATTTTGGTCTATGCAAAGTGAGATTAAACTTAATATTTCCTGTGTTATTGCCGGTAAAGTATTATTGCGGATTAAAAGATCTTCAATTAGAGTGATGGTCAATTGTGTGGGAATACTTGGAAAAAGGTTCTTGACATCAAAAGATACAAGTTTGATATTTGTCTTTAGTTCTACATCTTTTATTTTTTCTATTAACTGGAAAGAGTTTTTTATACTGTATTTAGGTTTAAAGTTTGTATATGTTGATATTATGTAGACTAACTTTTTCGCTATTTTTTGACAGGGTGCATTGATATATGAACAGACGGGTCTTATGGGAGTATCGTCTTTGTGAATTTTTAATAAACCATAAAGAGAAGGTGGTTGAGGATTCATGTTCATTAAACGAGGCTTCTCATATTCAGTCAAAATATATTGGATATTTTTGAGAGAATTTTTAATATTTGCCTGGAATTTCATTGTAGGGTCAAATTTTGTTGGATCTAAAAATTGATCAATTTTTTCTAAATATGTAGGTTTATCTATTGCAATTATTGTATTACCTTTGTCGGCTTTAGTGAACACGATATTATTTTTAATTGTCTTTTCATTAAGTATTTTAGCAATTTTAATTTCTGGATTTACGAATTTGCTAGAAGTTAATTTAGTAGAATTTATCAATATATCGCTTGCATTATATTTAATTTTTGTTTCTGACTGTTTGAGTGCAACTTCGGTTTCAACAGTAAGGTTTTCAAAGTGTTTATTATTGGGTTTAAATGGGATATTATATTTAAAGCCTTTGTTAAGTAAATTGATTTCTGACACACTGAAAGTTACTTCTGATAAGTTTACAAATCTACTGTGATAATTGAATTTTTGCTCATCTGCTAGAGAAGTGTTCGGTTTTTTATTATTATTTGTTGAATTAGCTTCTTTGTTAGTTTTGTTTTGGATTAAACTGTTTAACTTTTTCTTCTGTTTCAAGAATTTATTATGTACTATTGATGAGATTTTTTCGCGAATATTATTATCAAGTATATCAAATTCTATATTATGGAGCTTAAAGGTGAGTTGTGAATGTAGTACCTTTACATAGTGGTGGAGAACATTTCTTTTCCGGTAGAAGTCCTTGAGTTGTTCGTTTAACCAAATCGATTCAGCTTTCTCGAGTGCTATTCTTGCAGGGCGGCTATTGTTTCTTGATCGCTATGTTGACGACGTAATCGCTTGCTATACAGGCAGTAACCGTCAAATAAATTCTTTTCTCACCTATATCAACAACTTACACCCAAATATAGAATTCACATTAGAGATGGAAAACAACAAGTCCTTAAACTTTTTAGATCTGACGATTTCACACACAAATAATTACTTTTCTTTCGCTATTTATCACAAGCCCACCCACACAGATACCACAATACACAACACTTCTTTACATCCACAATCACATAAGCTAGCAGCATATAATTGTATGATACATAGATTAATTAATGTCCCATTAAGTAAAGATAATTTCCATTTAGAATTAAACAGAATCGTAGATATTGCCAAAAATAACGGTTATAATGTCAAGATAATCAATAAAATACTCCAAAATAAACTCAATAAAAAAGCCTTAAGCATAATTTATCCGCAAATTAATAATAATACAAAATCAAATTTCACATGTCTAACATATTTAGGTAAACATTCACTAAAAATATCTCAATTCCTTAAAAAACAGAATAAAAACGTCGCCTTTAAAACAACAAATAACCTATGCTCGTATATTAATAACTCGAAATCTAAAAAAGATAACTTAAAGAAATCTGGAGTTTACAGACTGAGATGTGATGACTGTAGTGCTTTGTACATAGGACAAACTGGACGCAGTTTCAGCGTAAGGTTCAATGAACATTTGAGAAGTTACAGGCTCAAAAAAGAAGACTCTAATTACGCAAATCACCTGTTAGAACATAACCACAATTTCACCCTTAATCCTGATATTCTACATATTCAGGAAAAAGGACATAAACTTAATATATTAGAATCCATAGAAATTTTGAAACACGCAAAAAACAATAATAATGTAATATTAAATGATCAAATCGACACATATAATTCACCGCTTGTTAACAATTTTGTAAACACACTCCCACCATTATCCACCCCCATCCCTCAATTTGCACCACATTCTGATCCCTGATATTTAAGGACATATTTTTAGATTTAGCTTTAGTTGATAACTCCTCGCTTTGATAATGCCACAGTGTGGTGAAACAATTTGTCAGCATTTTTAAATTAAATGTTAAAAGTTTTGTGTAAAATTTGAGTTTTATTCTCCAACTTCTGAAGTAAACTGTTATAAGTTCATTAGATTTTCAGCCTGTATTCTTTAAGCGGTATGTAGATGATTGCCTTATGTGTGTTCCCAACGATAAAATTCAATATGTGACTAATAAATTTAACAATTTCCACTGTAAAATTCAATTCACTTGTGAAATAGGAGTAAACAAAAACATAAATTTCCTAGATATGAACATTAGACATGATGCAGATGGAAAAATAAAAACTTCTTGATTCACTAAAGAAGTTTGGTCTCAACGTTATCTTCACTTCAATTTCGTTGCACCAGCTTGTTATAAAAAAAGTATCATAAACAGCCTTACAGACCGCGCGGTAAAATTGTCCCACGCAGAGGACCGTCCCAAAAATTTAAAAATTGTTCGTAATACACTGGAAATGAATGGCTACGGAAACTACGGAAACCAATTATTATAAAAGATCTATCCTGGAGATGATTCACATAAAACGTGACTCCAATTCTGTAAATCATAGGACTGAGTTCAAACACTGAGTCATATTTATACTAATTTAATTAAATAATATTCTTGCAAATTCCTACTTGCGTCCTCATAATGTTAAAAGTTTATTTTGGGTAGAATTGTCTAAAGTATTTCTCAGAGGCCAGAGACCTTCTTTTATTACCTAATAAATCATGACATCTGGTTCGTAAATGAACACTAGAGATGGTCTCGTCTGTTTAGTCTCTCGTAGACATTTATGAAATGTGGTCGTATTTGTTGATAATTCTACTAAATAGTGGATTTTTAATATTACGTTGTAACATTCCTGTGTTATAATTCCGATTTCATGTTTCTGTTCGTTTCGGCGACGTTGGCATTTAAACGAAATTTGTGCGATAAGGACGCTTTGTGCTAATACAATTAGTTCTAAGTAATCGGGTTATTGAAGTAATAAGTCTTCTGATGATGGTCGTGAAACCGAAACGTACGTGAAGACGAAAATATTTAAAACAGAGTGTTAATTGTGACCTATTTCTCGAGAATTTTCATATATAATTCATACTGGGTCAAGAATCTTTATTATTATTAATACTATTTGGGGATAATAATGTAAACAATGGGTTACCCTCAGCTGGAGGTGAAACGAAATTTAATAAATTGCTTTTCCATTTGTACATTTCCATTCCTTCTAAATTACGTGTATATATTGTGTTTTAAAAGAGATAAACTTTCTTGAGAAATGGTGTGACTGGTATTCAAAATATGTTCGGCTACCGCTGATTTTTCACCATTATTTTTCTTTATACAGGCAAACTGTTCCTTATAACGAGTTAAAATGTTCCTTTTAGTTTGGCCCACATAACATTTTGAACACGACTCACAATTGATTTTGTAATTACTGGATTTGTCGAAATCGGAACTTTATCAAAGGTGTTGCTTGAATTTTTCGGACACAACAATCGGGCAGATCAGCTGTGTTTCGCCCATCAGTCGGCCAATACGTTGGTATTTCCTTGCCGCAGAAATGCTTACGTCAGTATATTCTGATGAATAAAATAAGATCTATTTCTGATAACAATGAATTAATGATCCATCAATTATTGTCAGTGTGTTTTTAGCGGTTTGCAAGATCAGCTCCTTGCATTGGTAGTAATGCAAGAACGGCCTGATTTGGAAGAAATGAGAAGTCAAATTATTGTCGGTACTGCACAGATGAAGCAGGAGTTGAAAGAGATAGAAGATAGGATTCTATTTAAATTGAGCACCTCCGAAGGGTCACCCTTGGACGATTTGGATTTCATCGTCACTTTGGAAGCTTCTAAAGTGAAAAGTGAAGATATAAAAGTAATTTCAGTTAAATTATTCGAATAAGAAAAATTCCAAAGAAATATTACTCATTGCTAACCCATAACTTGCGGTACGAATTTCTTAAAAATCCATCTAAAAAAAACGTGATACTTATTATACAATGTTTTATTTTTCAGAACAAAGTAGAAGCTGCTGAAATTACTCAGATTGATATCGACAATACCAGAGCCTTATACATTCCTGTGGCGAATAGAGCCCAAATATTATTTTTCTGTTTAAACGATTTGGCTAATGTAGATCCCATGTACCAGTATTCCCTGGAATGGTTCATAAATATATTTACTGGGAGCATGACCAATACTGAGAAAACATGTGGGTTGAATTTTGAATTACTACATTTTCAATTAGTTATTTATATCCTTACGCGGTCAATTTTACTAGTCTAGAATTCATACATCTTAAATGAGATAATTCTATTTATCCTTCCTCTAACTAGAAACTGTGAATAATTTTCAAATAACTTCTTTTTACATGGACGAATAAGGAATTACAAAGAATATATTCACAAATTAAGTATATGCTGACTTGCTGACTATGTTTATGGCTATGGATTTTATAGAAAGAGTCGTAATTCAGCGGGAGAAATATCGAAGTAGATCACATCCCGTATTCATATCATTCAGAAGACTTCGCATGACTGGTTCTAGATCAGTGCTTCTCAAACTTTTCACTGATGTCACCCCTACTACTGTTCCGGAGACGGTTTGTTATCCTTCCCTGAAAAACTTATTGTGAAGAAAAAAACTACACATTACAACACAAATTATATTCATTGCACGTTAACAGAAGAAAATGAAGTTCAGGTGTTGCCTTGATGAAGTATATCCTAAGTCTTGCTCGACATTACGTCGGTTTTTGGCCTTAGTTTTGATTGATACCAAAGTTAAGAAACCACTTTCACATTTGTGAGTCGTAGGAAATGGAGTTAATATCTTCGGCTCATCATCATCAATAAAGGGTTATTTTCTGTTCCTAAAATCATACATTTGTCTCGCAGAAGTGTCCGAATGCACAAAAATAAATGCTCGAAATCGCTTCTTCTTCGTTTTCCGTGCACCCTGTATATGCAATCATGCAGTAAGTATAACTGGTGGGACGGGCAAACCGTTGACTCTTCAAGATACAGCTATTAGTTTACATAAAACAATATTCTCAAAATTAATGTTTTCAATGATATTTTCAGCGGACATATCTCAGCGAGCGATGATCATAAACGAATATTTCACGTTCAGCCTGTATTCAAACGTATGCAGAAGCTTATTCGAAAAGCACAAATTACATTTCGCGTTCTTGCTGTGTGCTAGAATATTGATGGACGAAGAAAAAATTGACCATCAAGAATGGCATCACTTTCTTGCCGGAGGACCCCTCCCAGTGGTAATGATTTTTGTCAGCAGCTGAACTATTTATCTTGATAAAGTCTTCCGTAGAATATAAATAATCCGTCGCCGGATTGGTTATCGATCAAGTCGTGGAATGAAATTGTAGCATTAAGAGTTTTACCCTCCTTCAAAGAGTTCTCGGAATCTTTTTCAGTCAACCTCCAACATTATAAGAAGATATTCGAGTCACAAGAACCACAACGGTGAGTGTTCCTCTCTACTCAAGGATTGAATATTTTCTTAAATCGGGACTCATTTCTAAACGGCAATATTTAGTCTTCCAGCTTGCGAGAGCAGTTTTGGTTTTCTAGTATTTGTTGTTTCAATGAAAGAATTATGTATGGCGTTTCCAATAACGAAGTACAAAACCGGAGAACAGAAAGTTTAAAGCACAGTTTGTTGTGTATCATAATTGGCATATCCATAGGTACCCGTCCCAGTCTTAGTTGACAAATATTACTTTCCAGAAAGACAGGAAATTTTCCAATGTCTCAATTACCGAATATAACCAATTAAGTAGGCGCAACTAGAGGAATACCGACCAGGTAACGGAAATATTGCAATTTTTGATAACATGTTGCAATTTTTGCTGATTCTTTGCCATTAGTCATTAACTGGAGGACACCTCCCTTTTAATAAATGAACAAAAATAAAAGAAAAGCACCAAAGCAATTGGAAAATTGATTCCAAGCAAATTCAAAAAGAGGTACGACAAAAAATAATGTGTTAAAATTATGAAAATTCATGAGATTTCTTGTAAAATATGATACGTTTCCGGAAAGTGTTGCTAGGTATGCGTTCGTTAAAGAAGAGTTATCAGACGTATATTGTAAAAAATTTCACCTACGCCCCCTCATTGTCAAGTTCGAGACCTGCCGAACTTCTTTCTACCAGACTTACTTTTTCTATCCAACAGCGAAGTTGTGGAACTCTTTATAACTAGTGAGGTCTTTCCCTGTGCCTATAACCTCCAAACCTTCAAGAAAAATTTCGAATGCTCGTCTTCCAACAGCTCCACAGCTGGCTCATACGATGTTCTTCGAACATTATATATTATATTCCCCATCGTGTATTCAGATTATAAAAAAAAATTTAACCAATAATTGAGATGGCAGTTTTAAAAATTGGGTGAAATCGTTTCGTTTCCTTGGTAATCACAATACTGCTCTTCTCATTGCAATAATTGGATTATATGAAAAGCAGTGATAAGAAAAACGGCTGCAATAAACTTGACTAAGATTTGAAAATGTGGAGGGAGATTGCGTTCCAAACTTTCAACTGGGGCTGACTTTGGGCGACGAAAGTTGCTTGTAATTTCGCAATTAAGTGAGACGAAAAGTGCAACTGTGTGTCTCACATGATGTTATCATTCAACTTTAAACATCCCTATAATGTCCTTGGTAGTAGAGTATTGTGACATTTTCCGTTCGGCTTGAGTTTAATTCTGTATGAGAAGTGATTCAACCCAGTTGAAACATTTTTCCATTATTTTTAAAATATCACCAGGGTGCTTAAACGAAAGTTACACATTTTGCAGACAACCTCTCCCAGCTCCGATGGAACAGAAACTGGACAGTTTCCAAAAGATGGTAGTGCTGAAATGTCTCCGTCCCGACAAGGTCACAAATGCGATGCAGATGTTCTTGGCGGAACAACTGGGACAACGTTTTATCGAACCCCAGACATCCGATTTCGGGGAGATGTTCCAAGAATCCAGTGCGACCATTCCCCTAATTTTCGTACTATCCACGGGGACAGATCCTGCTGCGGATTTGTACAAATTCGCCGATAGATTGAGGATGTCCAAACGGCTTTTCTCAATATCGTTGGGCCAGGGACAGGGACCGCGAGCCGAAGCTTTGATAAGGTCTGGTATGGAACTTGGTTCGTGGATATTCTTCCAGGTAGGCACTTGTTGCAAATATAAATCATTACTCAAATAAAGATGAAGGTTATGCACGATTTAGTGCAGGATCATGTCATCTGATGAATATTTCAGATGCGGCATGATTCAAAGTATATTTTGTAACTTCCTCTGCCACTGTCTTCGGTAATGATCTAACCGTAGAAGGATGGGAAATAATGGTGTATCAATAAACTGCCAATGAAGTATAACATCATATGATCCATTCCGTGCAGAATTGTTTTGATATGATCTGTTTACCACTCAACGTTGGCTATTCGCACCATATTTATTAGAATCTCGTATTGTTTATTATTCTCAAACCTTACAATTTTCAATTGTTCCAGAATTGTCATCTGGCTCCAAGTTGGATGCCTCGTTTGGAGCAAATAATAGAAACTGTAGACTTGGATATCACACACAGAGATTTCAGGTTATGGTTGACGTCCACGCCATCACCTTCCTTTCCTGTGTCCATTCTACAGAACGGTAGCAAGATGACGATAGAGCCTCCATCAGGCATTAAAGCGAACATGCTGCGGGCTTACTTGAATCAAGTGGTCGAACTTACGGACTTCATCCAGTCTGAGCATCCCAAAGCGCCTGATTTCAAGTGGTTGCTGTTCTCGCTTTGCCTTTTTCATGGGATCCTTCTCGAAAGGAGGAAATTCGGACCTCTTGGTTTCAATATACCCTACGAGTTCACAGATGGTGATTTGAAGATTTGCATTTCTCAGTTGCACATGTTTCTGTTGGAATATACCGAGATCCCGTTAAAAGTTCTCACCTATACAGCGGGGCACATCAATTATGGTGGCCGTGTCACAGATGATTGGGACAGGAGATGTTTGATGAACATTTTGGGTGACTACTACGACGAAAATGTTGTTCACGAGGGATACCAGTTCGACAGATCTGGAGTCTACAAGCAGGTAATTGATAAGATCTGCATTTTTATATGAATAAGCTCTTCATTCACTTTCATTGGTTGGGTATTTTCTGAAGTTTAATAGACACAGATACGTTCGATAACAAGATGAGTAACTATTAAGCAAAATTCGTACCTTCCACTCACATAATTAATATTATAATGTTCCTAGAAGCGAGCAAATTAACTATTGACATACCGAATTTAATGTTCAACCCGCATCAGCGGTGTTGGTCAAGGTGGTAAAGCTTCCGGTATTGCATTTTGTTCTCGATTTAGAAACTCCAAGTGGCAAGGTCATTTTTTCTTCTATTTTTATATATTTTTCGTAATACTAGGTTAACGGGTCATTTGAAATGTGATTGATTGATTGATATTCCTTCTTTGTACACATTTGATTTGCCTTGCCCTTGAACTAAACTGCCAAGTGGGGGTACGAATCTTGCTGAAAATCTTCTCGTTCAACACAGGCTGGCCCAAGGCTTTGAAACTGTTTGTAGGAGGTTGTTCGAATTTCGTAATTTGCATTCAAGGGTTCATTAGCCACGGTGAATATAAAATGCCAATTGAAAGTGTTGTTGTATGTTTATTTATGCTACCACTTGTCCTACCGAAAATTTTGCCGGACCCCGAGTATGACATTCCGACCGGAGCTGCTGATATTTTAACGAGCCCAATATCTACGGACTCGGACAGGTGAATTAACGTCCCATCCAAAGGGCAGCCGGTACATCCACAATGTAACTGGTACTCATTGATATATTTCCCTGTATGTATATCATGATCGAATGGGTTTAATTCAAACCACATTTAAATCATTATAAATACTTGCTTTAACTAAACTTTGATTGTAATCTTGTTTATAGCTTCCAGAATCTGCGATATATCTGGATATCATAGATTACATTAAAACGTTTCCAATCAACGATGATCCGGAAGTATTTGGCATGCATTCAAACGCAGATATAACGTTTGCACAGGCTCTCACATCCAGTTGTCTCTCAACACTTTTAGCTCTTCAGCCTAAGGAAGTTGGTGGTGCCGCTTCAAGTCAGGAAGAAGTAACAATCAGCATAGCGAGACAGATATTGGATGAATTACCACCGCGCTTCGACCTAGATGCAGTAATAAAAAAGTAAGTTCTGTGGGGAGTAAAATGTTGACCTCAATTTCGTTCTGATATTTTTGCGCATACTGATACCGAACAACACAGTATCAATTTTGTAAATCTTAGCAGAACATTGTGAGTATCATACTGTTGGAAAGCGCTTGCCGCAGATTCAACATTCCGCGTATAAGTTCTATTGTTTCACTTCGTTTTTAATGAGTGATCTATGAATTTAAGTATTCTGACTTTAGTTGAATGTCGCTTGACAGTATTATTGTATATTCAATAAATGATTTAAAGATTATATCAGTAAATTCTTCATTCTCCCGAAACTACAATTTTCATCAGGTTATGGGCCCAGGCTCATTCAGATTGCGCGAGTGAATTTTTTATTCTTGGCTTGATCGACTACTGCTAGTTGTGGTATACAACATGACGCAAGATAGCTCAAGACTGAACATTACATTGTTGAATGGAGGTAACTACATTTTCTGGAAGGCGAAATTGAAAGCCGTGTTTGTGCGTGATGATTTGTGGGAAATCGTCAGTGAGCCAAAGCCAGAAATGGTAAACGACGAATGGAAGAAGAAAAATAATAAAGCTATGGCGTGTATCACCCTCAGTATTGAGGACGGTCAACTCATACATTATGCTCATTTGAACGATGCGTACGATGCATGGCAAGCATTATCCAAGAAGTACGAGAGGTCAACGTTTGGCAGTAGGTTATATTTGAGACGAAAATTGTATGGAATACAATATCGTGGGGGACCAATGAGCACTCATATAGATGCAATAATGGAAGTGGTCGGTTTGCTGAGAGGATCAGGCAAAGCTCTCGAGGATGAAGAGGTCGTAGCAGTTTTGCTGGTAAGTCTTCCAGAATCATTTTCAGGGCTTGTCACAGCGCTCGAGGGACGTGACGAAGCAGATTTGACGGTGGAATATGTGACCGGAAAAATACTTGACGAATATGAAAGACGCGCTGAAGCTAGTGAATCGGGAAAAGGGGATACACAAGTGGCGCTACGGTCAACGGCAACAGGATCAAACAAGGTTAGTCGTAGTTTTAAAAATAAAACAGAAAGAAGTGACAAAGTAAATAAAAATCACAAAGAGACTCGGGTCTGTTATTATTGTCAAAAACCAGGTCATTTAAAAGTAGATTGTTATCGATTCAAAAGAGTTCAAGATCAGCAAAAGTCAGTTGGTACAGAATCAGCTAAATCTTTGATCGAGGGTAAAAGTAGTAACAAAGAAAGCTACACGACATTTAAAGCACAGGATCAGTCAGGCAGTGCGATTATCCGGGGTTGGTGCATAGATTCCGGAGCGACGAGCCATATGACAAATGACCGAAATTTTTTCTCATCGATTCGTAAAACCACTGCTACAGTTTTTCTCGCTGATGGTTCATCGGTGTCAGCAGCTGGAGTTGGAGAAGGCCTACTTCATTGCAATTTGCCAAAGGGAGGCAAACAAGTACAACTGAAAAATGTGCTGTATATTCCACAGTTGGATGATGGCCTAATTTCAGTCAAGCGCGTAACAGAACAGGGTTACCGAGTAATCTTTGAGAGGGACAAGTGTGGCATATACAAGGATCAGGAGATTATCGCAGAAGCAAGGAGCAACGGAAATTTATTCAGACTCGAAACCGTAATACCGACGACAGTTAACTTAGCGAAAGAAGCGGTTTGTTTGCATCAGTGGCACCGTCGATTGGGCCACAGAGATCCAGTTGCGATAAAAAGATTGATCAATGAAAACTTAGCCACAGGAATCCAAGTATCTGCATGTTCGCAAGAGGTAGTTTGCGAAAATTGCTTGAAAGGGAAATTAACTCAGACTAAGTTTCCTGATAGCAATCGAAGAGAAGAGGCACCATTGAGACTAATTCACTCTGATTTGTGCGGACCGATGCAGACTTCAACGCCAAGTGGAAACAGATATTTCTTGACACTCATCGACGATCATTCGCGTTTTACTGTAGTGAGACTGATCAAGTCCAAGGATGAGGTGGCAGGGGTTGTTCGAGAATATATTGCGCAGATGTCAACGAGATTTGAAAGGAAACCCATTGCCATTCGGACAGATAATGGTAAAGAGTATGTTTCTCAGGAGCTGAGGGATTTTCTGAAGAAAGAGGGTATACAGCATCAGGTCACCGTTCCTTATACTCCGCAACAGAATGGAGTTGCAGAGAGGAAGAACAGATCATTGACAGAATCTGCTAAATGCATGCTGCTGGACGCAGGACTTCACAATCGTTTCTGGGGAGAAGCAGTTCTTATGGCAACATATTTGCAGAACCGCTTGACAAATAGAAGCATAGACAAAACTCCAGTTGAGCTATTTACAGGTATGAAACCAGATTTAAGCCATGTTCGAGTTTTTGGATCGAAAGTTTTCTCACTAGTTCCCAAACAAAAACGAAGGAAGTGGGATGACAAGGCGGAAGAAGGCGTCCTGGTAGGGTACGATGGTAATACCAAAGGATACAGGATTTTAGACCCGAAAACAAGCAAAGTTTGGATCAGCAGATCGGTGCGCATAATTGAAAAAGGTACCGAACATCCAGTTTTGGTAGGCAGTACATATACCGAAGGGGTAATTGACATCATTCCACATTCTGCAGCTACAATGGAAGGTGTTCAAGTTGATATGAGTGAAGCCGACGAAGATACACAGAATTCCGGAGAAGAAGTAACAGGGCACAGTTCTGATAAGTATGACGATGCACCAGAGAGTTCAGAAGTACAGATACGAGTTTCGAAACGAAGTAACAAGAATGTACCTCCAGTGAGACTTACATACAAGGTGCATGCGGACCATGTCAGGGAGCCGAAGTCGTGGAACGAAATGTTGCAGATGACACAACGTGAACAAAGTTTATGGTTTGCTGCAGCAGAACAGGAAATATTATCTCTCAATCAGTATAGAGTATGGGAATTGGCGAAACTGCCACCAGGAATGAAATCCATTTCTTGTAAGTGGGTGTTCAAAGCGAAGTTGGACGGCAATGGTCATATCCACACTTATAAGGCTCGCTTGGTAGCCAGAGGTTTTTCGCAGATTTTCGGAGAAGATTACGACGAAACGTTCGCCCCAGTTGTTAAACATGAGACTATTCGAGTATTGTTCGTCATAGCTGCACTGAGAAGTCTTTATGTTCGACAACTGGATGTCAAAAGTGCATATCTCAACGGTGAGCTGATTGAAGATATATATATGGAGCAACCACAGGGTTTCGAGGAACCTGGTCAGGAAAATAAAGTGCTGAAATTGCGAAAAAGCTTGTATGGTTTGAAACAATCTGCTCGCGTGTGGAATAAGAGAGCAGGGGAAGTTTTCTTAGAGATTGGATTTCAACAGGGGAATGCAGACCAATGTCTCTATTCGAGGAAGGAAAACGATGGAAGCATTACTTACGTTCTCTTGTATGTAGATGATGTTCTGGTGGCTGGTAAATCTGAAGAATCAACCGAGAAAGTTAGCAGAAAATTGCAGGATTATTTCGACATTAAGGACTTAGGTTGTGTTAGTCATTATTTGGGAATTCAAGTCGAACGTCAAGCAGATGGTTCATTTCTGCTCAATCAAAGAACAAAAATTACAAAAATGTTGGAGAACTACGGTTTAACGGAACCGAAACCTGCAGCTACTCCGATGGAAACTAGTTTTATGTCTGCAGAAACGAGTACCAGTACAGAGTTAGGAAACAACACGTCGTATAGAAAAGCAATAGGATCATTGTTGTATATTGCTACAGTGTCTAGACCAGACATTGCGGTTGCAGTTAGTCTACTCAGTCGTCGTGTAGAGAAACCTACCCAACAAGACTGGAACGCTGTAAAGCGAGTGATGCGGTATCTCGCATCCACAGTTGATAAGAAACTTCGTTTATCCTCGAATGGAAGTTTAGAATTGAAATGTTTCGCAGATGCAGATTGGGCTGGGGACAGGACTGATCGAAAGTCTACAAGTGGTTATGTCTTCTTGCTTGGAGAAGGAGCAGTAGTCTGGTCAAGTAGAAAACAAGCGTCAGTTGCCATGTCTTCCACGGAGGCGGAGTACGTTGCTACGTCGTTTGCTAGTAGGGAGTTGTTGTGGATCAGACAGCTGCTCGTGGACATGTATATTTCAGTTGATGGTCCAACAACTATGTACGAAGACAATCAAGGGTGTATTCGATTGATTGAATCGAGTAATTCAGGAGCTCGAACCAAGCATATTGATGTATGTTATCATCAAATTCGAGATCTACGTGAGAAGGGGATTATCGATGTGCTGTACTGTCCATCTAGCGACATGTTAGCTGATCTATTCACGAAGCCGCTAGCCAGAGAACCATTCCGAAGGATGTTGATCCTATTGGGACTACAATGATTAGAACCTGCGACAGCGAGAAGGGGTGTTGGAAAGCGCTTATCAAATTCCTAGAAGATGACGTGGTTACCCGGACTCAGGGTACACCAGGTGATGCAGAAGTTTTTTCACTTCTTAATCATCACTAGCAACCTTTATATCACCTTTTGAACAGTTAACAAACATTAAAAATATTTTTTTAAATTAATTTCATCGATATCTAGGGCGTCAGGACGCCCGGATACCTCGGGGGAGGTCCAAGGGGACCTCAGGGAATTTTCTAGATAGCATATTCGTGTTCAGCAACCTCAAAAACCCCCGAGTCCGTTTTTTTTATTCAGTTCAAAAAGTGCACTCAGTGCTTTTTTGCCTATAGAAATGCAATACATTTTTTCCGCAAAAAAAAAATATCGAACAAATTTTCTAAGTCACTTTCTGAATCGAATGCAGAAAACCGCATCTTAATTCATCCAACGGCGACAAGTTTTAGAAGGTTTGGTCTATTTTAGTGCTTTATTTCCTCGACTAAAGGTAACTTCGTGAATTCATGATAAGAAGAGAAATCGTGGACTGTATTTTAATGCCTTGAGATAAGAAATTTTTGATTTAAAAGAACGTATGAAATCAATTCTGCGTAGGTGAAATTACAAGGAGTGCACATACTTGTTGGTTGCTATCACACGTCAATGCTCTTCGCAGGTCCCTGCCTTCATATTGATACCGTTTTCTTAGTTCCTAGAAAAGTCTTATTACGGATTCACGACATTACCTTGTCTTGTTTAGATTCTAAACTCCACATGACTCCTGATCATCCACCGGAGAAAAATTCTTCATATATGCATTAACACCCAGTAATTTTTGAAGAAACTCTCAAACAGGTCAATTTTTTTCATTTGTTTTCCAATTATACCTTTTTCAAAATTGTGAATTGCTTTAACTAGTAATATTTCCATTAAAACTATGCAATTTGTCATTCAAATTCAGTGTACCACTTGAGATGGAATCATCTTTCAGATGACAAATTACAGGAACCATGAACTTTGGAATTTCTAGAATTCAAACAGTTGTCATTTGGAAAGAACTGGGAAATTTCATTCAACTAGCAACTTTATCTTTCTGGATTGTATTATACAGATATCTATCTCTCTGGATGCACTTAAAGTTTCCTACTTTGACAATCCACCGAACTTGAAACAAGAAAAAATGGCAGAAATGTAGTACGAACTACTTTCCCTAACAATAACCGGTTTAAAAGCTTCCTACAACAAGATTTATACCTATCGACATTATCAAATTGAAAACCTCATAAAAAGCTAACCAGGCTCTCCATCAATCTGAATTCCTTGTTTCTCACTTTGACGTCACAGCAGTCGAGCTAAATTCTGGAACGACCAAATGTATCATACTTGCCATTCCGGTTGATGAGTGGCGATCCAATTACATTCATACAAAAATTGATCTGGTTCTTCAGTGGTTGATTTCTTCCCCAGATACCCAGTGATGTATGAGGAATCTCTGAACACAGTTGTGATGCAGGAGGCTATCCGATACAACAGATTATTGACAGTGATATCAGGCACGTTATCAGACTTACTGAAAGCTCTGAAAGGTTTAGTGGTCATGTCAGAAGCTCTGGAGAAGATGTTCCGAAGTTTGTTCAGCAATATTGTACCAGCATTGTGGGCTGCTAAGGCGTATCCGTCTTTGAAACCTCTGGGTAAGGAAACGCAACGTCATAATCTTTATTTATCCCTTTTCTTGCTTATATTTTATGATCCTCAGTTGCTAAGCATTTTAAAGATTACGAATAACAAAGTTCAAGTAGTTAATTATCACCAAAATGAAATGAGAAAATGTTGTTATCGACGGCTTGGTTGTTTCGTGGAAAAAAAATTGTCAATGCAAGGGAATATTAACATTCCGAAATTTTCGTTTTGCAGAAATGGTTGGGCGCATTTGCTATGCCTTCTCCTTACACCATAACCAGTGGCGGCTGGTGACTCTAAAATATCGAGAGGCAACATTTCAACATATATTATTAAAAACGAATTACAATTTCGATTATTCGTGTTTCTGTTCGTTTCGGCGACGTGGGTATTTTTAATTGAAATTGGTGCGATAAGGACGCTTTGTGCTGATACAATTAGTTTTAAGAAATCCCGTTTTAGACATAATAATGGTCGTGAGACCGAAACGTAAGTAAATACGAAATTTGACCTATTTTCCTAGAATTTATATATAATTCATACTGGGTCAAAAATCATTATTAGTTATTTTTATACTTATTTTTGGATGCAATGACATTAACTGAACACATAAGAAAACATATATCATTTCACGTTCCTGGTATTGTTCTGGTAGTGTATTTAAAGTTATATCTCCCTTGTTTCTGAACATATCAAAATAACATTCATTGCACTCTGTTCAAAATCAGCTATATTTACAGCCACTTTTTAGCCCGTTGTCGTTTTCTTCTTAGACTTGTAAGTGCTTCAGCTTTGCTTCGTTTTCCTGCGATGTTTTTGACTATTGATACACTCAGTGGTAAAGCAGCAGCAACTTTGCCTCTAACTGCAGTGATATGAAGATATGGCCTTCTATTTCCACGTTCCCTTCGAAGTAATTTATTATGGGTGATACCATTTGTTCTACACTAGATCATATTAGTGGCTTCGAAAATTTTGCAGTTTACACAGCACACGACGTCAATGTAATTCGAATTACAATCCTGAGATCTATTTCTGTACTTCTGAAGTTACATTCTATTATAATTTAGATTCGCAACGAATATATGCCAAGTCAATTGAATAAAATATATTTTATCCGGCAACCTAGGAAAGTGTAACAACCGACTGTTGGAATCAAATATTCCTGGTTCAAATAAATTGGTTGCACAAAATTACCTACTAGGTCATTTTTTTCACATTGTGAACAGCGTTTATAATGAAACAAATCGCATGATTTCAAATTCTAGGAGCTTGGGTGACGGATCTTCACGCACGTTTAGACTTCCTAATGACATGGATCAACCAAGGTGTTCCTCCTGTGTTTTGGATTTCTGGATTCTATTTCCCGCAAGCTTTTCTAACTGGTACATTACAAAATTTCGCTAGGAAATACTTACTGTCTATAGACACCATCAGCTTCAAATTCCAGGTAAGTGAATGAGAATATAACATATTTGAAAGCTTGTATTTTTCAAAAATCTAATTCTTCAGTACGACGAAACTAGATGAACCTCTGTCATTCTCACATATATTTAGACTTTCACATCTGCTGCTCATTATAAATGTTTTTGAGCAGATTAAATTCAGAAGCAGAACTCTTCTCAGCTAATAAATATCTTATTCCTATCATCTGCTTGTAAATCCTATGCTTAATTTCCTCCAGCATATAGATCAGCCACTGGTAGGTAGGTATCTGTTTCATTGATGTTATATCCTGTCGGTGTAGGTTGAATGATCACAACTAAGTGTGGACGATTGATCTCTGAACCACAGGTTAAAATTACTAGTAATTCTAACTTGTTCTACCCAACCATGATGGTCTCGAGGCCTATTAATGAGGCACAGCCGATTAAAGGCGGATGTAAATATGGATATCTTCAGATATATGGGGTGCGGCAAAATGTACCCAGCCATGGAAATTGTTAAATTGTATTTCCATAACTCTTCTTCGATAATTTTAACTCAACGCGCTTTTAGGAGAGCGTATCCCGGTCGAAGAGCTCCACACGGAGAAACAGTTCGTCGTTTAGCAAATACGTTTTTACATAATGACACAGTAAGTGATGTGAAGCGTAATGGAAGACATCGTTCAAACGAAAATATTGGGCTTGTTCGGGCTGACGTTCAGCATCAATATGCGTTCAGGCAGAACCAACAACTTCCACAAGAAGACGTGTGGCGCGATTATGATTGTCTGAACGGACTCTAAGAAGAATTTTGCACTTCAAACTGTGTTCAAACTACGGCAATTGATATTCAAAGACGTTGGAATACTCATAAATCGTTACGAACCCAATTTTTGGCAAAATTTGATAATGAAGTAAATTTTTGACGAACAGAAAACCATCATTTTATTCAACGTTCAACGTGGTTTGATCAATTAGTCGTTGTTTGGAGCGCAATATGCTCCGAACTAATCATTATTGAACTCTTCTTTTTTGAAGATGCCAGGGACAATGCAGTTACTGTTAATGAACTAACTACAGTTGGAAGAGCTTGGTATGGAAAACTTCTGGTTCCAGCAAACATTTCCCCTGCCAGGCTGTTTTCAAAAAATGAAGATGTTGTGTGGCCGCCTCATTCCCCTGATTTGAGGGCACCAGATTTTTTCTTGTTGTGATACTTGAAAAATAAAGTCTACGTTAATCGCCCACAAACGTTAGAACACTTAAAGGCAAATATTCTTGAAGAATTTGCGCAAATTCCAGCTGAAATATTGAGCAAAGTTATGCTACTACTCAAAATAGAGTTGTCTAGATTGTCGTGACGGTTATTTTCACGTGGCCTATCGAAATTAGAAGGTTCGAATTGTATAAAAACACAATTGCATGAACGCCAGACGTCTTATGTAATTAGCTACGAACGCAAACATTTTGACATATGCCTCCATGAGCTCGCTGCACGTAAGTTAGAGTTTATACATTTTACCTCTATTTTGTTAATTTGGGGCCGTTTCGAACCCCGTGCGGCCGGCGCCAGTTGTATTTTGGGCTATGGGCCGCTAGCTTTTACAAAACCGCTTTCGGTATATTTAAGTAGCTAGAAAATTCCCTTTCGTACGTGGCACGTCAGTTGCTAGTAGGTGACAGCTGAGAATACCTAAAACTGTTTTAATTAAATTTTCCTATTTAATCGACATTTTGGGGCCCGAGACTATGCTATTTAGTTGGCCCCGTTCATAAACTAACGAAATGGAGCGAAAAGTCTTCGTTAAGACGTACTATGTACTGTAAATTTGCACTTTTTCTAACTCGCGAGCTACGCGCCTCTCACGTGAACGTCATTCGATTTATCGAAAATTAACCAATTCAAAACAGTTTACGTCCCAGTTTGGGGCTATCACGACCTTTTAAAATGTTCAAAGTTAACATTTCGACCATTTTAAGCTCGGCCGAGCTACATGGTAGGCGGAATGGTGGGTGTCAGGATATTTCGTTACAGTATTTGTTTTTTGTTTTTTTAGATTTCCGTTACGGAAATCTAAATCTTTTGTTTTTTTTTTCTAGATTCGGTCGCCGCGCTCAAAGCCCGCGATAAAAGCTATATGCAATAGCTTAAAAACTTGGCTGGGTATATTTTCCCGCACCCTATACATGCTTATATAACTTTGCTTAGATTAGTAGCATCAACTCTTGAATTTCTCAGATAATGACTCTTTGACAACCTTGACTTGACGGGTTTTTATGAAAATGTCGTATCTGGCAACGTTGTGCATGTTCTACATTCGTATGAATTCTTCCAGAGGATGTTTTTTGATATCTCAGTTTGAGATAGTTGACTGAACGACTGTTGTTACTCAGGGGTTTTCAGCAAAATATTGAAGGATCTTGTTTTGCGC
Organism: Endomychus coccineus; assembly: GCA_958510875.1. Taxonomy (NCBI): domain Eukaryota; kingdom Metazoa; phylum Arthropoda; class Insecta; order Coleoptera; family Endomychidae; genus Endomychus; species Endomychus coccineus. Next base: position 157,652,901 of record OY294068.1, on the reverse strand, counting down.
TTCTTGAATAATTCTGGATTGTTATCACATTCGTGTTATATCATGAAATACTGGTATTGCCTTTGACACTTATCCTCCTAGTTCATGATAAAGTGATAACTAAGGTACTGAAAATTGATACCACATCTTGATATCTACCTTGTACACCAATTGCAAGAAACTTCCAAGGTTGAAATGGGTATAGGAGGTGAGCACAAACACAAAGTCTAAAAATTAAACTATCAACACAGGCACTTCAAACAGCAAGATGAGTATATACTTTTACGCACAAGCGTACTCCTCACGGTAAAATTAGAAGAAAAATGATAGTTAGACAGAAAAATTGAGTTTGTACCCCAAGGTCAAAAGAGAATAAGACGCCTGCAGTTATTCTAAAAATAGCTTCTAATATATGATGAGCAAAAGTCAAAAACCTTTTTAGTACATATTTCACAATATTGTATCCCAATATTTCACTTCAACCGATTTTTAAGGTTTTCATCTGCCGGCGCTCGTCAAGTCATTTCGGGCTGCCTCTTTGGATTTACTTTTTGAGTTGTCCTGTGATGAAAAACTATTGAATCAAGATTATGCAAATGGTGTGAGTAGGGTCAATAGTTCGCGCTTATGATGATGTTTGCTGCTGTTTTTGTTAATTATTTACATTGAATACATACTTGGAGAAACGCATAAATATAGATGTTACAAGTATATGTACCCATAAATACTCCGTTGCTAAATGAGATATCGACTAGCGTTTTTTTTTCAACGGTAGCTATCAACAGGACATTCCACACAATTTAAAATTATTTTCATCAATTACAGAGCTTCGCTGAAGCACCAAACTTATGGCTTTTTCATGACAAACCCCCCTACATTGTAGCATCATTCGAAAGTCCTTTTGATTCTGTTCAAAATGTATTCGAAGTTGATAACCGAATTATGAACCGTTCATATTTTATGGTCGAAGAAAGAGTGAAAAAGGGCTGAATTTTCATTACAGTGCTTATTATTCAACCACTCCGAATTACCACATACAGGATATGCCCAAACGCAAAACAAAACAGTGAATAACTCAGTTTTTTCAAATAGAACATCCTGAATCTTTTTTTGCTATCAAATAGCATTTTTAATAAACGATATACGGTTTGTGTTGTCTATTTTGAAATGAGATTTTTTGTTAAAATCGGAACTGTATTGTTTTTGGGTGCGATAGCCACATTCCAAGTGGTATTTCTGACATCCATCTCCGGTTTTTCAAATGGAATTATAGTATTTTATTGAACTACAAGGACAACCGTGTCATCGTTCTTTTATTGAACCGGTTATTGTATTAGGTCATAATTTGTGAAAATTTGTTCGTCATGAATCCAGTGGTAAGATTAACTAAAAATGTTGCAGATACTACAGGTAAAACCTAAAACTAGGTTTCCAGATGGTTGCTGCATATGGGGCCTGTTTTTGGAAGGATGTAGATGGAATACTGAAAGAGGAACTCTCGACGAATCGCACCCTAAAGAACTTTATACAGGTATAACTGAGCACCATAATATGTTCAATAACAATTCTAAATTATGTATTATTATTTGCGAAATGTAATTCTGTAGCGGCGTGGAAATAATGAGCAACCCTTACTACGCAATCTTCATGTTGACTCGCTAGATCGGCAACAGCAACGCTTTACATTCCTCATTTCCAGTTGTAACATTATCTTTATTTCGTAGTTTTTGTAAAATGAAATTAGCAGTAATTGCTTTTTAGAAATGAACGTGATATGGATGGTACCCGAAGAGAATCATAAACAAGCAGGTGGAACATATTTGTGCCCAATATACAAGACTCTTACGCGAGCTGGTACATTGTCAACTACAGGTCACTCTACAAACTATGTAGTGGCTGTAGAGGTACCCAGTGATAAGCCACAACGGCATTGGATAAAAAGAGGAGTAGCTATGATTTGCGCGTTAGATTACTGATATTTAATAATTTTTATACAAAAATAAATTTTACATTTTTTGATAAGTTTTTATTCCAGAGTCGTTTTGTAACAATTATTTCAACTATACAGAGACTATAGAACCAAACACTTGATTATTAAGGTAAGTAGGAGCCTGAGCATGTACCATCACCTGGGCACTACACTACCTACATGTCTTAAAGTAGCAAATTATCGAAAATTTATAAATTTCTTATTTCAAACATTTTAAAGTTTCTCCTTTTACTTTATTATAAATATACAGGGTGTTTCAGTTTTTCGTTCATAACTTCGGTAAACGATAAAACTTCTAAAAATAATAGGGGTCTTTCATTTAAATTTTTCTCTAAATCATTTCGTTTCCGAGGTACAGGGTGTTGAAGTTTTGAAAAATTATTACATTTTCTTCTTTATCTTTTCTAAACAAATGAAAATTTTTGGTTCAAACTCGGTACACTTCAGTTTTACTGGATGAGAAATTTGTTTGATGACAAAATGTTCTTGAGACAAATACAGTAGCGTAGTTATGGGGTTTTGTACCCATTCAAACCCCTTAAACTTCTACGCCAATGGTCGGAAATTATAATTATATATTTTCTATAAAAAAGTATTCTTGATAAATTTCACTTAGAGGTTTCCTGTTCGAGCTATTTTGATTTTTCTAATCAGGGCTATCTTTTGAAATTTCTTAAAAAAATGAATTAAATGATTTAAAACGTAAGAAAATATTTAAATACCTATTTCTTGGTTGATGAAAAATAATTGATAATAAATGCTCAAAATGATCCATTTACTTCAAGCAACGCAGACATTGATTTCTCAAAGACCTTCTTGTTCGAATTAACATTTTATTATTGATTTCACAACAAGCATGCAACTGGACCACCTCTACCAATCCATCTTTCACCGTACTTCCTATTAAACCATTCTCGTACTTGTCTGCCAAAATGGGCATGGCAGTCATCCAATTGTATCCATGCATTTGTTCCCTCGTTGTGTGGTGTCTTCGTGATAAGTTTCCAAAGATTGTAAAAATGCAGCGGTCGTTAGTCTGTCTGGTAAAACGTATGGGCCAAAAATATTGCTTTTGTAAATGCCAAGCCAGACATTAACATTGAATTCTTCTTGAAAATTCCTAAATCTTGTACCATGATGGGTTTTCATTTGCCCATAATAAACTGAACAACACAGAACACTTTCTCCAGCAAATATTGTGGAGATGAAGCACATTTTACACAGACGTGAATTTATTAATTTTCACAATTTACGTTTAGGGGCAAATGAAAACACTCATGGTACAAAATCTAGGAAGTTTCAAGAAAAATTCAGTGTCAATGCATTTTTAGAATTTTTGGAAACTAATCACGAAGACACCACACAATGAGGGAACCAATACATGGATACAATTGGATGGCTGTCCTGCCCATTTTGGCAGACAAGTACGAGAATTGCTAAATATGAAGTACGGTGAAAGATGCGATTGGTAGAGGTTGTTCAGTTGCATGGCCTCCTCGATCACCTGACCTCAATCCTCTGGACTTTTTTGCTTGGAGTTATTTGAAAGATGAAGTTTTTGCTACGCTGTTTCATAATAGAGAAGATCTACTGAATCATATTCGAAGAGCTTGTGGTGAAATAAATAATAAAATGTTAATTCCAAAAAGAAGGAAGGTCGTTGAGAAATCGATGTCGCCGTTGCATTAAAGTAAATGGATATCATTTTCAGCATTTATTATGAATGATTATTTTTTATGGTTACTAATAAAAAGGTATTCACATTTTTTACTGTTTAAACAGCCTTTCAAAAGAAATTCCATATGATAACCCAGATTAGAAAAATCAAAATAGCTCGAACAGGAAGCCTCTAAGTGAAATTTATCAAGAATACTTTTTCATAGCAAATAAATCAAAGTTTTCAAATTTGTATACAATAATAATTTCTGACCATTGGGGTAGAAGTTTAAGGGGTTTAAATGGGTACAAAACCCCATAACTATGCTACTGTATTTGTCTCAAAAACATTTTGTGGCCAAAAAAATGTCTCATTCAGTAAAACTAAAGTGTACTAAGTTTGAACTGATAATTTCAATTTGTTCAGAAGATAATGAAGAAAATGTTATAGTTTTTGAAATCTTTAACAACCCTGTATCTCGGAAACGAAGTGATTTAGAAAAAATGTTATATGAAAGAACCCCTATTATTTTTAGAAGTTCTATCGGTTGCCGAAGTTATGAACGAAAAAACTGAAACACCCTGTATAATAACTATATTCTGAGCTTCATACTAGTCGGGTTAAATTAGACGAAAAAAGTGTAAAAACTGAAAAAATTTGCGGGCAACTCCGATCGACTACGGGTTTTTTGCAAAATTTTCCTGAACGGATTTACAACATTACCGAGAAAAAACTAATATGTACTTTTCCATTTTTCAATTGTTATAGAGGAATATAGAGGAAAATGGGCAAATTTCATGGGCAAAAAATTAGGAAATTTCTAAAATTTCAAAATCATGCCAACAATGGCTGTTGAATTTTATTTTGTTCATTGTGTAATTGTGTTTATTGTGTAAACGACATTTTTTTAAACTTATTATTTTTTGGAATAATTAATTAATAACCAATTATTCATCCACAAATAATTTTTTTTTTACATCCACTAATTACGAATTGTAAGTATTTATATTCTTTTCTATTGTTCCATATCAACACAGATATTTTGAAAAAAAATTTGTTTTCTTAAAAGTTTTTTTTTTCATAGATTTCAATTTGCGTTTGGACAATATTACGTGCAGAAAGCTATTCGGCTGATTCAAATTTTATCCAATACAAAATTCAGGAGGTAATCCAAAATATTTATTTTAAAAAAATTTTAAAATAAGTTTCCATTGAATGAAGTCATGCCTGCGGCGATATTTTTTTTCTACCTGAGCCAGATGCTACGGTTCTTACCTTTGAGTATGTATATATATATATATAATATATATATCTTACGATGTGTATTCTTTTAAGGTCAAAGCATCGTACCAGGTGTTCTCAACAATCGGTATATATTTTATAATGTTTTCGATTTTGTTTTTGTCACTTTCATTCATAAGCAGATATGAGGCGTTCGACGGCCACCGCTGGTAATCCATTTTTAATACCCATGTCACGATACGGCGAGCGTGAGGCTGTTGTTCCGTGGTTCTATTGTTTCAAGGGACCTAAGCCGCAGTGGATTTTTTCACGGCTTTTGTTTTACAGATGCATTATTTATTCCAACGCGGCTTTCCCCATCGACTGTATTGAGACAATTTTTTTAACACGTAACTGACTTCCATGAAAATTGGCCATTTTCCTCTATAACAATTGAAAAATGGAAAAGCACATATTAGTTTTTTTTGGGGAATGTTTTAAATCCGTTCAGGAAATCGGAGTCGATCGGAATTGCCCGCAAATTTTCCCAGCTTTTTTGCTAATATGACTCGACTATACATAATTCTTTAAAGTATCACTCAATAACGGTATGTTATCAACAAAATTATTTTCTAACGCACACCCTAAAATTTTATGAATATTCAAAATATGACCAGAAATTACTCTAGGGTATATCCTTTCTTTACCCAATTTATATGTGAATTGTAACCTCTCGCTCAAGTATGTACCATACATTGAGATATGGCCTACTTCTATATACTCTTGAAGATTATTAGAAAACATTTGTATTGACAATCGTAAACATTCGGACTTATCCAATTTCGAAGCTTCTAAATAAACCAACTTAAAGTGATAATTGAAAGATTTATATAACTCGATTAAATGTTGCTTCAAGTCGTTTAATGATTTTAACATACTTTCATCATTATCTAATGTGGCAATGAAAACATTCAAAACAGATTCTTGATTTAGATTAAACAAATTTGATTCAGATTCTTGATTAATTTCTCTGTAACTTCTCCCACAACAAAAGTAATTTAGAGGGAGATTTGTATTTGGAACTAAATGTCTACTGAAGTAAGCCATAAAGGCATAAATTGAAGCACCTCCAGTTAAATGCAATCTGTTAAGTTCTTGTTTATTTTCGTCAGAATCTTGCAAGGTGAAAATTTTTTTATTATCACAGTAATCGGTTCCACAACCTTCAACAACCACACTACGACTGAAATCTGAGTTAGAAAATTGATGGTAATTATGATTTAACATAAATTCAATTGAATAATTGAACATGCCGAATTCAAATAATGCAGCATCAGATTTTAAGTAACAATTCATTGAATTAAGAAGCTTAAGATAATTTTTTTCAATAGCTATATCCAAATGACTTGGTGACTGATGACACAGCTTTTCTAAATGCTCATAAACTAACAAATCATATTCTTTGGGAGTATCTGAATGTAAAAAATTTGGTAAACCTAGAATTGATAACATCACATTTTCCTCCAAACCATAACTAAACTCTTTAAGTGATATTATTTCATCCCGAATCATCTTCATATGCAATTTCAACTCTTTTATGTTCTCAACAACACCTTCTTCCACAGCTTTATTGAGCCATTTAGAAATTTCAGTCCTGGCAGTTTCTAGAATTATTTTACGTTCATCCATTGACTTATAAAAACCCCAGCGATTCGCTAATTTATTGATATCAACATCAAGCTTTCGATGTGAAATGTTCTCAATTAACTCAGATTTATTTTCAAGCCGTTTGTTAAAATTTATGTGTGGTTTCACAGAGATGCAATTACTTTGTGCTTTATCACCTGTGATATACAAAGCCGATGAAAAACTTCTCCAAATTGTGTTTTGTACCCTTATGCCTAAAACTAATTTAATATTGACCATTTTAATTTTTTAATTATAGTGTATTGTGATCGACTTCAATTTTTTCAACACTATCAGCTTTTTCTTCAATCAATGGTGTTTGTGTTTCAATTTTCCTTCGTTTAGGTTGTACCCAATTTCCAAATCCTGCTGCTCGTTCAGATTCTTCAATCGTATGTGGCTCTAGCTCCAAAGCTTTTAATCGACGTTTGTGGACTTTCGTTCTGAAATGGGCTTGCAGGGCTTGGTCATCGATGAAATAACGTGCACAGTGGACACAATAGTGCTGCGCACTGCCTGGTTTATCGAGGTCTACCTCCTGTTTCAACAATTTCTCACAATTTTCTGGTCTGATATCATCATCTATCTATAACAAAAACCAAGCATTCATCATATAAAACGCAAATTGCAAAATTTTCGTAGTGTTTTGAACAGTTAACAAAGCTAATCTACCTGATCCAAATCTTTGGTTCTACGTTTAGTAGCCCATCGTCTCTTTAAATGAGTATCACCATAATGATACTTTTTACGTTTATACACCATTTAATACAAACACAATATTCAAAAGCACAACACTAACCAGAAAAACACGTGCACTTGTCCTGGAGAATGTCAAATTGTCTATTGTAAATTCGGAGCATAGAAGTTTCATTTCTTTAAGGAATTCCAAGTTTCATATTTGCTTATACTATTCAGTGGATTAATTCTAAATTCTTGTAATTACCCATAGAGGTTGCTTGATAAAGCTGATTTCAACTATAATCATTGAACTATTCTTAAATGGCTCAATGACTATCTGTATCTACAATATACGAATTTTCGAGTAATCAGGAGATAATCGAACATTGTACAATTGAGAAAGGGTGAAACTCGTAGTGGAGGTAAGATCCAGAATTGAATGTATAGTCAAAAGTTTGGAAGTGACTTAAAACCTTACTCTGTAGACTGAATACAATTCTGTGAATACAGAATTATATATTATAGTGTAGAGACATCTTCTGTCCAGTTTCGAAATGATACTATTCAATAATTATTTTAGTTTAGTCGTAGAACGTTGAGAATCATAATCATTTGAATCATAACGAATGACGAACGGCTCTCAATTATATAACAAAAATTGAGAATACACATTATCAGATGTTTTCCAAATAGAAACCTATTATTGGAAAGAGCGGTGTCAATTTCAATCATAGTGAGATGCACGACACTAGATGTCGCATTTGAAATAAAATGGCATTTGAACTCTTATTTTGTGTTGTCAAAAGTTTATAATTTTTTATTAATTGTACAGAAACGTGTTGTGACGAGGTTCATAGGTAGTTGTAGGTTGTAAAAAACCCAAAAGATTATTGGTGAATGATTGTTTTCCATGAAATATATGTAAGCATAAGTGTACACATCTAAAAATCATTATTTTCGCGCTTCTAATAACGGGGAACCGGCAGCCATGTTGTGGTAATGTTCTTGACAAGCATCATGGGTTAGTGCGGTAGAGTTGGTTCGTGACATTTTAGGAAGAATTTTCGATTCTAATGCTGTCGGAGCACTTTAAATTATTTGTAATTGTCGGTAATTTCGTTGAAGAGTGTTTGAAATCATTTAGGATCTTCAGTAACGATGATACTGCGCATTATTACGGTCAGAGCGAGTGCAACGTCGTGCTTAGTGCCAGCGCAGGGAGTCGTCAACTGCCTGGTTAACGACTGCTAGGTGCGAGCATCCCTAGTTGCGGGAGGTGAACAATTCCGACGTCGGGACGGTCTTGTTAGCGCCCTGGAGTCGCACCCGCTCCTGATCATGTCGTCCGGTGTTCAGTGACACGTGCAGTGCTCTTATACGGGGGTTTCGTGCTGCTAGGTATGGCCAAAATTCTTGAAAAAGATCCGGCCACGTACTCCAAGGAACGTGATGGTTTCCTGCGAGATCTGCAACACTTCCACGATACGAGAGGGTAAGTTTTTAGGTTTACACGCCCACACTAATGTAAATGACGTCCCGTTACGAATGTTCCAGGACTCCTTACAGAAGGTCCCCCACAATTGGCGGCCGAGAAGTTGATTTGTATCTTCTGTACACCCTGGTGACTGCTCAGGGAGGATGGATAAAGGTGAGTGATTATTCAACCATGTTTGTAATGTATGTTTCTAATTAAACAATTGATACGGGCGTCCTTGGTGCGAATAAAGTACAATAGAAAAATCTAGGTGCCTGGTCCGTTAGTTGAGAAACAGCGTACAATAATAATTGAACGGTGAGCATGTGCTCGTGTTTTTGTTTTTGTTGGTATTAGAGAGGTTCGACGGCGATTTGTGTGGCTGAGAGCGAACTAAGTTACAAGTGAGTCGCGATGACTATGTGGGAACCTCGCGGTAGGTACACTACAAACCTGCCTATCGTTCATGATATAGTGGAGCAAGGTCAGGGTTAACTGTTATCAGCCGCTTATTTTTCAGAATTGATCCCTAGCGTTATGTCGAGAATTCATAATATTCCAAGCCAGTCTTGGGTACCTAAATGATAATTATAGTAGAGGAATGTCAGGGTTAAATTTTATCAGCCGTTTATTTTTCAAGTTTGGCTTTTTTCAAATTGGATCCCTTGCGTCTCGTATACACGATACCAATTTTGGGTAGGTACTAGATCCGAATTACAACGTTCACGGTTTGCACTCTTTATGGTTACTGTAGCATCGATGAGAGTTACTCTGGAGAAAAATTCTCTTCCAAAATTTCAAAAAAATATTCATTTACTAACAGGATAATGAAAAACAAATGAACTCTTCCAGAAAGTTCCATACTCGGTTCCATAATTCTCTCAGTGCCAGGTACGTCTTATTCTCACTAGAATTTCTATCATTTAATGGAAGCAAAACTACAAATCTAGTCAGAAATCGAATTGCATTGTTTTCTTCTTTTGTTCATTCATTTTCTATAATCAAATTTTGTTCCTATTATAAATTATAATATACATAAGTTATTATATATCATTTCAGGTGTGAAGTAAAGTTTTTTTTATCTGCATCTTTTAGATGTTCAATTCCATTAGTGACATAGAAATTAATGGTTTGATTTCAAATAATACAATGAGACAGTTTGATTTTTTTTTGCACAATTTCAGATCTCTGGTTTCTCTTGAAACGTTCTTAGTGCCTTTCAGCTCTCTTGAACTATTTCTATTACTGATTGCATTAGTGCCAGCATCCTTTATTAAAAGTCCCATTATGTGGAACATGTTATGATTCTAAAAATATCCGCTAATTTTTTAATTTCGCAGATAAGCTTAAAAGATTTGGCTTGAGAGTTTATGATAGTTAACAGGAACTGTATCATCTGCTTTTAAGATGTATTTCATACCCTTCAATGAAGTGTTTATTTCACATAATTGATGAGTAACCTGTTACTATAAACAAGTGAGATTCAACGGAACCCTTCGACAAATTAAATGAAATGATTGAAAACTGTCTAGCCTTGGGTTGTTTGGCTGAAGTGTGGTCATCGGTATATGTAAATTAGTAGATTAGGAATTTGGAATTTTACCGGTTATGTATGTATTAATCTTAATGTTTGATCAAGTTGTCAATTTCGGTCATATGTGTATTAATCTTAATGTTAATCAAGCTGTCAATTATATCTGGAAGTTTCGAAATTTTGTATAATCTGATACATCACGAGCATCCCAATTTATAACGACTTTGCAGTTTTAATCAGTAAATTACTCAGTAATTCACGAGGTAATTCAATGTCTTAAAAACTTGTTATTTATGACAATGATAATTCAACGAGAGGCTTCATGAGATCCGTTTTTGATTGAATAAGTGCATTCGTAAGGAAAATATGGCTTCTGAGCAAAAAAATGAAGAAGCTATTTTTTTGAACCGTTAGCAAGGCATATGACTAAAACCAAGAAGTTGTAAAATATCTTCCACAAGTCAAAACGTTTTTAGTGGGGCGTATATTTTTTCCAACATCAAAATAATTATGTTTAATTGATGGTTAATCTTTAAATTGGTTATTAACAAAACCTTGTATGTAAGGCAATTACGCTCACGTTCTGTTCCTCGATTTTAAAATAAATACCTAATACTTTCTTCACTCTAATGTCTGTGAATTCTAATTACCGTACATTCGGTTTTTTCCAAAATTAAAGCGCTGTATCTCCGTAACTCCGTAAATTGAATGTCAAAAATAACACTTGATACGGGGTTCATGCGCCCAAAAAAGAAAGTTACTAGTTTCACCACTTTCGGAGGAAATCAGAAAATATTTATTTTTAGATCAAGGCCGCGAAACGACTCTTTTGCAATCGAAAGAAAAATTATCGCCGAGGATTGCTAAATAATTTCATTAAAAATTCAAAATATTCGGATTTACTTTCTTAGCGTTTCTATTTCTATGGAAATCGAGTTTTTCTATGGAATTTCGTATTGACATTTCCGAGAAATATTTTTTAATTTGTGATTATGTCTGATAGTGGTAGTTCAATCTCATGCACTCCTCCGGAGTTAAAAGATGTAGTCGATTCTGCTATGGGAGTTTAGTTCCTGAAAAGTAGAAAATTTCGAGTTCAATTTCTGGTCATGCATCAAAAAGTAGTACAAATATTGGTTCTGATGTAGGAATCTCCAATGTTTCCAGTATTAGTAGTCATTATACCGAAACATTAGATTTAGTTGCTTTAACGTCCGGAATTCATATCATCAATAATACTAACTGTACAATTAATGTTAATATCTATCCTAAATAAATTATAATTTTCTAAATATAATAATGTTTGTATAGAAATAAAAGACGTCATTGTGATTTCGAAATGCCTGTGTGAAAATTTTGAAACGTCAAATTGGCTTTTAATTTCGCGGCCGTTACTAACGGCAGTTGCCGCGAAATTGTATTTTGCGAACTGTATAACGCCTGCGAAGTACTCACTTCTCGTACGGTTGTACAAAAAAATTATTCAGGCCACCTTGTACTACGTATTTATACTAAGGGAAGTAAAAATCCTTGTGTGTGAGTTATTTGCGTGCGAGTGTGCTTGCATGTGCCCACGTTTCCTGAATTCTGGAACATGACAAAATCGTTTTCACATAACTTTTAATCATGTGTCATTCAACACTCTATAATTCGAACTCTCTGAAATAATGATAAGCTCCCTTTAGCTAGCAAAATATGCATAAGTATTAGGGTGTCCGTTATTCAGGCAAAGTTGAAAATTTGATGTTCTCACCCTCTAAAATTACTCATAATAAATTTTAAAATGAGCAAACATCCGATTGCAAAAAAAACAACGGTGATTAATATTCCAGCTCCAATCCAAACATTGATCCAAAATGCCAAAAAATAAGATAAAGTTTATAGACGAAAAATTTGAAATCCAAACTTGGCACTTCAAAATTGAAAACGCGATCGAAATTATAAACCCGCCATCATGTTCGCACGTGTCGCTCAAACTGACGCCCTAACCTTTCAGTGAGCAAACTATCTAATCACGTGGAGTGCATAACCATGACTTCGAGTTACTATCTCCGTGAAGATTTCTCATTAGATTCTTATGTTGAAAACGATATTGTTGGTAGAAAATAGTTTTCAATTAGACCTAGATAACGATTTCTTGTCTGTCCAAGATCTACGGCGTTCATCAAAAGTACGTTCATTGATGTCGACTTGTAAGAATGGGATTCCAGAGATTTTTACAAAAATGCTAAGAAGCTATTAGTGAGTAACATTAAAGTTGTAAACGACGTTGCAGAGCGAGGCATAACATTGTTCACGAATTATAATAATCGCACAATCATGAACAAAAACAACCGATTGTACAAGTTATCCGTGAGTACAACAAAAAATATGGCGATACGAGAAAAAGCCCATTGGTTGAACACATGGATATGGTTCAGAATAAAATATTCCAAGTAATTTAAAATGCCTTTCTTAACCATAATATTTTGTCTAAATTTTACTTTTCAGTTCAGCAGTCTACTATTATTACAATCATTTGATATTCAAATGAAATTTTCTTTCAAAATGTTTGTGTTAGTTTCGTCAATTTCTAGGGTGAGAGCTGAAATATTAATCTAAATTCGTATAATAACGTTTTTGCAGTTTTTATGATTCAAACTTCGTAGCTCAAATTGTGTTGATTTTTATCCAAATGACTTGAATTTTAGTCTGCCTGAAAGCTTATTTAATATGCTTTCAGGCGGTTATAATGAAAAATATAAACAGTTATGCTGTTATGCATAAAAGTATGGGAAAATGCAATTTCCTTATTTAAACTACGTGCAAATTTTGAACCCTCTTGCGGTACGTTTTAACGTCACTTGACTGATCTGGGGTGTTCGCTCAAATGTTTAACAAGTATATGTAAGTAAAATGCAACTGAACGTTGAACGCCAAACCATGAAAACCGCAACGCAGTGAGCAGATTGACTTTCAAAATAAGTGCTGATTGGGTGCTTTAGAGTTAATGTTTTTGCTAGCTTATCATAAAGTTTAAAAAGCATTTTTTTTTAATATGCGGTGTGGCGCAAAACTAGAGATAATAAAAAATAATTCGGTGCTAATTTAGAGCTGTGTATAAACATACCTTATATGCTAATAAATATACCTTTAGTATGATGAAATATACATCAGCTGAACGTAGAGCTGAAAACCTCAACGCAGTTAGCAGTATGACTCCTAACAAATTTAAAAATATAGTGCTCATTTAATGCTATTTTCCTATTTTAGTTCCCAATTAAAAAATTGCTTCGTTGCGAAAAAATAATATTTTTGTTAGTCTAATATATTACTGGCAAAGCATTCGGATTTCATTATACTAAAAGTATATAATCATTAGCACATACTAAATTGTTTCGTATTATCTTTTCTGTTTTGGGCCACGCTGTATATTGTTTCGATGCTTTGCCAGCTAGAAAAAACATCATGTTTTCTGAACACTAGCAACCCATTTTTTAATTGGGCATTAAATTAGCACGATAAAGCCCTGCACTTCATTTCTGTTTTCGTAGTTCGACGTACAACTACGTTTACCTGCATCATTTGTATATTTCATTATACTGGCATATAACGTATGTTCAGACCACGGTCGTATACACAGGTCTGGAAACTCTATGGTTGACTTGAGGCTCTTACGGGTCGCCTAACTCGTAGTCCCTCGCTCAGCCACCAGCTAGCGCTTGGATCACGAAGTGGTAAAACGATTTCTTTCCGGAATCGCAAGCAGTGTTACTAAGTATTCTGATTTGAGAGAGGAATAGAACTGTTACTCTTGTCAAAATGTATTAGGTACTCACCTTAAAAATAACTTCCCCTTTTTCGTTATACATGACTAACACAAAAAACCTCGTTAAAACGATTTCTATCCGGAATCGCAAGCATCCACTTTTTCGCATTTCCGCATCTTTCGGCACTTTAAAAACAGAAGTTTCTTGCTTTACACTTTTGTACCCCGTTTTACATTTCGGCACAATGCACGATTTCGTAATTTTTTTCTAAAAACGCAGGTATTCCTTGTGTTGACAAGTCAACTGACAGTTGTCAGAAAATACTCCTACGTGACGACTTTTGGTACTACGGGCCAGTCGACGCTTAGCGGACTCATTGCTCACATAGGAAACAACTTCGAGTTTCCAGACCTGTGTATACGACCGTGGTTCAGACACACCACTAAATTATTTTGTATTATTATTCCTCTATTTAAGACCACGCCGAAAGAGTTTTTTTAGAGCTTCGTCAGTTTTATCAAAAGATAGCATAAACATTATTTTTTTCTAAAACGCTATAGCACCCAATTTTTAAATTGCGCTCTAAAATAGCACTAAATTAACACTATATTTTAAAATATGTTGGGAGTCATTCTGCTAACTTTGCTTTGCTAGCTTAAGGGAGGTCATAATTCGAGTTGTCGAGAGTTTAAGACTATGTTATTAAAGAGTAAATTCGTATTTTATTCACATTTTACTATTGAATGAGTCATGAGAAAACTCCATGCTCATGCTATTTTTATCTATGAAGTACTTTATATAATGCAGTGAAACGAATTACCTTGTTAACAATCCTCTTTGTGAAATAGGTGTGACATTTGGAGTATCCGTGCCAAGAAATTGATTGATTCGTATAGGTTCTATATAGTGTTTATTTGTGAAATGATACAAAATTATTAGCGTTTCGAAGTGCCATAAAATATCGGAAATATTTCATAAAAAAGAGTGGAATCATTGTAATTACGTTGGAAATGAAAAAAAGTTACATCATAAATATTTTCAATCAAAACTCTAAATTAAGGTATCAATGTAGATAATGATGGATAATCCAAAACCTGGAAATGTTTCTACATACCTACCAGTATGGTAGGTACCAGTGGCGGCTCGTGAATTTTTGAGAGAGGAGGCTGGACATAAAACGTTTTTGTAAAAATATACTCTATTCACAGCCTTTTAACCTTTGCACAGCGACCGTACCAGCTACTTCAGTGACAAAATTAATTGTTACCCAGGAAGAACCAACGTGGAGGTATAGAGTTTCTCTTGCCAAAAAATTTTTTAGTTCGTTTTTTGTCTTTTATTTTTTTTGGATTTTTAATATTTTTTCTTATTTTTGGAATTTTTTGTATTTTGTTTTTTTTTATTAATTTTATTAACTTTTTTTATATATTAACGGAATTCTACGGTCTTTAGTTTGCGAAAAATGATCAATAATATTATCAAAAAATGTATCATTTTGTTTTACTAAATCTTTTTCAATAGATATTAAACTAACATTGTATAAACGATTTTGGCCCATTGTATTTGGCATGTAAGTTTTAATTCGTTTGAGAGTAGAAAATGATCTCTCCACCGATGCCGACGTGACAGAAATGGTGACTGTCAAACAAAGTAGCTTATAAAACTGAGGTAAAACTTGTTGCAAATCATTGTCTATCATATATTTTATCATATCGGCGTGACTGTCATACTGGCCTAAAATATCTTTATCCGAGTATATAACGCATAATTCATTGTGCCGTGCTATTTTATCAAAAAATTTATATTTTAGAACTAAGTTATCTTAAAGTGTATTGGGGAACTCTTTTGAAAAAGATTCGAAAAATCTTCTATTCGTCAAGTCAAAAAACTTCAATTCATGTAAATCGGAAAATCGAATCTCAATTTGACCTTTAATAGTATCTGAAATTTCATAAAAAAGTTGTTTATAATGTAGTTTCTTGTCTACCAAATTATATGTTTTCCTCCTTTTCGCGGGAGGAGCCTCATCAGTTGAAATGTTGTGCCTGTTTAAATACTATTTCTCAAGAAGGTTTTCACTTTTAAAACCAGTACAGACAAATATCTAGGTAATTTAGAAGGGATGGAAATGTAGAAACGAAAAATCAATTTATTAAATTCCGATTCATCTCCAGCTATTTTAAATAGTATTTAAACAGGCACATTTTGATTTATCATTTTGTTTACTCTGATGGTGGCTACTTGGTAGCCGAAAGGTCCTCAGTACTTACATAGTATTGTTAGTGGATAAAAGGGTGCTTATTTCTTATCAATAGTGATAGATATGATGCGTTAAATTGACTCTAGTGCAGAAAGGTACTCTCTGTTTAGAGTATGTAGTACGTAAAATTAAAATTAAATAAATTTATTGTTAAATGCGAAACACTCACTCCGTCTTAACCCATAACCCTACAGTCATGCGTAGCGTACCCGACCTCGTAGTGTAATTTTAAATGTTATTCAAGGCCCAATTCTCCATTTGAATACAACTCTAGTAGTAAACCATAAAAGAGCATGCTGTGGATACACAATAACACTATAAATAAGAAACACTCTTATCCACTGAAAATACTGTTGAAGTACACTGACTTGTAACAATAATAAGGCGGATTGTTTCTCATTTATATAGTCTCTAGTATGCTATGACTCCATATTGCATGTATTTGTATGAGAGCTGCATGTAGACTTCTTAAAATTAGTTTTATAAATCAATGAATTTAATGTTTAATTTAAAAATTTTCAGCATATTCGTTCCATATATCCCTGACAAAATTAAAGTAAATACCTTGGGTCCTTTGAGGTTATGTAAATATATATTTAATTTTTTATACCTAATTGATAAATTATTGTGCCCAATGTAGTAATAGAGTCGTACGTCTTTGCCAGATGGTCATAATGCAAAAGAGAAATTAAAGCTAAAAAGGAGTTTAATTTCAGATTCAATAGGAGTGCTCGGCAGTTCCGCTCCACCTTTTTACATATTTTAATTAATCATCAAACAGCATCGATGTCGAATTACGTTATATATCTGTCGTATGATTCACGTCTACCACTGAGCGTAATTAGGAAGTTATATACTCTCTCGTTCCAATTAAGCGGCTACATCGAACATCCGAGGTTTACGCATTCCGCCAGTCCGGGCGGCAAGTTCTGGCGTTGATTGCAAGTGAGAGCAATGAATGTTTTGAAATCCATAAATATATACGTTCGGATCCAGTGTGCACTATTGTAGGTAGATAATATGTAAGTCAAGTCGTATGGCCTGCTATCCATCGACGAGCGAGTGAGTTTCACCGAGGTAGGTCGCTGAACTTGCAATGCAACAACTGTCGTACATTGGCTCGCTTGGTTATAGAGCGCTGGCTCTGTTTCATTAAGGCCTCGCACAGATCCTTCTGCTTATCTAACTACTTGTACAGTTTGCTGTACCGAGAGTGTGTGTGTACAGTAGGGACATTATCAGCGCTTTCCGTCAAAGTGGATAGAGCATTTCAATCGAGAGTATACTGCTACTGTAGATCGAAGAAGTGGTTAATCAGAAGACGTACGAGTTTCTCAACAAAGTTTAAGACAATTCATTCGTTTAGTGAATAATTGACGCGATTGATGAACATGGGACAATTTAAAAATTGTTAAAATAAAAATTAAAACTATTATCATTACGTTTATTAAACTGTTGACAGAAATGTCATACCTAACACTAGCAACCAGTGGCGGAACTTCAAATTTTGTACCCCTCCGCAAAATTCAATTGAAGGCCCCTTGGAAATACAAAATTAAGCGCCATAATATAGCTATTTTTATAGGTATAACAAATAACAAGCACAAGTTTTTAATGACATCTTTAAAATCAAATTTTGTGGCTTCAATAGCCAAAATTGCAAGACCGCTTAATCTTTTTTCTGTTATTCTGTGCATACATAATTTGTAACAGTTCTGCTAGTTCTTTTATCGATTTAATTTCAGAAAGTTCATCTTTAATAATTGACACTAAGTTTATTATTTGAACAGGAAATTTTTCTGAAATATCATCTTTGTGATGGGATACTAAATGTTCTGCGCATTAAAAAAGTTGATCTTGTGACAGTGTAACTAGTGTTTTTCGATTTAAAAAATCAAATATTTCACAAACGCGAATATATTGTTTAGTTCTTCACAAACTGCGTCAAACACTTTCAGATATACTTTGATTCTGAAAATATCTGCGCCGCTATCAAAACGATGGTCTAGAGCCAGTTCATCACAATGCCGCTTAGTGACCGGTCTTCATTTTGTCTTAAATTCAGTACTAACGTTCCATTTTTCAGCCAACTATACAGCTTCATTCCTTAGAGTGTCATAGTCATTTCTTAATTTGCTTAAATGAACATGAACCCTTTTTAATGCATCTATAACTCTTTAGCTTGCAATAATTTTGATGCAAAGTTTACGTTCACATTATTTTTCAAGTATGATAGTTTTGAAAATAAATTCAAATGTAGCCATTTTGGTTTGAATATAATCAGCTTCTATTCGCTCATCTCTCTTATTACAACACAAAATTATTTTATCCAGTGCTTTGCTTAACTTTACCACCAGTAAAGATGTTACTTGGCCTGCCCAGCGTGTTGGATTTAATCTTTTTATAGTTGTTACTTTTTCTCCTGATATATTTGCTAGTACATTCCACCGACATAAACTGGTTCCAAAAAATACATATATTTCTTTCAGAATTGCAATATATGACTGGATTTCCACAGAACACTTTACTGCGTCTCCAACTACCAAATTTAAATTGTGAGCTGCAGAGTGAATAAAGGTGGCTTTCGGCTGTGTTTCTTTTATTAAAGCCTGAACTCCCCCATACACTCTGCTCATAACAACTGCCCATCGTAACCTTGACCGCGTCCGTTATCTCCTATTGAGTTCACAATTTTTAATGATAGTCCACTGGCTGAATGATCATGCATTTCTGTGAATCCTAGAAAAGATTCTTTTATTTCTATTGGCATTGGTTCACCATTTTCATTTATTGCAATTTCTACATATCTAATAATATTACTTAATTGATCTTCCTTACTTAGGTCTTGGGTTGTATCGATCATAACAGCAAAAAATGGAGGTTTTAACTATATTACTTAAAATATTAATTATCTCGTCTTGTATTGTCACTTCGGTTTCGGGGTCTGTTACTGGAGTTTTAAAAAAGTTTGTGATTTTTGAAAGTTTCTCTCGGTTGCTTACTAACACTTTTGTTGTACTTTCACACAGATGTTGCCTATTACATTACTACATTTAATAAAATCCATTGTTAGCCCCAGGGCCCCTTAGATCCATGCCCCCCCCCCCTGCTCCCTTTTGCTGTATGGTAGTTTCGCTGCTGCTAGCAATGTAAACTGCATTTACTACTCCATAAGTTAAATCGGCTAAGTTGAACTTGTCTTTAATCGATCCAATAAATTAGTATTCCTCATAAAATTAAAGAACGCGTAATTTACAACAGGAACAAAAGTGTGGCTTGCAATCATCCCTGGAAAGATTTCGTCATCACCGTGCAATGAAGAGCGGCGTCAACCTAAAATAATTCAATCTATACGTTATATACGAATAATTACTGAACTAACTAAAAAATCTTCAAAATGCGTTGTGAATTATTTGCGTGCATGTTCCAACGTTTTGAAAAATTCATTGTCATTAATTACGTAACGAGTTTTGTAGTAGACCCAAAAAAAATTCCGGATTTTCTCGGATATATCCGTTTTGAGCATTTCTTATTCGATGTAGACTATTTTTGACATGATGTGTTTGAATGTGTGTGCAACCCACTGTGGATACGAATGCGCCGTTCCTATTGGTCGTATAGATTTGAAATTTTGTAGATCGCTTTGAAATGGGGAAAACAGAAACTGTATTGTTTTTGTGCGCGCTAGCCTAGTTTCCAGTGGTATTTTTGACATCTCATCTCCAGTTTTTCAAATGAAGGTATATTATTCAATTGAACCATAAGGACAACCGTGTTTTTCTGGTTATAAATATATATTGCACATATATATTTAACCTGCAGATGTGTCCGAAATTCTCATTTTAAGCTTCAAGTGACGTCATTGATGTGACGTAACGATATATTTTGACTTATTCTGTGCAAAAAGTTAGACTTCTTGATATTCATTGTGACAGCAAATGTTATTATAAAAGAATGTTATAGTTGTGCCAATGATTGTCCACACGTCAACAATACATAAGCGTATGAAGTAAATCAAAACTTTTGAGCCAAAACAATCTACATTCATCATATATTTTCAGTTAAGAAGAGACAGACGTCACGTCCATGTTTTCTGTGTATATATAACCTCGCTGAAGTTCTTGATAGAATAATATTTCAATAATAATTAACAACTCGCTTGCCCAATGATAATAACAGATGACATTACCTCTATTTGATAATTGTATGGCATCATGTATAAAGCCTGGTTGAATTAGTTGATTCAAATTCTTCTGTAGATTACTTCTCGTTAAAATGTCCATTGTTATTTATTTCACTATGATAGAAAAGTACTCTTCATATGTTATAAATAAGTACAATATAGACAGAAAAATATGCAACTCACAGGACATACTCATTGTAAACTATTGAGATGTTACGTGATTATTGATTTGCTGTATATTTAGGACATATTTTTGAATTTGAGTTCGATTTCAATTTGAGTGCACCAGGAATACAACTTCAAGATTCCATTCACTTGCAAGTGACACTAGAAGTGAAGAAAGTAGTGTAGTAGCATTGAATTCACTTAGGAGTAAGTGTCAAAGCTTCATGCCCATGTTGTCGAAACAATTCAACAACTACATACACTTTAGGTTTCCTACAACATGTTACGATCCCCAATAATTCAGGTTTGGTCAGTTTATCATCCCTTCCAAGACGTGCAAGGCTTCTTCTCCAAGTTAATACTACAGCGCATTATCCATGACAAATGTCTAAATTTAGTATATTAACTTCTCTTCTACTACCCGTTTCTTGAATATTACGCCATTTATTTCTCCATGGTAATCAATCGTTTTAGATTTTGATGCAAATAACAAATTGGCCCAGAAATCCTCTAGAAGATCCTGCATGTACTACAATGAAGCGTTTCACATCTTAACCTTCAGTTTATAACCTTTTGAATCAGTCATGTTTCATTCAGGAAAATTTCAGAAATTGTGTTTTCAATGTATGAGGCTCTCATAGTGGCTATAATGGCTTTCTCAGTTAAAACCCTTCGATTGTCATCTTTTTGTACTTGAGACCAAGGTTATTCGATAAAGATTGTTAAAGATATTTTACCAATATCAACGATTCCATCTTTTTTGCTGGGCTTGGGGTTGCAAGTATTTACCTGGAATTTCTTGGAACAAAATAAAAATATGATTCCTATTTCAACATTGAATTCAGGTTGAGCCGAATAATGCTCATAATTTTCATTATTACTGAAGTTTTATATAAATTCTCGGAAAATAGGTCACACTAACAAATATACTTATTATTTTCGTCTTTACGTACGTTTCGGTCTCACGACCATCATCAGAAGACGTATCAATTAATGTGTTACAGTTTCGATTACTCATGTTTCTGTTCGTTTCGGCGACGTGGGCTTTTTTAATTGAAATTGGTGCGATAAGGACGCTTTGTGCTGATACAATTAGTTTTAAGAAATCCCGTTTTAGACATTGATACGTCTTCTGATGATGGTCGTGAGACCGAAACGTACGTAAAGACGAAAATAATGAGCATATCTGTTGGTGTTACCTATTTCCCGAGAAAGTATGTATAATTCATACCTGGGTCAAGAATCATTATTAATTATAGAAGTCCTGTAACTACTTACCACAAATATGGATATGATCCTCAAGTTGCTGTGAAAACAACTTTGTGTTATAATAAAGCAAGAATTAACTGGAAAGGAACAGAGTAAATGCAAATATGAAGAAAGGTACAGAGCTGTTACACTGAGACTGCTAGTCTCACTGTTGTCATTTCTAAGATATTCGACATGCGTGACATCCTGAAGTGGAGGTAGATTTTCGCGTGTATCCTAGCTGACTTAATTCATGATCAGTAGCTGCATAAGATACAAGATAATTGGTATACCTTCTTCACCGAATCACTGATATGACGTCAAGGATCCCTACCCTTTGATACAATTATACTGTGTTGCAAACAAATTTAGGAATTCTTTACTTATTATATCAAACAATACATTTGTAATTTCATAAGTAATTCACAAACTGTTGTACTTACTAAATAAGTGAAGAAAAATAAAGTACCTACTTACTGGTTCTGCTTTCATCGAATCTAGATTTCAACAGTACCAGTGAATGGCAAAATGAAGTATTTTTCAGAAGGATCAAGAAGGTTACAAAATGCTTTTTGAGAGTTTACTTGATCCATTATTGAAATAATACTGATCCTACATCTGAAAGATGTAGATAAAGATATTGACACTCAACTTTCAGCTTCAAGTCAATATTATTAATCCATATTGTGGACTTGAAGTAAACATTATTATTTATGGAAACCAACACTCAGAATACCCAGATATGAAAATGTTTAACCTGAATGCGTGTTTTTCAAATCTAGTTTCGATAATCTGTTACCACTATTTTAGTAGGATGAATATAATATCCAAACAAATAGAAGCCATACAAGTTGGAAGATTATCTTCCATATTAATCATCTTTGATCATAAAGGCATGTAGTTTCTGTTGCAAACTTTGTAATAATGATGTTGGTATGGGTTAATTTTGTTCCACATACTATGGCATAAACAATTTACTTTTGTAGCATCAAATAAAAACATTAGATAATTACGGTATTAATTCACTCTTCAATTGAACGAGAACTGAGTGGAAGTTAAAAAAAAATCATTTCTTGCCTATATTTTACGAGAGGTTCATAATCGATTAAAAAAATTAAAAGCTATTCTGATGAATAGAATTTCAAATACAGTTATGAAAAATAAGTTCAGAACATGAAGCGTATAGCTTCAAATCGGTAACCTTCATTTGTATTAAATTTGGGATTATTAAAATTGCAGCTTGAGGTTATTGCACAAGCACATCAAACTTATAAATTTTACTTTGCCCATATTTTTGGTGTTGGTTTACTTAGGCTCTTTACGCATAGCTACTGATATTTCGGTTGAACTACCATTTGGGCCAACGTGATTCTTATAGTAGTTTTCAGTTATACCCCAGTTGTGTCCAAAGGTGTAAAAATTCGAATGATTATACGAAGTACTTCGTAGGCCATATTTTTCAGCTAACATATGTGTTACGTGTACTGGTTGCGACTTATTTCATTTTTGCTAAAACAACAATGTTTTCAAGGTATTATCATAATGTAGAAATATTATTCCTACTTAACCATTCTTGTATATCATATTTCTTGAGGGTGTTTGTTGGCAGCTTATTCATTATCCACAATGATGGTGGAGTTTCCTTTAAATTCACTAAAAGTTAAATAAAACCTGCTGTGCAACCAGAATAAGGTACCTACAAATCCTACAATATAAACTGCGCCACCAGCCCTCATCGTCTTCAAAGTTTTAGTGCTAAAATCTGGCCAGGATTGTCAGGTACCGAAAGTATCGGAGATTCGGGTTTCGTCGAGATAAACTAATAGACGTACCTCCATTTTTCAGTTTTATATAGTAATGTAAAATGTACACGTTTCGCAATTTTCACAACACACGACGTAGAATTACAGTCCTGTGAATAATTGTATCTATACTTTTGAAGTTTAATTCTATTAAAATTTAGATTTACAACGAAATATGAACGATCAACCTACTGTCACGTCAATTTAATAAATCTACAGTTCATATCGGCAGCTATAAAAATGGAATATACCTGGTTGATGATTGCGAAAGTCAACCTGACAGCGGTGTCAGTATTAAACATAGAGTTGTGAAATACATTATGTAGAACATTTGGATAAAATTTCAATGTACTATAGAGTATAACGTCTTTCATTAGCGGAGTTTAAATCATTTCCAATATATTGTTTATTCCTGCAATCATTTACATTTGACACGGAGGACTGTCCGAAAGCTAGTTTGCTAATAAAAGTGAGGAAAGCCACGTGATCAATTGATTACACAATAAAACGAACAAATACGTTTCGATGGGTACTCCTGCCAACGGTAGCCGGTAACTTGTTAGCGCCACCGAACCTCGTGCTTTTATTAATTTTCGTAAGGTTATGATGATACTTATGACTGTTTGTCAATACTGATTTCAAAAAACTAAAATGCAGTAGAATTTGCGTATCGTTATAGCGCTATTGATACCCATATTTGCGTATCGTTAGAAAGTGATCAGCGTCGCGGAATAGAAAAATTACTATTTTCACTACAACAAACCGTGTCTCAATAGACGACAGAGCAAGTTAACTTTAATGCTTTGAAAATTGTATAGATTATATAATTCATCACAAATAAATATAGTTATCATGTAATCACTTCGATTTTTCGGTTGGTCCAACAATGCAAAAATAATGAATTATAATTTAAATCTAGAGCCGTGATTTAATAAATGTCATAATAACAAAGGTTATATATAAATTCTCGAGAAATAGGTCACATTAACACTTAGGCTTTATATTTTCGTCTTCTAACATTAATCATACATTCCGGAGACCTCAGAGAAAATTGAAAAATATAAACGTCGCGCATGAATCTACTAACAACTGTATTAGAAATTTTTAGTCAAATCTAAAACTTTAGTACCTTTTTTTTTTTTTTTTCTGTTTAGAGGAAATGCTTGATGCACACCGTCAGCTTTTTATCTATCACTTCAGGTAGTGCAGGACTCACTCAATGATGTTAGAGCATACCTGCTAAAACCTCTCATATCTTCATCCATATCCCGGGACCGTTTATCACATTGCTTCAGGATATGGACTGCGTCTTTCTCTTTGTTTGTCGATATTATATCGAGCTGAGTTTCTTTTGGTGTTTATTTGTGATATTTACGTCGATTAAACGTAAATATCTACCTTCGTTGTTTACGTTGATGTTCACGTTTTGTTTATACCGTAATATGGTTGATGCCCAATTTTACGGTATTTTGTTTCAGTGATTTATCCTCTGTGGATAAATTTCTATATGTTTCGTGTTTTACCGATGTTACGGTTTCTGGGTTCCAGTACTCGAACACGTTATGGATCTTTCCTGTATGTATTTGTACCGAAATATTGCTTTTCCACAATATTAAGGTACCCTCAGTCTCAGTACTCTATCGGTTCGTTGATATTTCCTGACTGTTTCGTTTTTTAACCATGTTGTTCTGGTTTCCTGGGTTTCCAGTACTCCATCACGCTATGGATGTTTCCTGTGGTGTCTCGTTTTGTACCAAAATATTGTTTTTCCCAATATTGAGGTATCTGTGTTTCAGTACTGAATCAGTTTGTCGATTTTTCCTGTGTGTTTCAGTAAGTTATCTATGATGGGATAACTTACTCTTCCGGAACATATGGTTCTCCGTATCAGCTGCAATCTATCCGTCACCCTCTTGTCAGGAACATGTGACTGGGAGTCCCACATTCTATCCGGGGTCTGGGTGCCTGTTGGTCCGCGGGAGCATGTCTACTCCTACCCTTGACTCTGCTGGCAACAGGGCCATGAGCATTCCCCTATCCGCCACCTGGGGACGCGCCTGGTTGCGGTTTTCAGGCTCCGCGCAAAAGAAGAGGCTCCTGCTTTCCAGGAAAACTTTAGTACCTAGAGATAAACAAACACACACAGTATACAAATTAAATTGTTTAGATTGCGATAGGACTTATACTGGAATCTTTAAACCTTATTTACAAAAAAGAATGTAGGGCCATAAGTATAGCACAAGACACAAAAATTTCGAAAATTCCACCGCTCTTGGTAAACACTGCTTTGATTATAACCATCAATTCGATTACAAAAATGTTAATATTTTAACTAAGGAAACCAATTATTGTAAAAGATCTATTCTGGAGATGATTCACATAAAACGTGACACCAAATCTGTAAATCATAGGACAGATATTCAGACATTAAGTCAGATTTATACTAATTTAATTAATTAAAACCCTTGTAAATTCGTACATGCGTCTTTATAATGTTGAAAGTATATTTTAGGAAGAATGCTCAAAATTAATATTTGCAATAAGGTCTGACATAACCTTTTTCTATTACCTCATGAATCGTATCGTCTGGTTCGAAAATAGATGAGAAAGAGTATAGTTTTGGTCTTCAGTCGTAAATAGACTAGACTAACATGCGTTTGTATATTATAAGAATATTACTAAATAGTGGATTCTTGATACATTTTATACTTGAAACATTGATGTGGTACAATTTCGATTATTCGGGGTTCTGTTCGTTTCGGCGACGTGGGCATTTTTAGTTGAAATCGGTGCGATAAGGACGCTTTGTGCTAATACAATTAGTTTTAAGGTATCCCTTTTGGACATAAGTCTTCTGATGATGGTCGTGAGACCGAAACGTGCGTAGGACGAAAATTTAAAGCATAAGTGTTAATGTGACCTATTTCCCGAGAATTTATATATAATTCAAACACGGGTCAAGAATCTTTATTATAACAAAGGTTAGTATTTATTAACAAACGTCAATTAAAATCGCAATTAATCGCTTTGGTAAAGCTTCAGATTTAGAAATACACTAATCAGTTGAATGTTTAACGTCTGCAAACACGGTGAAAACGAACAAATGCATTTGGAAGCGAGCTATTGGTAACGATTATAAGGAAGGAGTTGTGAAGACGATTGGTACATTTCCGCAAAGCTTCTCCAGAAAAACTACTTTGAAGATTTAAATCGGATAATAGACCCATTCTTGAGAATGCCAGAAAGGTACGTGCTGCCAAAAGAAGAGAGCTACAAGCGCTTCCAGAGTAAAGAAAATCCAGTTCTGCAGCTCTGACAACTGAAGAGATCAGCAAGATTGTTGAAAACTATGACGAGAACTCACCGGACGGCTTACAAAAAAGTTCTACCAGATTTTTGTCGTCGAGTTGGCATGGCGTCCCAACGAAGCAACCTTCTGCCTGGTAGAATTTTTCAAGAACGAAGTCGTCATGTTGGTTAACTTCAGGCGCCGGCGCCGTATCGAATAACATCATATTCCCCAAAACTACACAGGACGGAAAAAACATACCATTTCATCTAAATGTCAACATCGAACAAAGAATGTCAAGATAAGTGTCCAGTGCGTCTACTACAGAAGATATTAAGCAAAAGAACACCAAATATCAAAAGGAATCGATTGTTCTTAACTCCAAATCCGGATTGTCGACGGTATTTGGTACAACAATTGTCCAATGGGTATTAACCAACTCAGGAAGTGGACATGTTTAGGAGCGCAAAGTATTGGGATTGATATCAAGAAGGTAAAAATAACCAATCATTCAAATCTTTCCTCCGCTGTAAGCAATTTAACAAAATCTGGAGGCAACTTACAAGAAGTTAATCAAATTACTGATCATTGTTAAAGTGAGTCTCTCTAACCATACCTAAAGCTAAGCAACGAACATCATCTTAACATCGTTGAAAAAATTAGAAAAAGAACCCTGCCGTGCACGACCAATAGTAGTTCAAGCACATCGATAGATAACAATGTTTCAAATATCACTTACAATAATTGTACGTTCAGTATTAATACGAAATAACAGATATATAATAATTTATTATTTTCGTTCTATTTATTATATAATCGTAACAAATACCACTAAAGCAAACGAAAATATTCAATTATACTAACCTCCTTACTCGATGTACATCCTACGTCTCATGACTTGGAAGTATAATCGATTATTTTCTATGCTCTTGTGATATTAAAACTGAATATTTATTTATAACATAGTTTAGCCGATTAATTCAAAGTTACAGTTGTACAAAAATGTTGTTTCTATTTCCTTTGTGAAATTTGTGTTTTAATGAAACATTCAAGACCTGCAGTCTCAGCCAAATATTAGCATTCTCATATACCATTAAAATACTTATTTTACGCACTTGATACAAAAATAACTATTGTTCCATAAAATTAATATAAGTAGACCCAATCAAGATTTGACAAGGTGCCAAAGCAGGTCCTGGTAGTGATGAAATTTGTGGATTGTATCTATGTATACTCAGCTTGTAGCTTTTAGACCAGCTTGCAGTATGAGCAAGCAGTAGCACATGAATGAAGTGTTGTCCAAATTTTTTCATTTTCAGTAGTTTTACAAATGTTTAATTAATGAGAGACCTTTAACCTTATTAATTGATTTGTTTATCATTTCCACCTTTAAAGAGCGTGGATTGGTGACATTGCAACGAAAATGCTACGTTTTGTCAAGTTTTTCAGAAACAGAGTTACTATCCTAAAAGATGCATTTTCTGTTGGGTTATCAGTAAGGGTAGTTTTGTATGTTCGTATTACCATGAATATGCGAAGAAATAATTTTCTACAGAACAAGAGACATTTCATACGAATGAAGTTCGTTCGTTCCTCCTGGTAATCTTATCATCCTTTAATCTGATATGATATAAACCCGAGATACGTTGAATTATCTAACCTCTGGGGTTAATCAGTGTAACAGTTACGACAATTCTGATACTATATTGATTAAAATATTATTTAAACACATATCTCGGTACACTGTTTAACACAATTGATACGCATTCAGGTCTGCCAGGCTATAGAAAACCCAAACCGGCATAATTTCCAACTACTACAAACTGTACAAACAACATACAACACAACGACGACGGACCAATGTTTTGAAGCATTCGTTTTGTCGTCACAGCCTGCTTTACTCCCTCCCCCTCGACTCCGCGTATCCTGCTCATTCCACGACCCCCAGTAGGGTCGAGTCGACTGTTGTTGCGCCGTTGCCAAGTGTGTTACTCGCTTAACGCGCGCTGTTGCAACATTCATATTACAAAGGCGAACCGCTTCTCCTTAGCGATTACAATTTGCGTCAAGGTCGCTTGATAGTTTTATTCTATACGCATTCCGTCTTGATCTGAGATCTGTAGCTTGTTAATTCATCCAAATGGTAGTTTGCGATTTTAAGATTTACAGAGACGGATATAGTCTACACTTCTACAGTCTGAGAACGGCTCCGTTTTAACGAGGAAACTATAGTATTTACGTCTGGCAACGTAATACCTATCTACCGATCTTAATTTCGTCATAATGCGTTGTTGAAAGTTCATTGAAGCGGTTAATTGCTAGATTTAGAAATAACTTATTTGTCGTCCAATATTTATTATTTCAGACGATCTTTACAGAACATTTCCAACTTTATATTTAACTCGATATTTAATGAGCAAAGTAAAAAGTACTTTGGTTTGAGGGAATTTGAATAACTAATTTTGTGAAGAATTATTTCCCATGATGTAACGGTTATCCGTTTTATCTATTTTTACATACCATGTTTATTCAAATGAGATTAAACTCGTGATAAGTGAATGACATATGCAAACAACGCGTTATATTAGGTTTTGAGCGGGAATGCTAAAAATCCTAACAAATCATTCTTGCCGCTTCTACCTTGAAATCTGTATAGAACAATAGGTATTGAATGTTATTCATAAGTGGGGACGATTGAAAAACACGGTAAAATATGAAAAGGTTACTTCCTTTTTCCTATGTTGAACTCCCGTATTAGAGAAAACATTTGAGACGTAACCTACAAACTAATTATTGATTGTAATATAGCCCGAACAATGTAGGACAGGAAATTGTACATTTGACGGCAATATGGCTACGTAACACATGTATAGCAAAAATGTATTTAGAAATATGGGGAATCTAGCTGTAGCATTGTATATCTTCAAAGCATTTGACCGGATCTGGTACCAAATAGGGAAACTACCGGCATATGGTTTGCCGCCTCAACTCTGTTTCTTACTATCAAGTTTTCTCTCAGATAGATTACTCCATGTGGTGGTTGACGGAGTATCCTCCGATACAATGGCTATCAACGCTGGTGTTCCATAAGGACCTGTCTTGGCACCAACTTTGTTTTTGCTCCATATCAACAATCTGTTGGAAGTGACCTCCTGTCTCGCCCATAGCTTTGCAGATGATGATACACTTCATACGTCTTTCTCATCTATCATCCATCCCATCCAATGAAGCCAGAGGAGGGAGACAGAAACAGGTTGACGCAATTAATGGAAATCTGGCAAAGATTTTGAAATGGGGCTATCTGTTTTATGCAACCAAAACTCAAGCTTGCATCTTCTCCAGAAAGGCGGATCCCACAATTCCTATACAACTATTTTTATGAAGTTTTCCATATCCATGCTCTTAATGGGATTATCATGTGAGGTTCATTGCGAAAACCGCTTCAGAAAAACTTAGCTTTCTAATTCGTGCCGAGAGGTACATTACATCCCAGCAGCTCCACATAATCTTCGCAGCACAAATTCGACCGTGCTGCAGTACTGTTCACATGTTTGGAGTTCGGCTCCCAAACATACGCTGAAGCTCTTGGATTCCATACTGAAGAGAGCCATTCATCTGATTGACGATGTCACACTTACAAATTCATCGACCTCTCTAGAACATCATAGAACGGTGGGCTATCTCTCCCTTTTTATAGATATTTCCATGGTCGGTGTTCATCTAAAATCTCGTCTGTTGTTCCACCACGGACTTCAGATAGGACGAGCTCAAACTAGCCATCCCCTCATTGTCAAGCTCGAGACCTGCCTAAATTCTTCCTACCAGACTCAATTTTTCTATTGAAATGCGAAGTTGTGAAACTCTTTGACTAGTGAGAGTTTCCCTCGGTCGTACATACAGGTCTGGGAACTCTATTGTTTGACATGCGTCTCTTACATGTCTCCAAACTCGTAGTCCCTCGCTCAGCCACCAGCTAGCGCTTGGATCGAAGTATGGCAACAATCACATTATTAAGTAAAATAATTTGTCTCGTAACGCAATATTTACTATTTTGATTTGAGAGAGGAATAGAACTGTTACTCTTGTCAAAATGTATTACTCACCTTAAAAATAACTTCCCCTTTTTCGTTATACATGACGCGCACTTTTTTCTCACGAATTTTTTTTCGGTGATGCTCGCACCGAGGCTCGCACACATAGAAGACTCGTTAAAACGATTTCTTTCCGGAATCGCAAGCATCCACTTTTTCGCATTTCTGCATCTTTCGGCACTTTAAAAACAGAAGTTTTTTGCTTTACACTTTTGGACTCCGTCTTGCATTTCGGCACAATGCACGGTTTCGTCATTTTTTTTTTCTAAAAACGCCGGTATTCCTTGTGTTTACAAGTCAACAATGACAGTTGTTAGAGAACACGCGGTCGTATAAGTGTCAGAGATCATTCTTCGACTACTGCGCCACCATTTTGGTACTACGCGACAGTTGACGCTTAGCGGACTCAATTCTCACATAGGAAATAGCCTCGTGTGCCTATAACCTCCAAACCTTCAAGAAAAATTCTAATGCCTATCTCCTCTCTCAACATTCCACCGCTGGCTCACACGATGTTCTTCGAACATTATAGGTTTTCCTCTCGTGTATAAAAAAGAATCTCTTTGGCACACTGCGTGGGGCTTCAGATTCGAAACATACGCTTCTCCAAGGAAACACGAAAAAAAATGCGAATACCATCCCAGTCGGTTGGGTTATAATGCTAAATTATGTCTGGAAGTGTTGGATTGGTTCGTAGAGTGATATAAGGACTATTTGTCATATGAGTGAATGATCAGTTTCCCGAGGGTGTAAGGACTTTTACTTCGTAGGGATCTGCATCTTTTATATGAAGAATGTGAAATTTGTATTTATTTATACATATGTCAGACGTGGCCTGTCTAATGTTTATTTCCCTCACTATACGTAGCATACGAGAATAGTGTAAAGGTGGTACTGTAATCGGAGCATATTTTTTGTCCGGATTTTCGCGAATATATACCTGTTTTGAACATTTTTGAATCGATCTGGACTATTTTTGACGTGATGTCTTTGTGCGCGTGCGTAACCCACTGTGGAGACGATTACTCCATTCCTATTGGTCGTATGGATTTCAAATTTTGCAAATCACATTAAAGTGGTGAAAATAGGAACTTCATTGTTGTTGGGCGCGGTAACCTCGTTTCAAGTGGTATATCTTACATCTATCTTCATTTTCCAAATGGCATGATATTTTATTGAATCATAAGGACAACCGTATTTTTCTAGTTCTTCTATTTCTTCTAGTTCTGGTTATAAATATATATCATACTTGTATATATAACCTGAAAAAGTGTCCGAAATTCTCCTTTTAAGATTCAAGTGACGTCATCAAAGTGTAAAGATGCATTCTATTTTCTGTGTTCACTCTGTGGTGTGAATAGGTGAAGTCGAACTGTCAGAATAAATGAAGGTTAAAATAAAATAGTTTCGATACAATAACAATGATCACAATTGATTTTTTGGCTTCTTTTGAAATGCTGCATCAACGAATAAATAGGTGGGAATTGTGCAACGGTAAAACTATTCCAAATACTGCTGACGGTTTTTCTAGTTATAACTTTACAAATAATGATTATGTCATGCTCACAGCTTCAAAAGATCATTGTACCATTTGTACGATTCGAATGATGAATATCACTCTTAAATAAAAAGAAGTAATTAAAATTCGTTTAATTAAACAAAGAATTGCACTAATTCCAATCTATATTCGTATAAGGGACCACTTGAACACTTATTTGAATAAGTAAAGTTCCCGGTTTGTTTACAAAAATGCAGTGCGTTGAAAAATGTATTCCAAGTTAATAAAACTATTGTTTTATTAGATTTGTTTGTCGCATATTATTCGACAAAGATATTCGCGCCCAAGATAAGTGTAAGTGTCAGAGGTTCCAAGCGGCTCCCCTCAGTTGTCTGCCATATCTTAGATACACCACTGGGATCAGGTTATATTCCCGCTTCAATCATAATCGTGATATCTCTTCACCTTGTCAGTGCTATTGTTTACCGTCGTAAATTGACTCGAAAATATACGAAAACCAAGCTAAATTAAGAAAAATGCTCGATTATATAAAATATTCCAACAAAAAAACGTTCAGATTTGGGTGTTGATCAAATGTTCCTTTTCAAATTTTTTCTCAACAATACCTCGTTGTGAATGTCGTATTAGAAGACGTATTTATTAGTATATCGAGAACTTAAGTTTGTCTAACTTTTACTTTTTGTTTCAGGTCAATTCCAAAAACAACTGGAACGAACTATTGCAACACTTCAACCTTCCTCCAAAATGTGTAAATGGCAGCGTTGCTCTCAAACAGACATACCTAAGGTAAATTTATTTGACGTTCCATAAATCATGAATACGTATGGCAATGTTATGTTATGAGCATTTGTATCTCACTTTTTTTACAGCCAAAACTTCAAGGAGCTAACTTATTTTAGTTGAAATCAATCCTGTTCTTGGGTTATACCAGGAAACATTGAAAATGAGTAGAATGAATACATTCTATAAGTAGGATAGAAAAACCAAAGTATTATTTTGCTCGTCATCTTTATAATTAGAATTGCAAATATGTCGAAGCCTCCGTATATACATTATCGATATAATGTATGTCTCATAAAAAAATTTCAGTACCACAACCTACGACATAATTTATTTCACTTTATTTCCAGATCCAAACTTGTATTCTTCCATTAACTCATGTTTCGGAATCATACGATTTTGTATTTCAAGTAAATAGTTAGTTCCTTAATTGGTAACCACACAAAACTTGTATTTTCTTGAACTGCTACTTAAGGAACTTACGTCGGTATAAATAGAGTAAGTGCTGCACGTTGGGTTCTCTGAGTATACGGTCCAGTTACTATTTCGGTGTATTACCAGCAGATGTCTATACAGCATGGCCCATAACTTATCCGCCATAGAGCAACAGGTGATACTAAAGATCAAAATAAAAAGATTGTGTCATATATGTCTTGGTAAATGGTAGTCATTAAAAAGATGAGTGTTGAAAGTGAAACTTAAATTTTGAAAAATTGCAATAATGTTAAAATGGCTGAAGATATCAGTTTCAAATTTGAAGTAGTTGGGTTTTCGGAAGTGATATATCCGAATTCGGTACTAGTTTGAAGCTAATTCCTAAAGGACGCTTGCTACGTACTTCGTGAAAACTTCTACGTAGAAAACATACTCTTGGTCAATATGGATATATCAAGCCGTTTGTGAGATATTCGCTTAGGTGATTTTCCGGTCTTGGAGACGTTCTTATTGTAAAAATGTGATAATGTGTTGTCTCCCGACGTAAAAGCTTATCCCAAAGGGAACATCCCTATAAGGAAAAATAAAATTGAAGATATCCAAAAAGTTATTCCGTATATTTCATAGGAATGCAAGGAATTCTATAATAAAATTATCCGTTGACCAGGAAGCAATGATTGCAATCAATTAATTCAATTTCAGTTGAAGTCATTATGTCATTTTACTTAGGCAATGTTGTTAAATATTTTTTGCAAAATTTCGCCCAATTTTCTTGACGTTAGAAAGGGATCTAAGTCATCAAGGTTATTTTTTCCGGACAAAATATATATCTGATACATTAGTTTATGCATGTTGAACAACATACAATTTTTAATTAATTTGTTATAATCATATTCAACAGTTTCTTGGGTCTTCCTCAAAATCTCCTCAAACTGACGTTCCTTTTAGCACAGCCATTCAATTTCACACAGAACCAGTCGGTTCAAAGCAAACGGATTTGCAAGGTCCCAACGTTCAGCACATACCTTGAATCCAAGTTTATAATAGTAGAAATATATCAAATTTATGTGGTTACGGTTAACATGCACTATATTTTTACTGGCTCAATAAGCTTCGTCGGAGTTTTAGGCCGGTATCCATATCCATGCAATGTAATTCATATTGACGATTATTATTTCTAGCTGAAATGTTTCCTTCATATATATATATATATATATATATACATTATGCTTTTATTATTCTTAAAACAAATTAGGTAGTTCTTGGTGCATGAATTACACATTCTCGGACCAAAATTACCGCACCACTTACGTTTTGTTTTTTCATTTTTTTATTTCAAATTATTTCCTGTACTTTTATTATCTGGTGTTACCTCCTCTGACTGCAATGACCGATTTAAGGGTTCGTGGCACCCCGTAATCAGATTTGGGATATCTTCCTGAGGAGTGTTCTCCTTTCTTCTGAACAAAATTTTCAGGAACGTGATCTCTTCTTGTAATTCTGCGTTTTAAAATGTCCCAAATATGATATTTCATATCTGGACTTCTTGCTGGCCACTCCATAGCTGACATGTCCACCGTATTTAGATAGTCACTAACCTCACAGCAGCGTGGAATCTGGCATTGGCATGCATTAAAAAAAAAATGTGCACCAATAAACAGTACTACATGATCTTGTAGCATCTTCTATTCCAGCAGTCAAGCAAGATTGGTCTAGGAATGATCACTACCTCTGTGCGTGCATCAAACATGCCACCCCAGAACATAACGGACCCTCCACCAAAAGGCTCTCGCAGATATACATACCCTTGCAAATATCTCTTGCCTTCTCTATACTCGAAGGCTTTCATCTGGAGTACCTAGATGTATTCTTGTCATCATCTGTGAATAAAACTTTCCGCCAATCTTCCAAATTCCGAAGATGTTTTCCTTCAAATCTTAGTCTGGCTAAACAATGTTGCATTTTCAAAAGCGGACAGGCAGGCGTTCTAGTAGTAAGACCATATTCAGAAAGACGTATTTATGTGTTCTCTCAAAAATTTGAACATCTCTAACATTTCTGACTAAATTTTGGAGATGAACAACAAAGTACGAACTGTTAGTGTATTGATCTGAAAAAAAAATGGTCATCTCTGGGATCAGTAACTCTATAACGACCCCGTCCTGGTCGTCTTACATGAGAACCAGTCTTCTGGAATCGTTTCAATGCGCTGATAATTGTGGTATGATGAACTCCTAACAATTCAACAATACTGCGTTCTTCTCCAACTCGGCGGCCAAAACAACTACATGTTCATGTTCATACAGTGGCATTCATGATTAGTTGTGAGATGTAACAACTTAAACGCAATATTGGCATAACACACTTGAAGCACAGTGATATATATGTTCATGCTCCTCGCAGTTTGTGATTTGCACACAAGTGTTCATCATATATAACTCATTCGAACAAAATTCTATCCTTATTCTAAAAACATTTTTTAAATCGCAATTTACTATTTTTTCATCAAGATACCTTACTTCATCCAAAAGGTTGGTTAAAATGAAATTCAATGTTTTGAGTGGTGCGACAATTTTGTCTGGGAT
Organism: Endomychus coccineus; assembly: GCA_958510875.1. Lineage (NCBI taxonomy): Eukaryota > Metazoa > Arthropoda > Insecta > Coleoptera > Endomychidae > Endomychus > Endomychus coccineus. The sequence continues at coordinate 157,616,576 of OY294068.1, read as the reverse complement.
TGTAGTTGCACTTCAAGAAAAACTCTTACATCTTATAATCTGACTTATGTCACAATCTTCTATATCAATTATTTCGAAAAATCAAGGACATTTACCATTTATAGAACTCAAAGATTTATTTCAGTTCATAAATCAAAATATGAAATATTCTATAACAATGATTAGCGTATAAACTATAAAAGAGTTCACACTGTGGGAACACTATGACAGTATAAATAAGAAATAATCATCTTTATCCATTAAAAATACTAATATTGTAATGTTTAATTCTCACAATTCATTTTTTGAAGATTCTAGGTCAATTATTACACCTCATCTTCAGGTATATATAAAGCATGGATTCAATATATAAAATTATTTAAACTGTTCATGGATACTTGGTAGCAGAAAGGTCCTCTGCATTTTTAGTGGATAAAGGTGATTATTTCTTATTTATGATTGGCTTGTTCAAGTTAGATTAGCCAATTGTTATCAAAACGTTTTTATGAAAGTGTTCTTAAAAAATAATCCTTTAAGAAGTACGGCAAGAGAAAAAAATGTTTCTATTCCTTCATTAAGTTGAATATTTTTTACTTAGTATTCTTATGCTATAAATTTTATAGGTTCTTTATATTTAGTCGAGTCAATTTAGCAAAAAAGCTCGAATTTTTTCCAAACAGACCAATCAACTTAATTTATTTTTCAAATCGTTCCTGGACGGATACTGAACGATATTGAACTTTAAGATCTAGTCGCTCGACCATTTTTCACCTGTTAAACCCGAAATTGGCCAATTTTCATGGGAAAATTTATTGTAAAATTTGTAAAATTGGTAAGTATTGCCAAAATTGGCTGGAAAACTTCACTCGGGGGTTTTCGGAGTCGCTGATCACGATTCCGAAGTTAGATTTACCATTTTCGACCGCATCTAGAAATTGGCCAATTATATGTCTGAAAAATAGCCAAATTTAATGATTTCGTAATTTTTGTTGAAAATGACTAAAACATTTCACTCGGGGGGTTTTCGAGGTCGCTGATCACGATTCCGAAGTTAGATTTACCATTTTCCACTGCGGTGGCTAGAAATTGGCCAACTTTATGTCCCAAAAATGGTCAAAGGATACCGCACACTTTAGTAGGGAAAGTGGCCCCCTGTCGAATTGGCTGAATTTTTGATATGTTATAGTCCAAGTCATTCCGAACAAAAAGTTCAATGGGCACAACTTTTTCTATAGGCTGGTTTTGGCGCTAGAGGCCAATGAAAACTTTCATTTGTTCTTCATTGTTAAACAACACGAAACGTTATCCTGGATAATAATCACTTTTCTGAATAATCAAGATCTAAACAGTCATTAATATGAGATACTATTAGAAGTATTGTTCATTGATGTCACTATAGGTGATCAATTGTACAGTGTGTTCCAGCTATCATGGTCAAAATAATACTTCAAGTTGATGATGAAACTCAAGAATATAACAAAAATTGGTCTATCATTTTGATAGGGTTGTGTCGAATGAGTATGTAAATACATCCGATAATTGTACTGATCCTCAAGGAGTGTGGCGGAGAAACTCCTTTTAGCGGGTCAACAAAGCCTCCATTCGCACATTCAGCATAAATATAATAGGAAGGAAATAATGGGCTATAACTCAATAAATATATTATATGCAACATTTAACTTACCCATTGAACCTGGTATCGTTGACCCAAATGAAAAACTTTCGACTGAACCCTAATCATTCATTTAATGATTTACAGGGTGTTCCATCTGAGAACATATCAATATGAACAAAGAAACAAGGAGAATATGCCATAAACAGTCTAAACAATCATAGGTTCTTCATTATTATGTCTCTCTGCAGCATCAGATACGGTATGAAGTATTTCGGTCGAAGGATACTTAACATTGGCAGCATGACGGGCATATCCAAGGTACCAAAGTACGCTAGCTACATGCGAACATGTACCCAATGTACGACTTCCTGATTTGCACGTACAGTAGTACCCCTGAATTGGCACACCTTCCAAACTGACATTGTACTTGATCCACAGTTGGTATTTCATACTATTTCGATGACGAGATTTTATTCTCATCCTCAATAGACCTGGAATTTCAATACTCTCGTCGGATTCGAATAAAACGTTTCCCAAATCCTGTCTATTATCTTGTACATAAGATGGAGCTATTTTTATCTGGAAAATTCCGAATGTTAGTTCTCGTAGGTACTCCAAACTGAGAACTGGATCGAACAATATTTTTCAGTAGGTACGGAACTTTTCGAATATAACTTTCGATTTCTTTTAAAAGGAACACTCCTTATATTTTTCGACTATGTGATGTAGAATACGGTGTAGAATAGGATTCATAAACATTTTTTCATCCCTAAGACGATTTGTAACCATTTTCGAATAATTGCACTTTAAAAATTGTAAGTAGCTGGAACACACTGTATAATTGACCAAATGTAACAACACCTAAGAAAAATACTTTTAACAGTATGTCATAGTAATGACTGTTTAGATCTTGATTATTCAGAAAAGTGATTATTATCCAGGATAACGTTTCATGTTGTTTAACAATGAAGAACAAATGAAAGTTTTCATTGGCCTCTAGCCCCAAAACCAGCCTATAGAAAAAGTTGTGCCCATTGAACTTTTTGTTCGGAATGACTTGGACTATAACATATCAAAAATTCAGCCAATTTGACAGGGGGCCACTTTCCCTACTAAAGTGTGCGGTATCCTTTAATAATTTCGCAGTTTTTGTTGAAATTGAGTAAAACATTTCACTCGGGGGTTTTCGCGGTCGCTGATCACGATTCCGAAGTTAGATGTACCATTTTCCACCGCGGTAGCTAGAAATTGGCCAATTTTATGTCAGAAAAATGGATAAATTAGATAATTTCGTAATTTTTGTTGAAATTGGCACTGCTATCAAATGTCAGGGAATTTATCCGTGACTGTAAGTCATTTGTTTCATATCCAATATCAAATGACTTCCGAGTGAAATTTTCTAGTCATTTTCTACAAAAATTACGAAATTATTAAATTTGGCTATTTTTCAGACATATAATTGGCCAATTTCTAGATACTGCGGTCGAAAATGGTAAATCTAACTTCGGAATCGTGATCAGCGACCCCGAAAACCCCCGGGTGGAGTTTTCCAGCCAATTTTGGCAATACTTACCAATTTTACAAATTTTACAATAAATTTTCCCATGAAAATTGGCGAATTTCCGGTTTAACAGGTGAAAACTGGTCGAGCGACTAGATCTTAAAGTTCAATATCGTTCAGTCTCCGTCCAGGAACGATTTGCAAAAAAAATTAAGTTGATTGGTCTGTTTGGAAAAAATTCCGAGCTTTTAAGAAGTACGGCAAGAGAAAAAAACGTTTTCATTCTTTCATTAAGTTGAATATTTTTCACTTAGTATTCTGATGTTATAAATTTTATAGGTTCTTTTTAATACGAAAAATGAAGATGACATGGTTGGAAGCGTTTGAAATTCTATAGATAGTGAGATTAAAAAAACATTTGGCTTGGGTCAAAGAAAAGTATATAATAATATTATTTTATAATGGAATATTTTTATACTATTGTAGTTCTCGTCAATCGCACTAGAATCAATTGGGTTGATCATTTAAAAGAATGTTGTTTTTTTCGGAAATTGCAAAGAAAATACTAATAAATACTGGATCAAACTTACATTAGGTACTCACAATAGAAACATTTCTATAATATGCTAATTCTTGTAACAGATTCTATTAACAGGTCTATTCAAATAATTAATATACCTTATTTATATTCTTCGATTTTGTTTTATTCCGTAAAAAACTGTTTCTAATTTATTTAAATAATGCAATAATGCCCAATCTTTAGAGAACTGATTTTCAAATATTATGTGCTTTACAGTGATATGAGAAGAATTTCATGTATCCAATTCTTGTTAGAATAACCTGTAATATATTCTATGATAAACTTCTTTTCAAAACTGGTCAGTTGACGATATGTACATATGCACTCATAAATATAAATTCATATAAGTTATCTATTTTTATAACACGCATTACTGGTTTTGAGGAATAGTGAGAGTATCGTTATTTCAATGTCGAATCATCATCTTATATGACTTTGCGAACCATACTTCCAACATTCCATCATATCGCCTTATCACAATTCGATTATCTGCTTATATTTGATAAATGGCTGGCACAATGTATCATGTTAGACATTATTCAGGTGACATTCTTGATGACCAGAAATAAGATTTATAAAATGCCTGACATACAATTCACTTTTGGGTCTCATGCACTGCTGCATTTCTCTTTTACCGCATTCTATCAATTGATTGCGAGGTGTATGAATGAACACTTGACTGTCATCAGAGTTGTCGTCATCCAACAGCGTAATCGCTGACAGTTGAACTATGTCTAGCAACTCGCGAATGAAGGGCGAAAATACAAAGTGGAACTTATATCATTTCCGATTGGCCCGATTTGTAAGTGTTGTGACTTGTTGCCGGTGTATGCGAGTAGACAGAGATATTACTACTGCACAAGTAGCCCGTACTTGGATAAGGCGATAACGGACTCTCTGCTCTGATCAGGTCATAGTCGCCTAGCTTGGCGCCGAGCGGTCTAAGATTTCGTTATTGTGACGCAGTGGTTGGTATGTGATAGGAGAGGAAGTTCGTGTTCACTTGACTGTATGTGTGTGTGTGTTGTACAGTACTATGATAGGCACAGACTGGCACTGTGGCACCCCGGCTTGAATGAGAACGTAGTCTAGTCCCCCGTACCGCACCGCTCGCTCTATTACTATATACCGGCGCCGCGCGAGACGCTCTCACGTGGTGCGCCCGTTGCTGGTCACGTGGTTCACTTAGTATCCTAGGTCAGTGTGGCACTAGCCGTGACCCGTGTGTGCGAGTGTATGTGGGACACTCTCGTGCACGGGTCGTAACGCAGAGAGAGATTGTAGTTAATATGTATCGGATCTTACAGGTACCTGGATCGGTGGGAGAAGGTGCACTTCCTAGGAGAAGAGGTCGACCGTGGCAGCGATGACGACGAGGAGAGCAGGCACAAGCGCTGGTCCGCACGAGCCCTGCATTCCGTGCCGCTCAGCTATAACTACCACCAGCATAACGTTGTCGGTGAGTTCTTAATTACATCCCTCTCATCTTGTTTACAAACGGTAATATTGAAAACATCACCCAACGAGTGGTGCCATAAGTTGATGCATTTTACTATCACACATTAATCGAAAAAACAGGGTTGCTTAGATGCTGTTTCATCTGGCAGGGTTCATTTTATTTCATAATGTTCTCCTAAGTGCTTTCATGTACATCAAAAATGATGTAAACAATATTATATATAAATTCTCGGGAAATAGGTTACACTAACACATATGCTTATTATTTTCGTCTTTATGTGCGTTTCGGTCTCACGACCATCCTCAGGAGACGTATTGTGTCTAAAACGGGATTTCTTAAAACCAATTGTAACAGCAATAAGCGTCCTTTTCGCACCAATTTTATTAAAAATGCCCATGTCGCCGAAACGAACATAAACACGAACAACAGAACACATGCATATGTATCAAGAATTCACTGCTTAACAATTTTCTTATAAAATTCGAAGTCATTTCAAGCAATGTTTGAATACGACTGAAACCCAAAATATAACGCTCTAGTATCCATTTCCGAACCAGATGTTAAAGATTTATGAGGTAATGGAAAAAGGTTTTAGACCTTATTAGAAATATTGCTCTTTGAGCATTCTACCTAAAATATATTTTTAACATTATAAAGACGCATGTAGGAATTTGCAAGGGTTTTAATTAATTGAATTAGTTATATCTAGGAAATTCATGTTTTTGTTCACTTCTATTTCACAAATATATTGAACTTTACAGTGGAAATTGTTTATCAATCACGTTCATTGGGAACACACATTAGGCAATCGCATAACGTTTAAAGAATACGTGTTGAAAATCTAGTGAATTTATTACAGATTCCTCTAGGTATTCCATAACTAGGTTAGCAATAGTATCTGAAATAGGAGATCCCATTGCTATGCCGAATATTTGTCCAAAATATTGCTCACCGTATTGAAAATAAGTGCGTACTAAAGGAACCTTTAGTGCATTTATAAATTCAGATTGATCTAGAGTTGTGTGGTTTTTAATCTCTGCACGAGACTTATTGATGCTACTCAATATGAAAATTTAACTTCTTATTGAAAATTCATTTTGGATAATTTATGTTAAAAATATAATTAGAACAAGTATTCATATTAATATTCGGAGGTACAACCATTCCACTGTAGTTACACATCAAATTGGAATTGTTGATACGTTGCTACATGATCGCAGGTCTTAGTAGCTGCTAATTCAGTAGCCGACATATTGTACTTTCTCAGCTAACCTAATTTTGTTGATACATAATCTTCTATATACTGTTCTGCAACTGACGTTGACTTCCACCCTCCTAGTTGTTTTATATCAATCATTTCTTCTCCAGCGTTTGCCAACAATATCGCCTATAAACGACGAAATGAGTGCCCAGTATATAATTCAAGATATGGTGATTTAGGATAAACAGCTATTTTTTTTCGGAATTTCACCAAAAACATTTTTTCCGACAACTTGCTTGTTACATTTCCCATTCAAGAAGAAACAGCGAGTATCCATATTTATCGGACGTAAAACTTTGTTTCAAGAAATCTTGGTTACACTTCTAAATTAAAATAAATTCATTTACCTTATTCTTTAGATATATTTCATCTGGAGCGTGGTATATAAAGGCTCTTCCGAGATCTCTTCTATGGTCAAAACTTTTTGGACTTTTTGGACTTAAATCCGTCTGATTTTCTTTTCAAAAATTCAAATAAGCTGTTTATATCTATGTTGTGGTTGACTTCAATAGTAGCTTCAACCATAGAATAATAAGACCATAGCGAAGAGGGTTTTCTTTGTTTTGATAGATACCAATAATGAGCTACAATATTCTTTTCACAATTAACAGTTTCATGTCGCACCATTCAAGGTATTCATTATACGTTTTTACAAGAACTTTTTCTGGAATTAATCTACTGTTTCTTGCTTCTTCTGCAGCTTCATCAATTTCGTTCATTTTCAACTTTTTAAAGACCGCACAATTACGTGACATAAAATGAACCCCAAATTTTAGGCAACATGTCTACCGAGTTCAAAACTTTTATCGAAGCAACGATAGATTTAGTTGAAAATTCCATTTTATTTTATAAATATTCAAATCAATGAATCTTCATCCGTGCATAAATTTGTGTATATATCATAGACCTAAGTTGCTCTTATGGTCTTCAACGTATTCTAAGTCTTCGGCTGCCGGCTCCGGCTCTTTACGTCTTCTTTACGCCCGTAATACATAAATAACTATTACTTCTTTTTTTATTATAGAACACTATTGTGACTATACGTCAACTAGTGTGTCATCTTCAGATCAAAAAGTATGAATAAATATAGTGGATCTTAAGGTATGTTACTTCTTAAGTAGAGGTCTAAAATAATGTTTTTTGGTGTATAACCTTGGAGTCTGGGGCAGCCGTTGTCGAGCTACCTGGTATCTAAAAAAAGCAGTTTTTAATTGTCAATTTCTAAACCGCTTGAGATAATTGAACCAAACACACATGTAATATGTCAGTGGGTCTGGAACAAAAAAAATACCAGCTTAACAAACTTACGTATGGGTATCATCGATGATTATTAAAAAAATATATCAACCTGAATAATATATGTCGTCATATGCGCTATTGTCTTATCTTCATTTTTGTCCCTTTGTATTTTCTTTTGTATTCCAAACCGATTAAGACAATATTGATTTATTTGACCAAGTGCAATTTTACGATACTCATTACGTTACAGACTTAAAATAATTAATTTTTAATGGAATTATGCTACTATAGTTATTATAATAACTGTTCAAAAAGGCCACCTCCAGACAAAATACATTCTTGAAATTGAATCTCGAACACGTGTATAAATGCCAGGAGTTATCGGATCACAACCAGCTATGATTCATTGACGTAAGTGCACCTTACAAATGGAAACCTTGTATTGTAAACAAATGTTTTGTTGACAAGATGTACTCGAATAAAAAAAAATAGGGTTCAAAAATGGTGATCTGGGTGGCCAGGGTTGACCTGGTTCTTCAACGCCTCGTCTAATCACGCTATTACCGAATCTTTCATTTAAAAATTCACAAGCAGGCAAACTAGAATGTAGGGGAGCCCCATCGTGCATAAACCACATTCTTCCCCTGAGCGCATAGGGAACTTCTTCAAATAGTTCAGGTAGTAAAACGTTTTCAGCAAAATGCCTAAGGGGCACCCGTGGAAAGTCTTGGTAGAATGTGAGGTCGAATAAGATTTTTTTTTAATTTTTAGCCATAGAATATGCCCTCAAATTTCCTACTCTACTTAAGAACACCTTGTATATAGTCAAAAGTAAAAATAAAACTAACGAACGGGGATTCAGTTAGAATATGGGGAAATATACGAACGGAATTAAATACTTGGAATAGGTAATTGGGAATTATAGTATTTTAAATTTTATTGAAGCATAATGACAACAGTTTTTCTGGTTATAAATGTATATCACACGTATGTATTTAACCTGCAGCAGTGTCCGAAATTCTCTTTTTAAGATTAAAGTAGCATCGTGGATATGACGTCACAGTCTATTTTATATCTTTACTCTGTGGCTAATTTTGATAGTTCATGTGACAGCAGGTGTTAGTATAAAATAAGGCTTATTATAGTGTGATTAATTGCGAGTCAACCTGACAGCAGGTGTCAGTTGGAAACATAGAGTTGTAAAATACATTTTTTAATTTTTGCATTTGATGTTGCTAAAATCATTTCCAATGTATTTTCTGTTTCTACAATCATGCATTTGACTCGCAGAAGTGTTCGAAAGATATTTTGCTAACAAAGGTGAGGGAAGTCAGTGATCGATTGATCACACTTTATTCAAATGACATGTCCGTTTGCGTGTGTAAAAACTGAAGAGACTATTGCGCAAATCGCTCCACAGTGGTGCAAATAGAATGTATTGTTTTTGGGCGCGATCTATTGAAAAAACAACAAAAAACTTTGAAAATGGTTATCCGAATGATTTGGTCAATTCTATAACTAAGGACAAAATTCATAAATTTTATAACTAATGAGAGAACAAAAGAAAAAACGTTACGTATCAAATGGTCTTTCTGAAAAATAAAGTAATAGAAACGTTATAATCTACATAATATATGTCATAAAAGTTATTTAAACCAGAAAAGTCGTTTTACTAAATTGAAAAGCGACGTACCTTTCAAAAAGATAACCAATTCTGCATATTTTCAATCCCTTGTAAAGATTGCGGAAAAGTGTACATCGGCCTATCGTCCCAATACCTCGATAAAAGATTGAATGGGCATAAATATACAAAGAATTCATACACTGTACTTAGTAAACATGTAAAAGAGACAAACCATTCATTTGACTACAACAATATAAAAATTTTGAATATTGAAAAGAATAATGATAAGCGTTTGATATTAGAAAGTATCCAAATTAAAAGAAACAATTGTGTTAATAATAAAATTGATTGTAATCTTTCAAAACTTTATAATAATCTGATTCAAACTTAACCAAATTCAGATATTTTGAATTACCACTTTCTGTGGTCTATTTAATTCAACCTAAAAAGATAATGTATTATCTGACATTGTTACATTTATGAAAGTGACAGTTTTCAAATTAAATTGTGTAGAGTTATCTTAAACTTGATTAGTTGTTAGCAATAGGAATGAAATGTAAATCATAGAATAGCTAATTCATTATTTAGATTTGTAAAATCATAAAAAGTATTTTGGGTATTTAAATAGCTAGATTCAATCCATTTCAAGTAAATCAATTTGATAATTAGCCATACATTACACTTTCACACACAATCGATCCAATGTTTTCTGAAGTTTTAATTGAATTTCAAAACACAAGTCGGCTGCGGACGCATTTCATTAATCAAAGTCATCTATTCTTTTCTAAATTACACGGAAACACTAATTAACAATAATTTTTGATGAAGATAAAAATATATTATCGAAACGTCAAAAAGAGAAGTCTTATTTTATTTTAAGTCATATTAAAGAACCAGAATACCAATAAAACGGAATAACCAGATAGTTTCATTCCTGCCACCTGAAAATTAGCTCGATTATTTGGCAAGATAACAGATGTGGAAAATATGGTTCATTGTCTACAAACCTATGATTATTTCGTATGTGTATTGATAGAACACTATTTTCTAGGAGATTTTAACGTCGTTATTTGGAACACAAAACGCCATTAATGTGATACTCAACGTTTTACTGCTTATTAAAACAACACTAACCTATTATGATGGACATTTTCAGTTTAACGTTACTGTAATTTTGATAACATTGAATGCGGTATGCAGAATCGGCAGAGTGTTTATTGGTGAATCATTGCATTCCTCGTCTTTATTTTGAAACTTTTCTCGAATGCTGCCAAGACTCCTTATTTTATTTGAAACCGTAGCGATCGAATATATTTTTCGTTGTAAATAACTGAAGCAGATCTTTGGGCTTACGATTTTTAATTTATGCGTACCGTTATATTTATAAAAGCACGTTTGCCAAATGAAAGTCGAATAGTCCAGGAGCAAGTGATCAAATGTCATGATAATTTAGTATTTTCCTAAATCGTGCTGAATCTTGTACTTTTCCGCACGCGACTACACTTCGGTCTAGTGAAGAAAAGACAGTTTATACACGTGTTAGTTACAACATTTTTCGTACTAGCAAAAGTCGAAAGTTCAGTATGTTCACACTGCATTACTTATTTATCTAACAGGTTCTGAAACTTGTACTTTTTCGCACGCCACCGCAGTTCAGTCCAGTGCGGAAAAGACACTTTCGGCATGTGCTAGTTAATAGTATATTGTGCAACGAGCATGGAATGACACTCATTTCTCACGAGTATGAAAATTAAGGTACGAGCCGAAGGCGAGTGCCGTAAATCATACGAGTGAGAAATGGGCATTCCATGCTAGTTGTACACTACTTTTTCTACGACCATAGCGACATTTCACTTTCAACAAGCCCCACATTATATGATGACGTTATTATAAAATATGAACAAGAACATCGGTTATATATTTCGAATCATACATTACTATTCAACATTAGTTTATTTATTATTTATAACATTAAATGTTACATTTCCACAATGACTGACAGTTATATTTGGACTTTTATTACTTTCAATTTCCACAGTTAAATTTTCCTGATTTTTCCAAGCCTTAGAAGTTGAAGGTAAATTTTCTCTATTTTCTATTGAATTCTTTATTCTATTCTCTACGTCGAACTTATTTTTCATCGATTCATCGATGTATCCTTCTGCTGTTGCAGAAGATCTGCGGAAACAATGACCAGTATACAATTCAGCATTGGGTAGTTTCAGGAATTTGGCAATACTTTTCCCCATGCTTCCAAATTTATTTATTCCAATTTTTTGTATGGTGCATTTGCCTTTCTGGTAATTCGAAAAGAAGGAAGAGTCCTTGACATGTAATGGGCGAAGATCGGTATATTTTTTTATTATTTGGTGAAATTTTCCAGTAATCGTAAAATTTCGAACAATTTTTGTTTTGGTGTCTGGTATCTTTATAAAAAGAGCTGATCCGAAATCGTTCAAATCATCAATTTTCATTTGGTGCAATTCATGCCTGCGACAGGCACCCATTATTCCTATTATCAAAGCGACTTGCAAAAAAATATTGTATTAATTTAATATCTAATTATAAATTAAAAAAAAAAAAATTAACTTGATGGGATTTGAACTACGAACCTTTTGCTTGGTAGTCCGAAGCGTTACCACGGCGCCACGGACTTGTCAGTAAACAATGAATTAATAGAGACACTAGTATGCTTACTTGAAGAATTATTCAACTAATGTTTTGAATTTTTTTTTAATGTTATGTTCGTATACTTATGTACTTACTTTGGTCATTAGGAATTCATCATCCGGTGCATCTTTAATAAAGTTGTTTATTTCCTGAGATGTGAAAATTTTTGATTTTTTTGGTCGGTATACATCGGATTGTCTTTTCAGGAAAACTCGTAATTTAATGTATTTGGAAATATCCACATCATCATTTATGGTGAGAGTTGTCCGTAACATTGAATATTGTGTCCATAACGTTGTGGGCTAGAAAACTTTTGATTTCTCAGCAAAACATGCCATCAAAACGCTCTCGGAGAACGATGATGTTTTCATACAGCTCCTCCAGTTCATGGATAAATGGTAGGCGATTTCGTACTTTTTCTTCAATTATTCTGGCAATAAATTTAAAGAAGCCAGTTTGGCATTCTCCAAAATCTCTGGAGGAGTCAAACTCAATTCGCTATCACTTGAAACTTCCATATTTTCAGATAAACTTCGAATCATTGTATTGTGACTTTGTTGGTGAAAGATTTCTGACAATATTGACAACTAATTCATGGCTTGCTTCAATTGAGCATTAAAAATCGAGAATTTGGAATTGATTCGAAGTCAAAAGTTCAAAATTCATACTCTTGTTTCATAGACTATATTTTATTTATATGGTGAATTTATTTTTTTTAATTATCCTGGGCGAAATCTTACCGGACTGGTCTATTTTGGCTTTATATTTCAGCAATACCTGTACGACAGCCTGTATTGAAATGATCATTACAGTACAGTTTGTGATGTAGAAATGAAAAAGTGTTTACAATCGGCCTACTTTCTTGATCAATAAAGCGCATAAAATGGGCATATTTCTATGCGGTCGTAGAAAAAAGATGTTTCCTATTATATCTAAAAGTTTCATTCAGAAATTCAGAAATTGTCGAAACCATTGTATTAAACAAGAAATCTTTTATGATTAATATTAAAATTAAATGTACAGTATGATGCTGTGCTCATACAGTTCTTGTTTGGGTCATTACTACCTCACGCAAGAGTGGCCACTTTTTCACAAAATCCTCTGCAATTTTCTGGTTGTTAATAAAATTTACTGTGTGTATAAATAAATGAATAAATATTTACAGACATAAATGAAATATTTAAAATACATTATTGGATGTTAGTAGTTAGACCAAAAACATATTAAGGTTTTGAAAGGGGGTACTTGGGTACAGTTCAAGTCCAAAAACTCGCGACTGTGACACGTGCACTTTTGGTCGCGATTTGGGAAAACCCGAATGACTGTATCTCCGTTGCTGTTCGTTTTTTCGAAAAAGTGATGAGGACCAAAGCCTCCATTTGAATTGAACTTTTTTCCTATAGAAATAATATTGTAAAATTTACACGATTTAAAAAAAAAATGTTCTTCTCCGGCTTTAAAAGTATGCATAAAAAATGGTTTCTATTTGTGTTTCTTGTTTCACAATTTATATGTATTAAATCTCTGTTGTTTATCTTTATAATATGATTCCTCAAATTCTCCGTTTGGTTCAAGATAGGTTGCCGCAAAACGGGACTACAATGCTCTGTCCTGTGCTAGTTTTCCACTGGCACATCCTGCACAAATGCCGAAGCGGAAATACCCACCTTGCACCGGATAGAGAATCTGATAAAGACTCAATAGGAGGAGAACGAGGCTTATATGGAGGTCCCATTATCGACGAGCCTTACATTTTCACAGAGAAAACCCAAAAGATTACATAAATGAAATATTTCCGAGACTTTGTCATAATTTCCTACATGGCTCAAATGTATGATTTCAGTACAACCAATATTTAACCATTTCTATTAAGGTATATGTTTTTGAATAAATTCAACAAATTGTGTTTCGAATAAAAAACAATAATTGCTATGAAGTGGACGATGGTTATAATCTTCTGTACATAACATTTTCAATACATCATAGTTGTGTTCTTTGTCATATATTTAATACATAAATTTTAAAAAAGAAACACGAGTCGAAACCTTGAAATACATAAAATGTTCAAAATTGTTTCATTATTAAGGTAATTGGTAGGGCAGTCTTTAGGCGGCAATTTTTTAAGTATTAGTCCTGAAAATTTCGTTGTTGCATCAAATTGAATTACGTCTCCTACATTTTTTATGCATACTTTTACAGCCGGATGTTCCATTAAGGAGGTTTAAAATGGAGCTGTACATTTTACAATATTACTTTTTTGTTTTTGACATCTGAAAACAAAATTTCTTCAATAGACTCTTGGGGGTGTTCAGTGAATTTTGATATGGGAACTGGTTCAAGGACGTCGAAATGACAGTTTGATAAACTTCCGAAAAATCGAAGTTTACGAAGTGGCAAATAACGTAGTGAAATCCCTATCGCAATAAATTGGAAACTAATATTTAAAAATTTCTCCCGTTGCTTTGAATTCACAAAGTGAACCATAAGTAGACGATTTTAACATATCTTCCCAACAAACTATCACATCAATAAAATTATCACCGTTTTCATTGCACGACAATACTGGAAAGGTGGCCCAATTGGCCGCAACAAGTTGAACAATTTGTGTGTTCATGGGATATGAAGAAGTTGTAGTATTTCAATGTTTTTGACAATTCCACTGACAGCTAAATATAACTTCTTTCACCACCGTAGCTAACAAATTTCGAAAAATCGTCTGGTGGACGTTTGAGAGATAATCTACCTCTATATAAAATTGCAAGTGTCTACATATTACGGTTTGGGACATATCTTGACTTTCAGTAAGTCATTGAGTGAGGACACGTGGCTTTATATTATGTACATAATAATAATCCACGTCACGAAATAACGGGAACTCTATGCATTTATTAATTCAGCTTTAAAGGTGAAGCTGATCGATTTGGTGGCGTTCATGAAGAAGTTCAACGTAGTAAATAATAAAAATGTTATGTAATTTGCTTCGTTTACAAAATGACAATCACAACATGCTTAAACAATTTCGATCCAAAAGTATGGCCAAAATTATAATTTTGTAAGAGAAAAATATTGCAATTTAAAATTCCCCATTCTGAGATATTAAAATCTGCAGTAAATTCTTTGTTGTTTCCGATTGAAGAAAGATATTACTTTACTGATGTTTTGTTCGTAACAATACGTTCTCATAATTTTATATTTTTTTATCGAAATATGATACAATTAAACAGCATAAGCGATCTCTGTAGATAGGTCTGATTCTTCCCTCTTTCCAATATGTTCTCAACAATTTAATTTAATTGGTTTATAAACAGCTTTATCTCTGATAATGTTAAATCCTCGGGAAATATGTCACACTAACATATATGCTTATTATTTTCGTCTTTACGTACGATTCTGTCTCACGACCATCATCAGAAGACGTATCAAGGTCTAAAACGGGATTTCTTAAAACTAATTGTATCACCACAAAGCGTCCTCATCGCACCAATTTCAATTAAAAATGCCCATGTCGCCGAAACGAACAGTAATAAGAGCAATCGAAATTATAACACATGAATGTTTTAAGTATATGAATCAAGAATCCACTGCTTAGCGATTTTCTTATAAAATTCCAAGTCATTTCAAAGCACCGTTTGAAATACGACTGAAACCAAAAAATATAACGCCCAAGTATCTACTGTCGAACCAGATAGATGTTGAAGATTTATGAGGTAATAGAAAAAGGTTGTCAGACCTTATTAGAAATTTTGCTATTTGAGCATTCTACCTAAAATATACTTTTAACATTATTAAGACGCATGTAGGAATTTTGCAACGGTTTTAATTAATCAAATTAGTATATCTGACTTAATGATTGAACGTCTTCACTATGTTTTACAGACTTGGAATCACGTTTTATGTGAATCATCTCCAGAATAGATCTTTATTATTAATTGGTTTTTCTGAGTGTTTGTTGTATCTATCTAGTACTATACTTATGGTCATATACATTCTTTTTTGTAAATATTGTTTAGAGATTCCGATATAAGTCCCATCGCAATCTAAACAATTTAATTTGTATCCTGTGTGGGTTTGTTTATCTTTGGGTGTTAAATATTTTAGATTTGAAAACTATTTACCAATACGGCTAGTAGGTTTATGCGCAACATTTATATCATACTTTTTTAAACATTTCTTGATATTCCCTGAGGTCTCTGAAATGTATGGTAATGTTAAAAAAATATTTGTATTGGCGTTTATGTTATTTATATATGACGTCCATTATATATTTGTTTATTCTTTCTTTAATGATGTGGTTGAAAATGTTTTTGGGTAGCTATTCATTTCCAGTGTATTACGAACAAATTTCAAATTTTTGGGACGGTCCTCTGGGTGGGCCAATTTAACAGCGCGTTCTGTGTAACGCTGTTCATAACACTTTTTTATAACTTATTGGTGCAACTGAATTGAAATGAAGATATCGCTGAGACCAAACTTCTTTAGTAAACCACGAAGTTTTTATTTTTCCATCTGACTCATGCCTAATATTCATATCTAGGAAATTTATGTTCACTTCTGTTTCACAAGTAAATTGAAGTTTACAGAGGGAATTGTTGAATTTATTAATCAAGTACTTAATTTTATCATTGGGAACACACATTAGAGAATCATCTACATATCGTTTAAAGAATACGGTTTTAATGAATTTATTACTGATTCATCTAGGCATTCCATAACTAGGTTAGCAATAGTAGTTAAAATAGGTGTACCCATTGCTGTGACGAATGTTTGTCCAAAATATTGCTCACCGTATTGAAAATAAGTGCATTCTAAACAAAACACTGCATTTATAAATTCAGATTGATCTAGAGGTGTGTAGTTTTTAATCTATGCCCAACGTTTTTTGATACTACTCAATGCCAAAACGACTGGTATAATTGTAAATAAACAACGTCCAAGAAAATTAATAGATGATCTACGGGTTCGGATTGATTTTTATAAACTCATTAAAAGTTCTTCACATAAAATTAGTTTTTTTCTTATTATATTGTCTATAGATTTTGATTAAAATTTTAATAAATTATAGGTAGCCCCTCCAATATTACTTACAATGGGTCTCATAGTCCAGTCAATAAGCCGGGAAATACTGTGTAATATGGAAAAGTTGGGAAACAGCTCGGATTTGAAAAATTTTCGATGCAAGATCATTCGTTACCACTAAAATCACACCCCGAGAGCAATGGGCAATTTCGGGGGATGTTTTCCCCCACAAAGATGAGTCAAATTTTGGGGCAACTAAAAAAAATTCACAAAATGGTTCAGAGTGAAGGAATCGGCTTCGCTGATCACGAATATGACATCTAAAAAGTCACCACATGCACCTGGGGGGCCCGAAAAACCCCCGAGTGAGACATTAGGAGACTTAAAGATGGAAAATTTTGTTAAATTCCTGGAGATGAATTTTTTTTAGTTGCCCCAAAATTTGACTCATCTTTGGTGGGGATAACACCCCCCAAAATTGCCCATTGCCCTCGGGGTGTGATTTTAGTGGTAACGAATGATCTTGAGGGTTCACAAAGGTATATGTAGTTTCGGAAGCCCATAGATATGAGAGGCTTGCCTATTATTGCAAATTAAGTTATTTCTCAAATCAATAGGAATTATCATATTTTTGCACCATTTATTAATTAATTTATTCATGTCATTTTATATTGTTAATGTAGGGTCAGTTGTTTAATCATTTGATAGATTTCCTATTGTCTTCGTAGTCATCTCTATGCATTATGACGGTTTTATTACATTTATCCGCGTTCAAAACTAATATTTGATGGTTAGCATCTAAGAACTCTTTTGTCTATTTTGTCTGATAGTTAAAACGACTGTTTGCTATGCCTGTTTCTGCTTTCTGTTTGTTCTTTTTATTTGTCAAGATGTTACAAATTTCATTTCTAATTTAATTTTTTTCTTCATATTTGTATTTCTAATTCCGCATTCTAAATTAGTAATTAGTCAATAGGCAATCTTTTATAATCAGGCAATGCAAATTTCGGACTTAAGCTTAACGTGTGCTGCACCTCATCCGTAATTTTTGTATCCATTACGTTTTTTAACCATTGCTTATTGATTTTTTGTTTTTCATTAGTTATGCACTTCATTAAACTATATACTTTTTTGATTTTATTGAAAATTGTTTCGAAATTGCTCTGTTGATTTTGGAAAAATTGGATGATGAAGGTGTTATCAAAATTCAGATAACAGGATTGTTTAACGCGCTTAATATTGTTTTGAACATCTGCTACATTTGTGCAAGTTTCTTTAATGCACAAATTTAAACAATTTTTATTAAGAGAATTTAATAATTTAGCTCACGCCTTCTTATATATCTTAAATAAATTAATAGAAATATTTCATGGAATTTATTATTTATTAATAGACCTTCTAATTACATTACTTCTAATAAAAGCATTAAAGTAATATTCTTCTCTGGCTGGATTATAAAGTAATATCAACGGGAGTGGTCTGCTCACGGTGAGTTTTACTATGCTGTAGTATGTCGTGTCGGATATTTGTATCGATAACAGTAATGATGCTGATTCGGGAGATCCGCTTTAACGAGGCAAAGGCGAGACAGGTCGGCTTTGTTGGCAGCAGGGTTACGGCAGCGCGCTAACAGGGGTGGTCGTTTAGCACCCCATGACAAATGTAATTGGCGCTCGCGCACCGACAGTTTCACCGCGACTGCTGCGATGCCATGCCAGGCTAGTCGTCGTCAATCAATAGCTTCTCTGCTGTTGCTTGAATGCGCCCGCCGTTGGTTCTCCATCTCAGCCGCCTCCTGGGTCATTTTTGCTCCCGTTCTCTATCTGTGATTGAGACGTGTGCATAACTGTCTGCGATCGACGCATACCACGACTTACCTATCCGCGCACTGCCGTGATGCATCTGCCTTTGCTTTCCCGACAACGCTCGGAAAAATTATTTAAACTTGAATAAGTGAGAGGGGTGTTATATTTTAGCGGTCAAGCGGCGCGCGTACATGCGCATTCCGCTTTATTGGATCCACGGTATTATATTTTTATATTCGTTCGACATTGATCGTTTTTTCTTTAATATTTTCAAGCGTTAGGGGCGGACGACCGCGGATTTATGAGAAGTTAGATTCAACTGAGAATGGATCTGGTAATTTCTGGCTTCTTTCTCCAAATATCATTATATAAGTAATGTAGTCCTAGTATCCCAACTTTGAATTCTAGGAGAAGAATTTTCATACCAGAGAAATGATAACTATAATGAATTATTAATAGTGTCACAAGTAATTGGTTCATTAATTGTTGTTGGACCTTTTAATAGAGCGGATTAGAATCTACACTAATTTCTCCGAACGGTTATTAACTCGCTAGAGGCTACAAAATATTGTCTGGTTAGGGAATGGACCAACAAAACTTAGCACACCCCAACTCAGTTAGGAAGCTCAATTGACTCGAATAGTGGTGTTACGCCATAACCCCATCTTTCACTGTCTTAGATTCAAATTCGTCTTTTAAACCTTTATCAAATTGCTCTTTATTATACTCTTCGCGACAAACTCGAGTATACATTTACTCAAACTATTTCTAAAATCTTTAAAAAATGCCTACAACTTAGTATTTTTCATCGTATTTTAAGCAACTTATGCGAAAGACGGCGTGAGTGTAGCGAACGAAGTATTTCTTCCTTTCTGCTCAAGTTGTTGGTTTCTACATAGCGGTCGAACGATAATTCCGATTTACTGTTCCTTAAGCCTAGACAGACTGCGGATCACTCACTTCGTCTTAACCTTTTGAACATATGCGCAGCGTACTGATCGACCTCCTAGTTCTCAGTACTTATTGTGTTTGTGAGACTCCATATTATAATCTAGTATCAAATAGGTTAATTGAGCGAAGGCCTAAAGTGCAAAATAATAACTAGGATTCAAATGGGGATATACAATGGAGGCCGTTCCTGCACACATAATTCGTATCATTAGATCGCAAGTGACTAGAAATATTTGGGCAACCTAGTGCAACTAGAACAGGAGGGACTAGAGTTACGCAGTGGGTGTAAACCATCCGACTGGAATGTACAATAAGTGGTTGAAGTGTGGCTGGTGAAAAGTACCAGCATTCAAGGCAAAACAAATTCACCTTAATATGAAATTACGTTTAAGAAATATTACAAGATGACTATAGTTTTCAGACTGAAGACAACAAAGATATAGATGATTATTATGAATATTGTTTTGGTCCAACCGCGGTACCCACGTGGTAGCATCTTTGTAACATGTCTATTATTGAAATTTTGTATTTCCGTCCAACATGACAGCGTTTAACTTGAGTAGATATTTTCTAATGAAACCATAACCGTTACAGTACTTGAGTGGGAATAATGAACAATTGTTCTGATACCAAAGTAAGTGTATTATTCTTTTGTTCACAATCTACTCGAAATAACTGATACCTCGAATGTTTTCTGGTTTCTTTCGTAAAAATGAGAATTAGTCACTGGTTTATGAAGAGAAAGATAACGAATGTCTTACTATTCTTTGAATGCGATGATTAAAATGAAAACAAATATTGAGGTACCTACTTAATAAAATCAAATGATACTAAAAATATGGCTTTAAGATTAATATTATATAGAATTTAAGTTGAGAAGTTTATTTTTGCATGGGGGACTGTTCGATAGAAATATGATGTTATTATTTCAATTGATTTTTTCAAATAATTTTGTATAAGTTTCACCACTATCTAAAAGCTATCACGTGTTCAGACGCTACCAAATATATATTTTGAATAAAATCTGCTTGTTGCGTATTCAGCACTTTTGTTGATGTCAAAATTACTAATAAAATATAAATGCTTGATTGGATTCTACTAATCCCTCCTGACATAGGAACCGAGGGGGAAACCACCTTTAAACATTTGTACAGCAGAATCCCATTTCCAATCGGAATCCAATGGAATCCGACGGGATTCCGTGGAATTTTTTTTATTATTTAGTACGAGGGCAAGGTGAAAAGTGCCTGAAAAACGAAACAAGAATTGATTTATTTGGTCAAAACCTATTTTATTTCTCAACATAATCTCCTTATACCCGAGTGAGTTTGGAAATAGATAAAATCGCAGGGGGCCAAATCTGGAGAATATGGTGGAAGACGAACCAATTCGTAGCGCAACTCATGCAATTTTGCCATTGCGACTGCGGACCTGTGCGCCGGTGCGTTGTTCTGGTGGAAGAACACTTTTTCTTCGCCAAATGCGGCTCGCTTCAAATCGATCCAACAGCTCTGCATAGTATACGCCGATGATCGTTTTGCCATTTTCAAGGTAATCGATATGGACGATACCGTGTGCTTCCCAAAAAACTGTCTCCATGACTTTGTTGGCCGATAAACCCACTTTGGCCTTTTTCGGATTCGATTCGCCAGTACAAGTCCACTGTTTCGACTGTTCTTTGGTCTCTAGTGGGTTGTGACGTGTTTCGTCCATAGTTACGAAACGGCGCCAAAAGTACTTCTTATCGCGCTTGAATATCGCCACACACCTTTGAAGTCGCGCTTGTTGTCAACAGAGAGCAAATGCGGCACCCATCTGGCAGATAGCTTTCTCATATTCGGTTGAGATGCCCAGAAGCCTTAGCAATCACATGCACTTTAACTCGCCGATCGTCCAAAGTTCTTGCTTTCGATGGGTGTCAAATCAGAACTGAATGACATATCAGACTGAAAATTTTAATGCATTCTAGTTAAAGATGGTACATCACAAATGTTACATGTTTCGATTGTGGTGCCATGTGTTTTATTTTTCAAGGACTTTTCACCTTGCCCTCGTATACAATCGATCATTTTCCGGAGCCGGGTAAAAAAAATTTAAAAATATTTAAAATAATTATTTCAAATTCAAGCTTTTATAAGACAAAAAAGCGCATAATATTTAGTTCAAAAATCACATGATAAAACTTATAGTCTAAGAGTATAATGCACATGATCTATTCTTTGAGTTTTTTTGTAAAGAGAAGGTGCGAGTATGTGGAATATATTGTATGTTACATAAAGTATCGGATGTTCACCTTGAAATTGGGCCGTTTGATTTTAATGACGTCATAAATCCAAAGTGGTCCCCATATGTGGCATTTACTCGATACATTAAAAATAACTCCTTCCAGAGTGATCATAAGCAAAATGTGCAAGTAACATTTTTTGTGGTGCATGAGCATGACCGAAAAACAAAATTAGGCCTCATCAATTTTTTTTCATATCTTCTACCGGTTGTGATTCAGGGTCTATTAAATATATCACCATCGATGTAGATCATATGTGACCATCAGTTATTTATTGAGGGATGAAAAAAACTAAAAATGTGTTTCCGCTTGTAATCTTTTGCGGCCAGGCCACTCTTCGCAAATCATATGATTTGGTTACTGATTCTTATATAATTGTTTCACATTCTATAAGATAGGTACTCTTCGCATTATTTATTTCATTATCTTTGCACAACTAAATAATATTCAAATTAATAATGATTCTAAGAAAATGTTCTATAAAAACAAACGTTTCCCTTCTGTGAATCGATCCCGAGTCTACTGAGTGGGAGCCTGATATCCTATCCCCTAGGCCCTAGACCATACCTTTGGCCCATCGTTGTGCGTTATAAACAGTTAAAGAACGTATAGTCTAGGAGCTAGACCGATATTGATGGTCTGAACATTAACCCGATGGCACTATGGTTTATCGTTAGAGGACGGTTCAATGACCAATTCATCTCACAGACCGAATTTTCCCCGGCTGCTAGATCTCGAGATACAGCATCCGCATTTTTTTCTTTTGACTGAAGGTTAACCCTTTCCAAGTTGCGGTTACTTGAAAAGCATGCCATTCTTATACACTTCCACCATGTGCCATCATTTTTTATCGTGTCCGCTTATCAGGCCAACCAGTTAAAATTGAACCGAAAATGGACTGCAAGTTAACCCCTCCAAACCCGGTGGAAAAGGTTCATTGGTGCTGGCAATTGTTAACATACCCTATGCCATCAAAAGTTATCGGTCCATTTCCGAGTAATTGGCCATTATTTGGACCAAAAATGTTTCCTTTTTTCATTTTGTGAATAAACCTTGCGGGTTACAAGGTAACATGATGGCACCATGTTAAATAACTTTATTGGAGGTCAAATAAAGATTTAAAATTATGGCCATCACTCCTTGCCTATTTCAATCCCCCAAAAACCCATAAAACCACCCCCCAACAAAAAACGAAAACGGGCATTTCGATTTCAAACGCCGCCAGAATCTCAATAATTGACTAATTTATCATAAAATCGGTCATATTATTCATATTGGGGGGGGGGGGGGTTTCGGGGGGTTGAAATAGGCAAGGAGTGATGGCAATAATTTTAAATCTTTATTTGACCTCCAATAAAGTTATTTTACATGGTGCCATGTTACCTTGTTTTATCCACAAAATGAAAAAAAGAAACATTTTTGGTCCAAATAATAACCAATTATTCAGAAATGGACTGATAACTTTTGATGGCATAGGGTATGTTAACAATTGCCAACACCAATGAACATTTTCCACCAGGTTTGGGAGGGTTAACTTGCAGTCCATTTTCGGTCCAATTTTAACTGGTTGGCCTGATAAACGGACACGATGAAAAATGATGGCACATAGTGGAAGTGTATAAGGATGGCATGCTTTTCAAGTAACCGCAACTTGGAAAGGGTTAACCTCCAGTCAAAAAAAAGAAAAAAAGCGGATGCTGTATCTCGAGATCTAGCAGCCGGAGAAAATTCGGTCTGTGAGATGAATTGATCATTGGACCCCGTACTCTAACGATAAACCATAGTGCCATCGGGTTAATGTTCAGACCATCAATATCGGTCTAGCTCCTAGACTATTAGGTTTACTTCGATATTTGCTGTTGTTGAACGATTTTGTTGAAAGCAGTTTTAAATTACCTTCAATTTACTGTAAAAGTTTTGAATCGATTCAATTTATACTTTGGGAGTTATGATATTTTTTAAATTTTTAACCCTTTAGAAAAAGGTGTGTTTATTACACGATTTTCCTGAAAAACAGTAACAGTAAACGTTTTGTTTTGTCAAAATATGATAGGCCCGATCGTTTTTGAGTTATCGTGTTAGAAGATTTCGTGATGGACTTCCAGACAAACAGACGAATTTTAAGTTGCTTAAAATCCGATGAAAAATACTATGGTGCAAGAATTTTTGCTCTAGGACTATTTTTTAACGATGTAAGCACTGTTACGACTTCGCCGCGAAGAGTATAACAATGATTGTGCCAGTGCATAGGGCATAGCTTCAGCATCAGCTACAAGGATGTCGTCATCTGATTTACTGAAAACTTTCCAAAAAGAGGTTTTTGCTTTCTTTGCCAATGTTCATGTGGTGTCACTTCCGAACGATGCATGCAGACTTAGTAATGCTGAAGTTTTCTCTTTGGGCCCAGGGAATTAGCTGAGAATCTGAAATTGATCATTCTTTAGCTGGCAGTGTTTAATTTTGGAAATTTGGGCAATATCAGTGTCGATGAGAATGCGTGACTTAATCACTTCTACTAATTATAATTGAGTAGTGATTATTGTTTGAAGTGGAGTCTACACGTCTATCCATGCATTTAGATTCAAAGATTCTAAACCGATCAAGTTAGTACAACGTACATTTCCGATGTATGCGGCGAGGCATCTCGCCTATAAAGATATCGATTTAAAGTTGTCGATTCGGTAAGTCAAGATAAGATCTCTCACGGGTGAAATGTGGCTGTTAAAGATGACTGAGTAAATCGGTGCAGCTGGCAGTGTTTAATCCGGAGTTTGGATGCAAACTTGCAAACGGTTGTATGAAATAAGAGCATGAGCGCAGCTAGCAGTAGTTTGGCATCGTTTATTGATTTTGGGTGTATTGCAATGATTGATGCGCAACGAATAATTGTGCCCGAAGTTGACCGCGGTTGTAGCCGACGACGATTTCGGAATGTTTTGCAAGTGGAAACATATTTTGGTCTTCCTTCCGGTTACCCGATAAGACTATTCGTTATTTCATTTGGAAGTTGATTGGATCAATTAGATAAGTTGTACGCACACACTGGAACTTTAAATATTTTCTTATTAACCGCACAATTCCCAAAATTGTTAGCCAATGATGAGTTCTGATATTCATCTCGACAATAGAAAATTATCGGTAAATCATCGTCATCTGGAAGAACCTTAGAAATTGGAAAAGCACAATAGGGTGGTTAGGTCATGATGTACAATTTGTCACGAAACCAACTCAGACGTTCTCTATTATTCGCAGCACTTTGTATTGGTATTTTATTCGGCTTAGAATACCATTTAACATTGCATTGATATTTATGTATTTAATGCTAAGTGTCCTCACTCACTGACTCAGTGATATTCAAGAGATGTCCCAAACCACAGATCACAAAGATTACGCATATTGCAGATACAGCATGAAAACCAGTGAAGCTAATTGGCGCGGGTTACTTATTGTGGGCGGAAGTGCATTCAGATCGGCTTAGAATACTATTTGACATTGCTTTGATATTTATATATTTAATGCTAAGTGTCCTCACTCACTTACTCAGTGATAATCAAGAGATGTCCCAAACCACAGGTGACAAAGATTACGCATATTGCAGATATAGCATGAAAACCAGTGAAGCCAATTGGCGCGGGTTACGTAGTGTGGACGGAAGAGCATTCAGATATGTTCGGGACACGTTCGGAATGTTTACCGAATTGATAGAACAAAGATAGACGATTTTTCTAAATTTTTTGGCTATGGAGGTGAAAGAAGTAGTAATTCAATGATTATGACAATACCACTGACAGCAAATAAATTGATGTTTCGCCACATGGTGACTTCTTCAGGAGAAAAATTTTATGTATTATTGCTTGTCTGAATTTATTGAACTTTGAGCATTCATCACTTGTAGAAGTAAAAAATTGTTTAGTTTTAAAATAACTTATTCTTTAAAAATTTGCATATATTGACCAAAACAGATGAATCTAGATTCGCATTGATGGGATATTATTTTAGAATTTAGTAAGTGAATGAGAACAGTAAACCGGTATATAAAACAGGAATAACAGTTCTAAAGATTCTGGCATCTTTGCTTCCTGTTCAACAATATCGTAATAGGTAATACGAAGACTAGCAGTCAGTATCACTTTCTCGCCTTCCGAGAAAGAGGAATATTTTAATAAAAAATATTCCAACTTGAAAGATCCGAGTTTAAGGATAGTATTAAGGGCTTTCATTCTTTGAGCTACAGGAATATGATAATCAGGACAGCTCATTTGTCGATATTTTCCAAACTTATCCTTAATTTTGCCCGTCTGTAGCAAATAATGAATTTTGAAAGATTCCAATTGTAATTGAAATAAATACTTGACAAGTTCAATTAGAGTTTCCGTTGTATAGTTTAAACTTTCCAAACAAATTTCTACATGTACCAAAGGTTTATAAATCAACCCATTGTATCTTTCCAATCAAATATAAATTTCATAATAATAGAAAATAAATGCATAAAATCGTTCAACACCGAAGAAACCGTTTGCACCACAATAATTAAATATGCTCTTTATTTTTACTGTAATATACACCAGCAACACATGGTATTCTACATTTAATGTAGCTAAGGCCTGAATTGGTCATGTGACACGATAGTCACGTAGTCAAGGTAATTTTTTGAATATGGAAGCCCTACTTGGAATGATTGATTGAAAATTTAGAAAAGCCTGGTTACATAATATATTTATAAACTAGGAGAAAAACAGAAGTGCAATATTTGAGAATAGGATAACCTGCTGTGTGATATTAAATATTAAAAAAAAAATTTCTACTCTGTTAAGAATCATCACGTTTTATAACACGAAAACGAATAACAAGTATATAAGCTAACCCGTGAATAATGTGAAGCCTTTTATGTTGGTCATACAGGTAGATCATTTGTAACAGATGTAAATAATATTTTAATTCATTTAAAGTTAAGCACACACCCCTTAAAATAAGACGTCATGGTTAATTATATAGTAACTCGTCTGTTCTCATTGCTAAATTAAATCTTCATTTAAAAGAACATCAATGATGTGTGTACTTTCCTTATTTGTGCGATAAGATTTACATTACATTATTTCGCTTGCAATTTTGAACAATTAACAGGTCCAAAGTGAATAATTATTTTCGACTAAATTCAGAGGTATAATTTTGTAAATTGAGCAAGACATGATACTGATTACAATAATTATCATGTTTGTTTATGTGTCTAGTTGACGTCGCAATTTCTAGATTGGTATACTAAATTTAGTATAGAACTTGACATCCAGAGGAGAAAGCTGTATTTTTTTTGAGAATGTTAGTATATTTCTCAATCTCCACCTTTCCACATTTAGATTTATTTTGATAGATTAAAAACGATAAATTATTTGAAAAAACTGTAGGAGGTTAAAATCTATATCGTGGTGGTTGGTCATATCCAAGTCGAGAGGTTTTGGTAAATATGAGGTACTATTTTATAAGAGATCGATTTTAAACTACACCTGCCTCCCTCATGTTCAGTCTTGAGCCACGCTATGGCTGAAACTAAGCTTCAATAATTGTAGAATTTCATTTCATTAATTTGTTTTTAATCACCAAATTATTTCAATAGAAGCTAATTGGAAATTGAATGAGGTTATTCCAATAATTTCTTTATAACACGGAATTGTATTTTAATACTTTGGAGTCGTGTAAGTCAACATCTGTTGATCTAAAACACAATTTATCTGTGGTAAACTGAGCAAAATCGGAAAAGATTACTCTACTTCTGGGACTGCTTCCCTTGATCTTTCATTTTCTAAAGGGCCTTATTTTAGAATATTTTCTGTACATAAATGCTTTGGAAGCTACATAAAAGTGAAAGTTTTACATTTAGATTATATTTCATAGTTTAATTCTGGCATTCATCATATTATTGGAGAAACAAATGAAGTTCCTGGTTTTTAGCAAGATTCTTTTTTGTCCCTCAGATATACTAGTAAACTTGGTAATTAATTCTGTGATCACCCAAAGAACTTCGAATACCACCATAAATCACATTAATACTGGCAATAACTGGATAATTTCATCCAAATGCAAAATTCCACATTCTTATGATCAACTAATTTGTTACTGGTGAATATGATGGCAAATTTGTAAAAATTGATGGCAGGCTTTTGTTTCAAATTTGGTTAACAATAAACGTTATTCAAGGTACGTCTGCTAAAAAAAATTCATCGATATAATAATTATGTTTGGATGAACACTGCGGATACGGTTCAGCGTGTTTTGTAGAATTTGGTCCAATTCATCTTCCTTAGAAAAGGCAAAACTACTTTTTGGTTCCTCTTTCTTTAAAGTAGATTGATAATCTGTCTTACATTCTCAAATACAACAATATCTAAGTATGATTATAATAAAACGCAAACAAAACAATAAACCATTTTTATGCAAATTTCCGCAGTAATTTTTGATATAATACACTGCACACAAATTAAAATTTCAAAAAAATATTGCCGCTTTACCGATATTGTGCCAACTGTGTAAAATGTGCCGTTCAATTATCAGATTTTTACATGTCAATGCCAGTAATATAATGTCATGATACTATACTATGTTGCCAGCTTTAGTATTGTTCCTGGTTAGTATAAAGCGGTTCCCAGCTTAGAGAAATTTGACCCTGCGCCCACCGAATTTTTTTACAACGTGACATTTTAGACTAGTTAGTTAATCGATCGGCTTTGACAAAAATTGTTGCGAGCTGATCGATATATCATACCCTTCAGGTTGGTATCACGAATTGGTTCCATCCTTTGACACAAAACAAACATTCACGAACCTCGCAAGCTCCGGTTATTGAGTGCCGAAGGTCGTTTGTCTTGAGTTACTTACAGATGATGGAATAGAAGATGTCAATTGCCTCCTTGAGCATTGCAGGAGTTTGTAGGGTCTGTATCTGTCTATTGACAATAACCAAAATTTCTCGAGTTTGCCACTTGGAAATTTGAAAATCCTCATTAAACATCCATCTCTGTTGCTTAATGACCAAGTTAATCCAATTTATTTACAACTATTCGAAGTACAAATTCAAATCACACTTCTATCGGACTCCAGCTGCGAACAAGACAATTCGCTGTTAACTCAGATCGTAACCCAAATATTTTCAGAAAATCGTTTTTTGTAAATTATAGAATATACGCTAAAAAATATTTTTTTCAATCCGTGGTGCTGCTGTTGATTAATGAGTAAATAATCATTTAATTATTAATTAATCGAATCCAAAAATATATGATTAATTGTTTAATCTAAATGAAATAATCTCTAATACACGCATACATTTAAAAGTTTGATGATGTCAATGATATTGACAGTTCAATTGACAGTAAAATATAATAATACATACATTATAAAACATAGAGCTTTGAAACAATTATGTTGTCAATTCAAATAAATTTTCAATGTCATGATATACACTATAATTTGACACTTTTCCACGTCTTCAGCTGTTTCTAATCATTTGCAATATATTGTTGTTCCTACGAGTGTTAACTGTTTCCACGGGCGAAGTAAAAGCTAGTAAACATCTACAATTATTTAACGTGTCCAAAAGCGAAACAACTTGAGTAGAGTGAAGGAGGCTAGTGATCTACGGATCAGTTTATTTTTAATTCATAATAAACAACAAATTAAATAATGAACAAAATACTTGGACAAATTGCTTGTTAGATACTATTTATAATTTCTTAAATTTATGTGATAATTCTACCAAGCTAATTTTATTTATTCACAATAGTTCGAAGTTATATCGCATAATCTGTCAACTGATGTTATTCACTGGTTTCAGTTTGAATGAGCATCGATACTGAAGTCACAATTATTTATTATTGTTGCAATAAACTGTTGCATTAGGAAAACGAAAAAAAAATTCTTATTCTCATTATGTTGATAAGCTATCAAAGTAATGGCTTCATCCATCGAATATTAATGAATAATTTTGAACAGACTACAAACATGTTCTCACCACCCTACAGGAAGCATACTGTGTTTTGGAACCTATTAATTCCCAACTTAATTGGACTAAATCATCACATTTAATGCTATATAGTTATGGCGATATGTGTAAATATTTAATTTTTTTTTTCTGTTTTAGAAGCCAATCGGGAATACAACCACC
This sequence comes from Endomychus coccineus, assembly GCA_958510875.1. Lineage (NCBI taxonomy): Eukaryota > Metazoa > Arthropoda > Insecta > Coleoptera > Endomychidae > Endomychus > Endomychus coccineus. The sequence goes on along the minus strand of OY294068.1, from coordinate 157,586,440 downwards.
TCTCGGCGAAGTTGTATAAATCGTCCGACTATGATAGATTGGCTCTCTCACTTCTATCACCGCTACCTAACGAACAGGACTTTGCCATCAACGTCTGTACACTCCTCTCCAACGATGGAAAACATACCCTTAAAGTTGATAAACATCCACGTATTATCGATTATCTTCTGGGACATGCAGGAGTTTACAATCACAGTAAGTGTAGTCCAGTAATCATAGACAAATGTGAGCCAAAAGTGAAGGTTGAATTGCAACACCATGAAACCATGCATGTGACTTGTTGTATAGTTCTAAAAAGCTGTTCCCAAAAAAAAATGGAGGGCGGAACCCAAACATTTTTTTTTGTGATTTTCTCGGAAAATAAAAGGGCTATCGCAAAACGGCTAGGATAGAATTAAAGACGATGAAATTCTGTACAAAATTGACCAGGAGTACTTCTATTAGGGTATGTTAGGTTAGATTGAGTGAGGTTAGTGCTTCAAATTTCGAGCACATACGTATTTTTCGGAAAAGTGTGCTAGTCATCCTGAAAGTGCTGGGAGCTTCGCTCTAGCATTGTAGTGGAGGTGAGTACATTTTTTGAGGTTATGTTTAAACCTTGAATCATTCATGAATGTTATGAAGGAAGGTAATACAATTGTGTGACAACTGTGCCAATAATGTTGTGTAAGCATACAGATTTTGAACGAAAAAGTTCAACTTAAGATACCTTAACATCGTTATAAACTCTACCCGTTTTGGAAATGAATGCTGGGAAAAATTAAATACATACTTCCCGGTATTCTGGAATACATGCTCTATGATTCAGATATATCAAATAATGATACAACAAACTAAATATGTATGAAGATGCATTTAAAGTTCAAATGTAAAAATATCATGATAAATAGAAAAAAGTCCGATTTTCACAGCAGGGACAATAACATAACGTACACAGGGTTTAACACGTTTATAAGTCAGGACTCCGAGATGTAGTGTGCGCGCTGCTGGATTGTTAGGTTTGATCTCATAGTCTAGGAGCCAAGCTATATTGATAGTCTGAACATCAATATGGGGGTGGTTTTGGGGGGTTGAAATAGGCAAGGAGTGATGACAATAATGTTAAGTCTTTATTTTACCTCCAATAAAGTTATTTAACATGGTGCCATCATGCTACTTTGTAATCCGCAAGTTTTAGCCATAAATGAGAAAAAAGAACCATTGTTGGCCCAAATAATGGCCAATTACTCGGAAATGGACCAATAACTTTTGATGGCATCTTAACAATTGCCGACACCAATGAACAATTTCCACAACGTTTGGGAGGGTTAACTTGCAGTCCATTTTCGGTCCAATTTTAACTGGTCAGCCTGATAAACGGACACTATAAAAATGATGGCACATGGTGGAATGTATAAGAATGGCATGCTTTCCAAGTAACCGCAACTTGAGAAGGGTTAACCTCCAGTCAAAAAATAAACAATTTGCGGAGGCTGTATCTCGAGATCTAGCAGCCAGCGAAAATTAGGTATATGAGAAGAATTGGTCATTGAACCGTCCTCTTAACGATAAACCATAATGCCATCGGGTTAATGTTCAGACCATCAATATCGCTCTGGCTCCTAGATTATCATGGAATGTGCTGACATGAATTCAACTTCTTTCGTTTCAGATAGTCAGTGGTTTCTGAAAATTCGCGCGGTTCGCCGAAATTCTCCATCTCAAAAAAACTGAGTTTTTAGATATCCTTTGCATGTTTGAAATTGTGACACAATGTAGGGTTGTTTTTGTATCTTCAACAACAAAAATCTTAAGTGCAAACCTCACCTTGAAATTGCATATATTTTTCATGTAGAATCTGAAAAGTGATGAAAATGCCGGGATTAGGGGGAGGCAGCAGTAAATAACTCTTTTTCGGCACGACAAAAGTGTCACTATTTTTAAATTGTTGCATAGTCCAAGGAAGGTAAATATGCTTCTGCTTTAGTGTAATTATTCTATATTAATTATAATGTCCATTTTTTTCGGATCATCCGTTTACAACGCAGAAGTGTTATGTGAAGTGGAGAATAAAAAATGTCAGGTACTCTCGGATACCCAAATGTTAATTTGCATGAGAAGGTCGAAGTCTTCAGGAATAAAATGCACTTTTACTTTGTCCTCTGATCATATTTAGCAAAGTTATGACAAATCTAATGTTCGGCATCGCCGGAACTTGAAGCGCTGGGAACACACGACCTTGAAATTTGATGTCGGTGTTCAATCACTTTTTTTTAGAAAACCGACACATTTCGGAAGGGATTACCAAGCACCAAGCAGAATTGGATTATTTTTCACCCTGTTGAAACCGTTTTTTGATAGACCTTATGGTTTTCAAGATAACAGCAAAAACAATTTTTTTATACTTTAAAATCAAAAAGTGTTTTGGGTCCCAACCCCCATTTTTTTTCTTGTTCGCCTTGCTTCCAACTAGTAAGTAGCATGCCAAATTTAGGAACTTTGCAATCGATCCTTGTCTCAAAACCTAATTTGACTGACTATAATTGGTTTCATATTGTTTTCTCATTAAGCTTATATTTTCAATTGTTATTTTTAACCAGTTCTTAAACCCTTTAAAATGTTTTGCATATACCCGAGTACTAGTTACCTATTTTATTTGCATGAGTCAGTTGATGCAAAAATAAATGCGTGACTGAAATGAGTTCCTGAATAATGTTTTATTGAATTACAGGCTCTCTGAGGAACCTGTTTCTACACAACTACGGAATAGTCAGGCGGCAACCTATACACAATTTTTGGAAAGATGTGCTCGAATCGAAGGAACTATTGGATCTGGATCTCATAAGTAACAACAGCTCGGTAACCGAAGCGACTCAGAAGCCGCCCGACAGTGATAATCCTTTGGGGGGCCAAGAAACCTGTGCTGCTAAATCAACGGAAAACAATCTCACTTCTCCGTCTGAAACGTTAATAGTAGTGACTCCTATGGAAGTTGATGTAAATAATAGTGTGTGTGATGTTGAGGATAGTGACTCTGATAATAGTGAAGAAGACAGTGAGATTTTCAATTGTGGCCCAGATTCCCCCAGGCGGGAGAAGCGGAAAAGTTTTAAATTAAATTTAGATTCGAATTCGGAAGACGACGAAATGTTCTGTTTGAGGCGAACTCTTGGTACCCAGGACTATCTGGGACAGCGAGTTTTACAGGTCGCGACCATTTTAAGGAACCTCAGTTTTATCGAGGACAACGTGACTCTGTTATCGAACAACCGGACTTTTGTCAGATTTTTATTGTTGTGTGCCAGTTCCCATTGGAACTATCTGAAAAACCTCGGTTTGGACATGTTGGGCAACGTCGCCTGCGAGTTTGTGGTAAAAGATCTTCACGTGGACAAACTAGCATCGGCGCTTTTGCAAATCGTAACGAAAGGTTTGCATTCGCAAGACCGTTTGTGGTGCATTTCCTCTCTCGAAGTGTTAAACAAGTTAAGTCAAAACGAGAAGAACGAAGATACACTTCTTAGGTCATTAGAGGCGAACGTCTACGAAAAAGTCTGTTCGTTCTTGACGATTCACGATGTGATGCTGTTAATTTATACTCTCGAATGTTTGTATTCTCTATCTTCGCTTGGGGAACGTTCCTGTAATCTAATCGTTAATAATCACGGCGTAATCGACACGTTGGTGTCTTTGGTAACGGTGGAGGGGAAGAGTTACGGGCCAAAATCTTGTATCGGTATGAAATTGGTGGAAACCGTTTCAGGTACGGCCGCAACAGTTACATCACAAGTAACTTGCTCCACTTCAACGATCACTTCAGTGCCAACAGCCACCACGATTGTTACTCAGTCTATCACGGCGACCTGCTCCGCTTCGAGTATTACTCCTATTTCCTCTTGTACGCCAATTGCCAAAACAATGAGTACACCAGCCGTGCCACGGGCGATTAGTAGTCCGGTGAAGACGACAAGTATAGCACCGAAACCGATCACCAGTACACCTGTAAGGGCGATACAGATGGCTCCACAGAGGCTAATCGCCGTGTCTCCAAGCCCGCCAACTCCTAGTGAGTATCAATTTATTTATTTTGCGCTTTTCAATGTGCACTCAAAATTTCATATTCAATCTGTTGTTTGTACTAGAATTTGCATGTTAGGTTTGAAGGAATTTTCTTCTTGGGTTGTTTCGTTGTTCGGCATTTTAATCAAATTCAATTTATCTATAAATTGTATTTTTTTTGTTTATTAGTGTGATATGCATTTCAGTCGATGTGTACATAACATAAAAATTGCCTCCGAGAGTGTTACGTCGCAACCTCACCTTTTTAAACCTTTATCAAATTGTTCTCTAATTCTATGTACATAAGGATCATAATATAATACTGTAAAATATAGGTACATTAATGATGATTCTTGACCCAAGTATGAATTATATATAAATTCTCGTGAAATAAGTCACACTAACACATATGCTAATTATTTTCGTCTTTACGTACGTTTCGGTCTCAAGACAATCACCAGAAGACGATTCAATGTCTAAAACGGGATTTCTTAAAACTTTATCATCACAAGGCGTCCTTATCGCACCAATTTCAATTGAAAATGTCCACGTCGCCGAAACGAACAGAAACACGAGTAATCGAAATTGTAACACTTTAATTTTTCAAGTATATGGATCAAGAATCCACTGCTTAGCAATTTGTTTATAATATTCGAAGTCATTTCAAATCACCGTTTGAAATAGGACTGAAACCAAAAAATATTATGCTCAAGTATCCACTTTCGAACCAGATGTTGAAGATTCATGAGGTAATAGAAAACGGTTGTCAGACCTTATTAGAAATATTGCTATTTGAGCATTCTACCTATAATATACTTTTAACATTATAAAGACGCATGCAGGAATTTGCATGGGTTTTAATTAATTAAATTAGTATAAATCTGACTTGATGATTGAACGTGTGCTCTATGATTTACAGATTTGAAGTCAGGTTTTATATGAATCATCTCCAGAATAGATCTTTTATAATAATTGGTTTCTTTAGTTAAAATATTAACATTTTTGTAATTGTAAAGTGATGGTTATAATCAAAACAATGTTTAGCAAGGGCGGTGAAATTTTCTTTTTTGTTTCTACTATTATACTTATGCCGATATATTCTTTTTTGTAAATATTGTTTAGAGATTCCTGTATAAGTCCCATCGCAATCTAAACAATTTGTTTTGTATGCTGTGCGGGTTTGTTTATCTTTAGGTATTATAAGTTTTAGATTTGAAAAATATTAGTAGGCTTATGCGCAACTTTCATACCATACTTTTTTAAACATTTCTTAATTTTCTCTGAGGTCTCCGGAATGTATGGTAATGTTATAAAATTATCTGTATTACAGTTTATGCTATTTATATATGACGTTCCATTATACATTTTGTTTATTCTTTCGTTAATGATGGGGTTGTAAAATGTTTTTGGGTAGCCATTCATTTCCATTGTATTACGAACAAGCGATAGCTTCACTTTAATTCAGTTGCACCAACAAGTTATAAAAAAAAGTGTTCCAAACAGCTTTACAGATCGCGCTGTTAAATTGTCCCACCCAGAGGACCGTCCCAAAAATTTGAAAGTTCTTAATACACTGGAAATGAATGACTACCCAAAAACATTTTTCAACCTCATCATTAAAGGAAGAATTAAAAAAATTATAATGGAACGTCATATATAAATAACATAAACAATTATACAGATACTTTTATAACATTACCATACATTCCGGACACCTCAGAGAAAATTAAAAAATGTTTAAAAAAGTATGATATAAATGTTGCGCATAAACTTACTAGCTGTAAATATTTTTCAAATCTAAAACCTTTAATACCTAAAGATAAAGAAACCCACACAGTATACAAAATAGATTCTTTAGATTGCGATGGGACTTAAACAGGAATGTCCAAACAATATTTACAAAATTGAATGTATGGCCATACGTATAGTATGTACTAGAAAAAAAAACTTTGTAAATTCCACCACCCTTGCTAAACATTGTTTTGATTATAACGATTAATTCGATTACAAAAATTTCTATATTTTAACTAAAGAAACCATTTATTATAAAAGATCTATTCTTGAGATGATTCACATTAAACGTGACTCCAAGTCTATAAATCATAGATCTGACGTTCAATCATTAAGTCAGATTTATACTAATGTAATTAATTAAAACCCTTGCAAATTCCTACATGCATCTTTAAAATTTTGAAAGTATATTCTAGGTAGAATACTCAAATAGCAATATTTTTCTAATAAGGTCTGACAATCTTTTTCTATTACCTCATAAATCTTCAACATCTGGTTCGAAAGTGGATACTTGAGAGCGTTATATTTTTTGGTTTCAGCTGTATTTCAAACTCGTGTTTCTGTTCGTTTCGGCAACGTGAACATTTTCAATTGAAATCAGTGCAATAAGAACGCTTTGACTCGATACAATTAGTTTTAAGAAATCTCGTTGTAGACGTTGATACGTCTTCTGATGATGGTCGTGAGACCGAAACGTACGTAAAGACGAAAATAATAAGCATATGTGTTAGTGTGGCCTATTTCCCGAGAATTTATATATAATATTGATTCATACGTAACTCAAAGTACATATTTATTTATTCAAGAACTTTCATCAATGTTATATTGGAGTTGAATAATTTGCTCTTATTTTGACAAAAAATTGTTAAGTAGGTTTTACTTCATTATCTATCACTATGGAAAGGAACAATTACCCTTATCCGTTAAAAATACTGTTAAAGTAATGATTACCTTTCAGCTACCAAGTAGCCATCATCAGAGTAAGCTAAATTAGTAATCAAAATGTGCTTGTAAAAATACTGTTTGGAAATAATAGTGTAAATAAGGGATTACCCCCAGCTGGAGATGAATCAGAATTCGTTAAATTGCTTTTCGCATATAGATTTCCATACCTAGATATTTGTCGTTTCTGTGGTTCGAGAGTGATAAACTTTCTAGAGAAATGGTCTCATCTGTATTTAAAACATTTTCTGGTAATTCTGGTTTTCATTATTACGTTTCTTTAGATGACCAAATATTCTTAATTCCTTTTAGTGTGACCTACAGAATTTGGCATTTTGAACACGACTCAATCGATTTTGTAAATCCCGGATTTGTTAAACTTGGAAACCAAGGTGTTGCCTAAACGGTTTTTAGCTTGTTCTTACTTCTTTTAACGGGTTCTATTGCAAATTAAGAAAAAAAAATGGAATTTATTAATCATTGAGGGGTGATTATGGAAATTTCTGTATTTCATTAAATATTTGAAGGTTATGGCTCTAATTTGGTTAATTGTTTGCTTTCCGTTTTTGGTTAGAAATATCTTTTAATCAAAGATTTGTCGCAACCTTTGTCCTAAGCTATCCGCTGAAGTTTCTCAACTTGTTTTAATGTTAAGTTTTCGGTATATGTTTAAATTCCGAGTGGTGACCATGTTTAATAATGTTAATGTCAAGGAAAGGAAACTGGTTATTTGTTTATATTTCTACTTTCCCTTTTTTTGGCCAATATATAGAAATAGAAACAAATAATCAGCTTCCTTTTTTAATATTAACATTATCAAAGATGTTCTCACCCTTTGGCATTCGATATACTATACAGAATACCTACACAAACAAATATATTCCAATGGATACAGCTACATGAATTAATTATAAATTAGCTCTTTCTATTCAGTAGTCTTGTTCATAGATTATTAAAACGTCCCTTTGAGTCAGCGAAATTATAACGAAGTTGAGAAACTTCAGTAAATAGCGTTGTACAATGGTTACGACAAATTTTTGAACAATAAGTTAATTTCTAACAAAAACCGATAAATCAAACGCAATGAATTAGCCAAATTAGATCCCTTAACGGTAATAGTTCAATAAAATTCAGTTTCTCTTATCACCACGGCATTAAAAAATATAATTAAACAACATCGGGAAGCTTTCTTTTTACAATTTACAAATTAGCAATAAAAACGATTAATGATCTCGCAAAGAAGGTTGCTACGAAAAAAACATGGATGATCCCGAAATTTCAAGAAGTAACTTTTGATGGATTGAAAACCTTTCTAAATAACACGTTAATTGGATATCTATAATTGCTACACCAACTCGTTGATCGAAAGATAAGTCTTTCTATCAACGACAGAAATGTTAAACTTTTAAATTCAAAACTTGGATATTCATATATTAGGCCAAGGAAATACGAATGTAGAACTGTCAAGCTGATATCATAATTCCTGAGTCACGATAACATCGCATTAAATATGCCTGAGATAAATATAAATTACTAATATTCCAAAGTGATAAGTGCCAAGTAACAATGTTAATATTACCGATAGGCCCAAATTAAATTGGCATTTTAAAAATGAGCAGTGTCCATAAATGTCATTTGTGCTGAGTCTATTATTAAAATTTTATTAATTGAATAATGTGAGCAACTTATGCCGCATTTATTTGTAGGTAGGAGACCGTCTAGAAAAATGTTGAAGTATAGAGACAAATGGATATGCTCTCAAAACAAAGTTTCAATTGGGAGTTTCATAAAATCATTTGCAGCTGGTATCAAAATCAATCACATTCTGACCTTCTGGTCGAGAAAGCTCCAAAGATATTCAATGAGAAATTCTTGATTGAACTGTTCCTTAATTTGATACTAGTGTGGGATCATATATTATCTTAGTTTTTCGGGAGGTCCCACAGGCTTATACAATTTATAACAACCAGCGTCATCTCTATTTCCAAATACTCCGCGCAAATTCGGAATACAAAACAATATTTCGCTTTATTGATGAATCGAGAAATGCTGCTAACAATAACAACAACTCGCGCCCCGCGTTAATATTAGATCTAAATATTTGTTTCATTCGTAGCTCCAGTACCTGTTTCATCATCATCCACATCGCAAGGGATGACACCTCAGCAGATCATCCAGCAGCAGCATGCCCATCAGCAGGCCATCCACGAAAACGAACAATTCGCCTTGGCCTGGTTAAGAGCGACGTACGAGCCATCATCTAACAACCGTGTCAATCATCAGGAACTCTATAAGCATTACTTCAGTTCATGCACAAAAATTGGAAGAACAGGTGTTATTTCGCCTATGCATTTTCCAAGATGTGTACGGTAAGTTTTAAAAACCAGTCTCTAAAAAATATCGATATTAATGTTTCAGTTAACATTGTACAAGAATCGCCAGAAGTTTGTGTTTAATAATTTCACCATTACCAATCAGTAGCCTTATATTATGAACCACAGTAGTATTGTGAAAAATCGAGCGAGCCGTTCTATCAAGGGAACGTCTATGAAAACATGTATGCCAGGACTGATATTTTTCCAGTTGCTGGGCATTTTTTACAATTACGTTCCTGGTCTTTGAAGTAATTTGTAGATTGCAAATCATGAGCGATGTGGTCTTTCGATTCCACCACCTTAATCGTTCATCCTGAATGTTTCAACCAGTTTTCCAGAAAACGTATTCGCACCCGCAAATGCTAATTTTTTGTATCAAAAATTAAAATATTTATGGACAATAATGGTCAACCACGAAAAATAATTTGTGTAAATAATAGTTTGAGCCGTTACTTTATGGTAATTCATCATATTAACAAGGAAATAAATAAATTCTGTTTTTTCTATGTATGACGGCAAGGTTTAAAGCCGCTGAAAAATAAAACAGATGGCGCCACAATCAAAAATCCGATGCGACATTTGTGATGTAGTATTTTTAACTAGGACGCATTTAAATTTTCTGGCTGATGTGTCATTCAGTTCTGTTTTGGCACCCATCGAAATCAAGCAACCTTAAGACTTTTGTTGACATGGAAAAAAGTGAATTTCGCGTCTTGATTAAACATTATTTCTTGCGTGGAAAAAACATTACGCAAACCAGAGCATCGCTTAGTAAACATTATGGGGACTTCTCACCATCGATTGAAACGGTTCACAAGTGGTTTACTGATTTTCGTTGTGGTATTATGACCACAAAGAACGCCGAACGTGTTCCGGTCGTCCAATTGAGGTTACAACGTCAGAAATCGTCGATAAAATCCATGGTATGATATTGGACGATCGGCGAGTTGAAGTGCACGAGATTGCTGAGGCTAAGTGCATCTCAACCGAACGGGTACGGAACATTTTGAATAAATTTTCGGATGTGAGAAAGCTGTCTGCCAGGAGTGTTTGGCGATGTTCAAGCGCGATGAGGACTTTTTTTTCTTAACCGTGGACGAAACATGGATTGATGACAAGTCACCAGAGACTAAAGAACAGTCGAAACAGTGGACTGAAGCCGAAATATGCCAAAGTGGGTTTATTGGCCAACAAAGTCATTGCGATAGTTGTTTAGAATGCACACGGTATCGCCCACATCAATTATCTTGAAAAGGGCAAAACGATCACCGGCGTATATTATGCAGAGCTGTTGGATCGATTCGACCCCGATTTGAAGCGAAAGTGGCCACATTTGGCAAAGAAAAAAGTGCTCTTCCACCAGGACAACGCACAGGTCCGCAGTCGCAATGGCAAAATCGAATTGGTTAGTCATCCACCAGATTTCCTCCAGATTTGGTCCCCTGCGATTTATATCTTTTTTTTTCTGTGGAGAGGAAACGCTTCATGCACACCAGCAGTTTAAATCTATCTTTACTGGTAGTGCAAGACTCACTCTAAGTTACAGCATACCTGCTAAAACAACTCCGATCTTCAACAATACCCTGGTTACCCTGGAACCGATTTTCGCATTACTTCAGGGTATGAACTGCGTCTTTTTGTGTTTCTTGATGTTACATCACTGTATGTTTAACTATATATTTTACGTTGATTTTACGTAGTTGCTCACGTTCGTGTTTCCGTTGATGGTTAATGTTTGATTGTTTCTGATTTATTTGTCTATATAGCGCTATTTGTCTAGTTTTCTGTCTCGTGATTACTTATGTTTATACCGTAATATGGTTGATGCCCAATTTTACGGTATTTTTTTGTCTTAGTTATTTATCTCTGTGGATAACTTCCTATGGTGTTTCTGTTTATACCAATGTTACGGTTTCTGGGTTTCCAGTACTTTATCTCGCTATGGATATTTCCTGTGATGTTTTTGTTTATGCCAAAATATTGTTTGTTCCCAATATTAACGTTCCTGTGTTTATAGTACTTTATCGCTTTTGAATATTTCCTATGTGTTTCAGTAAGTTATCTATGATGGGATAACTTACTCTTCTGAAACATATGGATCATCCGTATCAGCCACAATCTAGCCGTCACCTTCTTGTCAGGAACTAGTGACTGGGAGTCCATAGTCTATCCAGGGTCTGGGTGCCTGTTGGGCCGCGTGAACATGTCTACTCCTACCCTTGACCCTGCTGGCAACAGGGCCTTGAGTATTCCCGTATCCGCTTCCTGGGGACGCGCCTGGTTGCGGTTTCAGGCTCCGCGCAAGACAAGCTGCGATTTTCATCTAATTCCAAACTTGAAGAAATGGCTCAGCGGAAAGAGATTTTGCTCCAACAATGAACCATCGCTGAAACACGCATATTTTAAAGGATTGCCGAAATCATGTTATTTAGAAGGGATCGAAAAATTAGAAAATGTTGGACGAAGTGTATCGGACTACAAGGAGATTAATGTTGAGAAATAAAATAAGTTTTGGCCAAATAAATCAGTTTATATATATTATATTTGTTTTCATATTACCACTAATGACAGTTTAACTGTCGGAACAACAGTCACGTTTTGTGTTGAAATTAGTGCTAATATACTTAGACGAAACAGTGTTAGTGTATTTCGTCTATCAAAAACAAAATTTCATGAATGAGGTACCAGTCTGAATTTGTACCAAAATTTTTTTTCCAACAATGATGGGTCAACGAAACTGTCGATGGGCATTAATGCGTTGTAGTATTTTGAAAAAACGTGGTAAACATTCCCATATTTCAAGGCAGATGCAAGGATAATTCAAGGGTGACTGGTTCAAACATGCTAAGTGCAAAATCTTCTAATTTTGAAATGTTAAGAGTGCAATCATTGTACATACCATTAGTTGTATCCCACAAAAATGCCAAATGCCAAGCTCGTCTGGAATTATTGCAATAAAATTGTGTAGATGCGGCAGTTGTACAGATGCACTATGGGTTAATGAATAGAATTTGTTAGCTTGGTTAATTTTTGTCTTTTATTGATTAGCATAATGTTTTATCACTGTATATATATTTAACTTTTTCAAATATGGCATTCAGCATATTTCTAAAATGCTTTATTTAAATTCTTAAAATAAATGTATTGATTATTGGAAACTAATTGTAATGAAGGGTTAAATTTAGTAGTTTGGAGGTATCTTGGTTTTTTATTTTGACACGGTCTATTTGAACCGGATACCATTCAATTGTGTCGTGAATTCCAAATGTCATGACAAGGAAGGTTTCTCAAGTTTCCCTGACTTATTTATAAGGGTTACTTGCAGATACTCTTATTACCTATTATCAATTATTGTTGCACCATTTGTACGATCTTCCTGAATATACAGAGATTAATAGGGCACCGTTTCACAAAATTGTGGCTCATTATCGTGATAAACCGCTGTAATATTATTATCTTGAGCACTTGAATGGTTACTGAAGGATTACTGAACACCTTATCTAATCTGTAAATCAGGAAATTGCTAGACCTGCATTTACTACATTCAATCAACAAACGTAAGACGTTCGTGGTCTGCAACGCGTCAATTCAATTCTTTTTAAACCTTTGGGCCGAAATCTGTATGTAAAATACTGTGCAGGCAGGTTGTTGGTATACCTAATTGCTGTAAGCGTCGTCGAATTGGCGCAACACTGTAGGCTGCAGCAGAAATAATTTTGGCCTATCCGTCTGCACGAGCATTACTACTTTAGCATATACAATAATAGAGTCGTGCTTCAAGCGATTATAAAATAAGGCAGACACTTTTGTGGAATAAAGTTAACCGCGCTGGAAAAATTCAGTGAAGTCAGTTGCGAATACTTTTTTCCATGATAATGTTATGATTTAAATGGCCACTGCATAATAGAATCATTACCCATCAATCGGCATTAAATCTTCGAAAACTGCAATCTTTTACCTTTGGAAGTTTCGAATATGAAATTTTCATATTTCTTTAACGGAACATCATACTTGTTTATCAACTGTTCTATTAGAGGAATGTACGTTCTTGAGGGAAAATCAAATATTGCTAAATAGGCTTGGATTATAAGAAAGACGTTAACTAAATAAATAATTCATAGAATTTTAGAAAGCGACAAATCGAGAGCACCTCGATTCTGCTTGCGATTTTCTATATAGTAAAATGTAACGTAAGATACAGAAAATACTGGTGCTATTCACTTCATAGCTTCGAAGGTTTTGCTAGTCCACGGCAATTTTTATTAAATATTTCATTGTTTCGTCTCCAACTACTCTCGTTGGTCAGTTACTGTTCCAATTTCCCTATAGGTTTGCATTTACTCGAATACGTATTTGTGAGTGTTTTTATTTCTTGGTGGGATGAGAATGGTCCAGCGGTGGGGGTCTAACAATCATTTTTTTTTAGTACAAACTCACAATTTCAACATCATTCTTCTACTTATTGATGGCACGAATTGCGACATTTCTGGTGCATTGTCGCAGCCTACTAATTTTAATCGTTTACTAAACAATGAAAGGCACTTACCCAATAGTGACAACTGTAGTAAAATAAATCCTGATAGCTGCTGTGTGTTAAGATTTATCAGTATTTTGATACTATTGCACTTGTATCCGACCATCTGATGACAAAAAAAATTTTAATCAATCTAGAAAACACCTTTCGCAGAGCTATCAGATGGTCATATTTGCTAGTTGATTTATCTGAAGGCCATTCTTATTTAATTAGAAATAAAAATATTAAATACTATTTCGAAATATGATGATATCAACGATTTTGTGTCGAGAACATGGGAAATCAAATATTGATTTGAGAGAAATTAACTTTACTTGTATGCGCAATAATATACTAAACGTCTGGGTGATTGCATAATTCTGTTGCTTTATTCCGATATCACCCTACATTCGCATAACCCACACATACGAGGGTGGCACGAACAATTCCCGACCTTACTATGGAAGAAACTAACAATAAAACTTTTTACATCGTTTCGAGAACAATTCAATCCAGCTAAAGAAATATTCCTAGTCTTCAAAATGCGCCGAAACTGCAACCTTCACTTCTTCATCATCACTGAAATGACGTCCCCGAGGTCCTTTTTCAACTTCCCAACAGGTAATAGTTACTGGGGGTCGTATCTGAACGAAATGGTTGCTGAGCGATTTGTTCAACACCACATTCCCGAATTGCTGTTTGCGTTTTCCACTTCTTTTCTCTCGAATATTTACTCGTAATTTGTACATGAGTGCTGCATAACAGTCCTCGTTAATTATGTGTGGTATTGCGTTCTTTAAAATATGCAAGAGGAATGCCCTCCTCACAATCCCCAAAGGTCGTACCTATAACCGTCGACTGGCGAACCCAAACATGTCTTGGTGTGCTTCTCTCTTGTTTTTAACTCCTTTTTGGATAAAGAATCTTAGTAGAGAACCAAATTTTCATATCCTATGACAAAGCACTTTTCACTTTCAAAAGTTGAGAGCTTAATACGGGATCATCAACCATGACAATTTTGTCGTCTCGTCATCACCTCCTCCGTCCTGTCTTAGCGTCGTCTTCCAAGGATTCTTGTCCCATTCGATACCGTTTGACTTTGATCAGAAAGAAATGTAATTGAAGTAAAATCAATTTTTATTATTTCCAAGAATTATAAGACTACAACTTGTGTATTATCAACATTTTAACCTAACCCTCTGCGATACTCTATGTCGGGCCGGGAATTTTTGTCGCTGCCCTCGTTGGTTGCTTTGTGTAAGGTATGTTGATATTATCAATTATTATTTAAAATGTATCGAAACAACCGGTGTCAGTTGAACTTGCCAACAAGTAGATATTCATATTATAAAGGAACTTGTCCAATTGAAGATAAGTTGTGGAATTAATTTCGTATTCTTTATTATGTAATGCGAAAACATTCATCCTGTAGATCTATGACGAATAAGAACATATCAATTTTGTCTTAACCGTTTGTTTTCATAGGTGTATAGATAACTTTTGAGCTTGATGTTTCAATTCAAATTTACTACACACGGTTTAAACATAGAGATATATAACTTTGAAGGACATAAGACAATAACTCTCCCGTCCTCTCTGTCGCTGCGCGCGCCTTCTGCTGTAAACAAGAATAACTGGGCAGGCGCGTGAGAAGAGCAACAAAGAGGACGAGAGAATTATTATCTTCTGTCCTTCAGAGAACTGATTCAAATCCTGCTCAGTCTCAGGGTTTAACCGTTAGCTAGACAACAAACTATTAGTTTTGATTGAACAAAATCAACTCAGAGGAACAGGAATATGATTTTGTGTATAGTTTGCAATAATTAAAATAATAATAATTGTTACAGAGAGTTGAACCCGGTATGATTTAAATGGTTAAATTGGAAATATAATTTGACATATCTTTTTTAGGTAAATTATCTGGCATGTGATATGATCAATATTTTTGGATCATATAATCTAAGATACTGTCAAACGTGAAAAGATTGTGATGTAGAAGTATTGGTAGCGGTTTTTCCTTTTTTAAATATTACTACAATTTCAGTATAGTGCCAGTACCTGTGGTATTATATAGTTTCTTATTAAGATATAACTTCTCATACAATCCGAAAAAGGCAAGGAACAAATTACGACGGAAGTCTTTTTATTTTTCAGGTCAGTATTTGGGGGGACGGTGGGTCCGAATCCTATGAAGCCATCGAATCCGAACGAGCCACAGTATTACGATGGTATAAAGGTGCGAGCACAACCCCTGTTAATCAGTATCCAACCATCTTCCATTCCCTCGAAGGTCGCCGTACCGAAAGGGGGAAACAGCCGCAATCGAAAGCCTGCGAACGTAGTCAAAGTAAAACAACCCCCGCCAGCTCCTTCCCCAACTCCTGTGATTACGGTATTAACGGCCGACAGTCCCGAACCCATACAATCACAACAACTGCAACCCATATCCCCCGCCTCCCCGATCCTCAAGGCGCAGCTTAGTGCTCCTCCAAAACAGAGGGACACCGCTGCACCTACTATCGCCAGTAGCAAAGCCGATCTGAAAAGTCAGGTAAATAGTCCACTCGCCTCACCTAACACTCATCTACTTTCATTGTTCCTTTTAATCCGCTTTGGCTATCTCCAGCATGACGACTCCATCAACACTAACATGTCACAATGATGAACCCGTTGGAAATAATAACTCAATACGGCATCACAAGTATCCAATGTAGAAATAATGTCGCTAAAGCATTCCTCGATTTCAATTTCAAGGTAATCATGATTAATTTGCAACTAAGTGAAAAATTTAAATAACCCGCTAAGATTAGAACTGAACGTTGTCTTTGGTTGGGCATAGGTTATTATTAATATAATATCCATTTTTAAACAAAACAATTCTTTGTTGAATATTTTTAAATATTATTAGTACATTTTATTCTTCGTCCAAAAAGTGTTTAGCAAAATTTGAATTTGACTAGTGAATTAAAATTGTTTATATCTGATCTCAAATAATTACTACATGTTTGACCAATATATAACCGCATTACATTCTTCACAGGTTGATGTGAATAATCTACAAATTTACGTGACATTCCTTGTTGTATGTTATTGAAAATGCAATCTAACGTTCCTATAAAATTAGTGATATATATCTCAATAGATTCGGCGTTCATTTGATGTAAATTAATTTTCAAAATATGTAGGAAAAAGAAATAAAACACGAACTGCAAAGCTTAATTATTGACAATTGCTTCGTCACACAGGGACATGTTCAATAACTGGTTGTAAACTGTCTGACGGAATAATTGTCAGAAAATTAGAGTTAGTAGTTCATGTAAATTCAATTTTGTTTTATTCCTTTATTCTTGTCATATTCAGCAAAGTATCAGTATATTTATTTGTTAAAATACTTCTAACGTTACTAGTTTAATTCAATTTATTAACTTGAATTACAAAAAGAGCTCTTTACCCTGCTAAAGAATAATTTCAATTTATTGTCAATGAATAATTATTATTTCTACTTATACAGCCCTTATGTAGGTAGCCTTATATTAAACGATTCCCAACATAAATTATAATCAATTCAGAACCATTAGTAACAAAATTAACAAGCAATACCAGCATTACAACTGACAGGTGTTTTTTGTTTAGTTATTCACAGCCACCTTATTGTTATGGATTTGAAATTTAGTTGTAATTTATTTTTTCAATAACTTCGATGTGGGCTTTATTGCTGACATACAAATTGTTCAAACGGATATATCCTGCTATACTGCTGAATTATGTTTTATAATGCGAATTAATTTTTCGATTTTCCATTTGAAGGTGCATTAATTATTGTATAAAACAACCGATTTCAACTCAATTACCGGTAACATAATTTATTAACAAATAACATACAGCGTTTCCCAAACTTTTTACGACAGGAGACCGTTTTCTGTAATCTTTTCCCGCGGTTCACTCTTATACATACAGGATATGATTGTTAAGTAGCCATTACAACTTCTGACACAAAAATCATCGTTGCAATAAAGACATACTAATTAATAATAACAAATTTTGAGGCTTATATATATTTTAATGTGGTATGGTTAAAAGCCAGTTTCTCTCTACTTTTCTAAGTAATCATAAATTTTGTATGATATCCTCAAACTTCCCTATAATACATTATACATTACACTAGCCGACAAAATTTGATTTTTTCTCTGTCCTTGGGACTAGACCGACTTTTTTCGATTGTTTGGGTGTAAAATAGTAGGAAAGTCGTCATCTAACCCCTCGGACTTTGCTTTTGTGGTTAGGTAACGTGAAAAAGCATTTTTTTACTTTTTTTACTATAACTTTGAAGCAACGCAAGATAATTTGAATCTGATAAAACAGCTTGAAAGCTTATAAACAGAGCTACATTTGGTATATAAATGACCTTTGTAGAATGAACGAAACCCTGATAAAAATCAATTTTTCTTTCAAAAAAAACGCTATAATCGGTTATATAAAAAAACTACGCTAGATAGCTCAGATCAGTTTTGCTGACCTGAAAGCCTATTAAATTTCTGTATGGCACACCTCTGTCACTTGATTAGAAGTCTTTTAAATAATGTTTTTTTTTTAATCGTGAAATTTGCATTTTTAGTGCGCAAAGAAAATAACCTGATTTTTTAAAAGAAAAATGAATTTTTATTTTACATCGTTCAAGTAACCGATGTTTGCGTTACAGGCATTGAAGCCCCTTCTATAGTCTTTCATATGCAACAAACGGATTTCAATTGCGTGGTGCAGTTTCATTTTTCTATTACAAAAAATGTTCGAAAAAATGCAGCTTTCGTGATTTTTTCAAACAAAAATTAATGTTTAAAAGACTTCTGTTCACGATACAGATGTGTGACATGTAGAAATTGTTGCCCGTTTTATAGGCATTCAAATGAATGAAACATTTCAACTGTGTTGTGCACTAAAAAATGCAAATTTCGCGATTTTTTCAAACAAAACCCATTATTTAAAAGACTTCATCTAGTGACAGAGGTGTGCCATACAGAAATTGTAGTTCATTGAATAGGCTTTCAGGTCAGCGAAACTGATCAGAGCTATCTAGCGTAGTTTTTTTTTATAACCGATTTTTGCGTTTTTTGACAGAAAAATTGATTTGTATCAGGGTTTCGTTTATTCTACAAAGGTCATTTGCCATACAGAATTTGTAGCCCATTTAATACCCTTTCAGGTCAGCAAAAATCTGAGCTATCTAGCGTAGTTTTTTTATAACCGATTAAAATCGCAAAAGTGGTTGAAAAAACGCGATTTTTGCGTTTTTTTGAAGGAAAAATTGATTTTTATCAGGGTTTCGTTCATTACACCAAGGTCATTTATATACCAAATGTAGCTCTGTTTATAACCTTTCAAGCAGTTTTATCAGATTCAAATTATCTTGCGTTGTTTTAAAGTAATGTAAAAAAAGTTGAAAAAAAAATTCTTTTTTACGTATCCTAATAACAAAAGCAAAGTCTGAGGAGTTAGATGGCGACTTTCGTACTATTTTACACCCAAACAATCGAAAAATGTCGGTCTAGTCCCAAGGACAAAATGGCTGTCGGCTGGTGTTATTGATGTGTTTTGTGACACATTTATCAATCAGTTGCAAATTACAATATAAATAACTATTTACTTTTTACAATAACTCGTCAGGATGGGAAGAAGTTAATTTTATTCTCTAATCTAGCTCGACATCCAGTCTGTTTCTATAGTTATTTTGTAAGAAAAATAATGTAAAGAATCCAGTTTCGCACTTATGGGTTGTAACAAAAGGCATCGAAAATCGGACTGCTTTCTTCTTTTTTTATACTTTTCGTGACAACTTAACCTAAAACTAATTAGGGAGGCGTTGTCAAATGGTTGTATTAGAGCAGTATCACATAAAGTTCAATTGAATTATCTACTTGTTCATTTAACTAAAATATTTCTTCATTTTCTATGTTGACTGTGAACGGATCGATAACCCAAAATGTATCGTTTTGATTTGACGGAATCAGTCCTAACTAATGTTGTTAATAGAAGAAAGAAATTTGTAGAAGTATTTCAGATTGATCGGTTTTCTAAAAATTTGGATGTTTGAAATTATTCTATTAGAACATGTTATTTTCACATAGTAATTGTTTCAATGGTTGCCTCCATTTTTTCTTCCTTCTTACATTCGTTCGGATTTGGTTCGCACAGGACGGCCTCACGCGGCCTCTCCCATTGTTATTTGATTTATAATGTTCTTTAAATGACAGACGCTCTAGTAAGGCATATGTTGAAGTGCCCAATCGTATATTTTGTGAGAACCGGTACCGGGCCGCGGACAATAATTTTGGAAACGCTGACCTATAAATTTGGACCGACTTCTAACAAAATTGAAGATGAAATATCAAAATCAAAAATAAGTAAAATGTAAAATGTTGTTGGGCAAACAAATCATAATTCAGAACGATAAACTATGCAGTCTTTATTACAGGCTTCGCAAATCGCCCTTAATTATAAAATTGGGAACAGGACGTTCATTTAATGATATTATCAGAAACCATTTTGAATCATTAAAATTTCAAATTTTTCTAAACACTTGGATAATAAATATAAAATATTGAAATGCCCAGACCTAAACTAATTACTGGATAATTAATCTATTGCTTAAACTGTGAATTTTTATAATTCAGTAACACGGATGATGTCTAGTTGGTAGTCGAAAACTGCTTCAGTGATAGTTTTTTTTCTTCTTGGATGCGGATGTAGTGTTTGAATAATTGTTATATCCACTAGTTACATCAATTGAATTTGAAAACACATATTCTGAAATCTGTAATATGGGATACGGTTACTAATGACTCCTTTCCTCCCTAAACACGTTATAATTCCTATGGAATGTCTATTCTAAAGTTTAGATAGTTACTCCTTCATGGCTAATTCGTCTAGTTCGCTGAAACTAGTACAAGTAATGGGTTTGTTCCTTGTTTTACCATTCTGAGCGCATTTAAATATAATACGTAGGTCAAATTTCGGGAATTGTTGATTACAACCAATAATAAAGCTGCCATTATGCTAATTCTTGGCTGAAATAAACATCAAATATTCCAGGTAGTCAACAATCCTATTAGTAAACAAATAATTACTTAGGAATACGTGTTCCTGTAGTGGGCCTGAAGTTTATCGAAGTACTGGCAATAATGGATTGTTATGGAGATAAATAAAATCAATAACTGTCATAAATCTTATGTTGGCTTAACTGATAGGAATATTCCTACCAGGTTTAAAGATCATTTCTATCATATTCGTACTAATAACATTGATAAGTCCGCCGTAGCAAATCATGTCTTGCAAACATACATATACAATTACAAAATCGAGTTTCTTTTAAAACATAACGACGAACCATTTCAGGTACATTAGAAGCTATAGAAAAGTATAAAGATAGACATCATTTATTGAAAACAATCCATTATTACAAGAACTTCGATAAATCTCAGTTCAACTCCAGGAATACGTAACCGTATTTATAAGTAATTATTTGTTTAGTAATAGGATTATTGACTACCTGGAATATTCGATGTTTATTTTACCCAAGAAGTACATATCATGGGTTTTAAATTTGTATGGTGTTTAATGGGGTAACTTTTTTTTCAAATAAAAACCCACATTTTCTATTGGAGATTCGTAATCTATAGGAAAATAGAAATATTTTTTACAACACGTCAATTTGCTGTTTAATTATAGAAAAATTTAATT
Organism: Endomychus coccineus; assembly: GCA_958510875.1. Taxonomy (NCBI): domain Eukaryota; kingdom Metazoa; phylum Arthropoda; class Insecta; order Coleoptera; family Endomychidae; genus Endomychus; species Endomychus coccineus. Next base: position 157,565,047 of record OY294068.1, on the reverse strand, counting down.
TTTGATAATTTTCATCCCGATCTCTAAAGCTTTTCAAGCAAAATCGAATGAGGCAAAAATTCATTAGATTTAGGGAAGATCTTTTGAAAATATTTAAAAAACGGTAGATTTATTTTTACTGTCGGCATCATCGTTACCTTTGTCTAAATCTTTTTCTGTCTCTTTCGATTTTTCTCAAAGCTTCAGTTTTCGAGATAAACATTTCTGAAAATCCAGAAATTTCTTCATAAAAATAGACGTTTTCTGAAATAAGTTCTTATTATCAAAAATCGAAAATCTACAACCTTTCTCTGGAACTACGTAGTAGTTGTTTTACGTCATCTTGAACAGGTATTACTTACCCAAAATATTGTACGATCCAATGTTTGGCATAACGTTCAATCTCAACATTGATCCATAAATCAACTTATTAAGTTGACGAGTTAAACGACATTGTTTATTTCATAATCATGGTTTGATTTTACTCAGAAAGTACATTTCGGAATTATCAATTCCATAACTCACAGTTCTGTGTAAATAGCGCCTGTCGTTGCTATACAAATAAAGTTCATCCAGTATTCATTCTTACACTCATAAGGAACTAACAAATAGCAAGAAATAAAAATGAAATATCAAAAAATTGTTTGAACAATAAAAAACGCATTTCCCAATAAGTTCAAGTTAATTGAATTACTTTAAATAGAAGTAGAGAAACGTTTCTTTATTTTTCTCGTTTTTTACGAGGATATTTAGAAAGTTTGTCAAACCCGTGAAACTTTATTGAAATGTGGATTCGGCATTTACTTGTTGTAAATAATTCTTTTTTAATATAAAATAACATAATAAAATAATAATTTAAATTTGCACAAACTGCAACAATTGTCTTGTTAATTTAAATTTGTGTTTCATTTCGGTATTCTACATTTTTATTGGAATGCTTACTAAATGTTGAAATATCTACTGGAAAATTGGCCATTGGAACTAACCTCTTTTGCTTTTTGTTGAGTGAAAGAATATCTACATCTTTGTTGTAGAAAAGGAGACTTTGTGATTCAGAAATTGCACCAATTAATTCGATTTTTTTTTTGGACACAATTTAGATGGTATTTGCCAACTCGTATGTCGCGATTATACAAAAACCAGTACAACTAATGTTACTCATAAAATTATCTGCTTGTGCTTAGATGTCCTTCCTTCATATCGATCCATACATACTGCCCCTCTTAAGAAGCTTGGTGATGGTTGGTACAAATTTCGTAAATTCGTTTGCTCTCTGTTTTTCGAAAAGTATGTATAAAATGTGTATATTCTTTTGTTCGAAAGGTGATGGCCCATCCTCATCTCAGTCAGGCATTGTTGGGCAACAGTAGTTCAAGCAGTAGTAGCACAGCCACATTGGTGACGGTGGCGAGCGGTAAGGAAGCGCAAACTGCCAGCGGTCTAACTAATACGTCTCTAATAAAGAGTCTGCTAGCGAATAAGGTAAACGATTGCATGACTACAGTGAGCATGAGGACTGCATCAGACTGCCAAAATGTAGCTCAGGTAACACACTAATCGATTAACTAAGTTATTTGCTGTATTTTTGTGTGTTGTGGCCAGTTGCGTTGGTTGAAAAGGTTAAAACAAAGGTTTATGGCCAAGTGGACTTGTTGAAACGATAAACCAACATATGGGCATAAGATGGTATTCATTCTTTGTAATTAGCTACTATAAAAGGATATTATAAGTTCAATAATTGGATTTCATAGAAAACACTTTGAAGGGTTGGAATTTTTAAAGTATAATGAATCAAGTTACAAATACAGAAAACTCATAATATTCACTTGACAGTCGTAATTTTATTAATTCTCTCTCCTTTGTCGAACTTGATTCAACAGTCTTGAAACACACACTGATATTATGAAACGTTTGAATGGAAATAATAGTGCACGAGAAACAAGTTATCAAAGTCCTTAAACTGAGTTTCAGAAGCAGGTTAAGAGTTTTTGATTCTCAAATGTTGACAAAATGTTCCACGTCCAACAATCGGTGAACCGGGAGCCCAATGAAACAATTTTGTAACCGACACGACGAATAATAACCGATACGATTCACTAAACAAATCCAACAAATCCTCCAAGTTTTCTAGCCCCACGTTGGGCGCCACTATAAAAGGATATTATAAGTTTAATAATTGAATTTCATAGAAAAACACTGTGAAGGGTTGGAATTTTGAAATACAATGAATCAACAGTTACAAATTCAGAAAACACATAATATTGACTTGACAGTAGTAGTTTTATTAATTCTCTCTCCAAACGTCATCCCCTACTTCTCTCATAGATGACCTGATTATTTATTGATATACTTCACTCAGGGATGAGTAAATAAGTTCTGTTACACTACGTAGTTAACGAGATTACTCAACTCGACTCGGATTGTTCAGAATGATAATCGTGTAACCAATTCCCAAATCGGGAAATGGATAAAAAAATGGTACAAATTGTAGCGGACAATATTTGGAAGGCGAAACAGCTTGAATTTTTGCCTAACAATAACTTCTTCATTGTTTCAAATCTTCTTAAGAATAACTAAAAAGTGTTAAATAAGCCATTTCGAGGATTGCTGTAAAGTATGTCATAGTTCGATGGAGTTTCTACTAGTTTGAAATTTCCAGTGCAACCCCTTCGAAGACAAACCGTGGGTATAATAGGGTAGATCCCTGTTAACCATTGGAATATACAATAAACATGAAGTCACAATGCACTGAGTGCAACGAAAGACTCGATCAATTCTTGAAACAAGATCTGAAATGTTGGAGTAAACCTTTGTTTGCTCTTTCAACTAGCAGCGATTAACCAGATTATTATTTTCAGCATGTATTTTAGGTAATTTTAAGTAATAACAAATTAACCAGTTTAGTTAACCTTGTATTGAAATTCCGAAATTAGCCTTTTTTCACCCTCTGATACGACGTGTAAGAGAAACTGAAATATTGAAGACACATCCAAATGCAAAAAGACTGCGCGTGATTAAAAAGAATGCCGCGCAGCAATCAGAAAATAAAAAACGATTGAAACTATTTAGTCCAGGCGCACGGTAAAAAAAGTTGAGTTGAAAGTTGATACGGCTCATTTTGATTTTGATGTTAATTCATGTTTTTTGGGGTGCTGAATACGGGAAAAATAGTTAAAAATTCTAACGCTGCCGCTCAATAAGTTATGGCAAGATTTTGTTTTTTTTTTTCGTTTTTTTTAAATAATTTGAAAACAAAGGCACCCAAGATCAAAGTAGTAGATAATTGAAATACGCGTCGAATGAGCCCAAGTAGAAGTCATTTGGAGGTTATGAGTCAAGACCCATTTTGCGATTTTTTTATGGTTTTTCGAATATTTTTTTTGAACCGAAAAAAAATCGTAAACATAATTGGTCTGGATGAAAAGTTGGCATTTTTATTCTACTTTTCACTGGATTTTTCATTTTTCAATATCTTTGTTTTTGGCGCGAAAATTTGAATTTTCCGAAAAACCGTAAAAATGCGATAGCCTGCTGAAAAATGCATATTGCAGATTTTGACCAATATTATCTAAAAAAAACAACAAAAAACAAATGACGTTTTGATATGAATGCAGAATTTTAAATCATCTTTCAAAAAAGATGACCTCGAAAAATTGGAAAAAATTTGAGGTTAGAAAATTTCGAAAACAACCAAAATTTAAGTGTTGATAGCCCTGGTTCATACTCGTATTTTGCGCATCTACAACATTTTTTGGCTTCAATCAAAGTTGAGATACCGATTAAAATGTGTTTGGCACCCTCCGAGGCCCAATTTTGGGTCTATCATCAAAAACCAAGAATCAGTGTAATCTAAAGCGGTCTATCTAAATCTCAAAATGTGACCTGGCTATCATAAAAAAATATAAACCGAGTCAAAGACAAAAAACTACTACTATTTTTTCGATTAAAACGGTCGTCGGTAAAGTAGATTACATTTATTAAGGATACACGCATATTGTACATTTTGACCAATACTATCTAAAAAAACCTCCACATTTTGATATAAATGCCGAATTTTGACTCATCTTTCTTTTGTCTTTGACTCGGTTTATATTTTATTCTATGATAAGTAGGAGGTCACATTTTTGGATTTAGATAAAGACATCGTTTTAGATTACACTGGTTCTTGGTTTTTGATGATAGGCCCAAAATTGGGCCGTGGAGGGACCCAAACACATTTTAATCGATATCTCGACTTTGACTGAAGCAAAAAAGATGTGCAGGTGCGCCAAATACGCGTATGAACCAGGGCTATCAGCACCTAAAATTTGGTTTCTTCCGAAATTTCCTAACCTCAAAATTTTTCCAATTTTCCGAGGTCATATTTTTTGAAAGATGAGTTAAAATTCGGCATTCATATCAAAATGTCATTTGAAGATATTTTTAGATAGTATTTGTCAGAATATACGATATGCATTTTGATTTAGGTTAGAATATGCATTTTTCAGCACGCTATCGCATTTTTACGGTTTTCCGGAAAATTCAAATTTTCGCGCCAAAAACAAAGATATTGAAAAAATCCAGTGAAAAATAGAATAAGAATGCCAACTTTTCATACAGAACAATTAAGTTTACGATTTTTTTTTCGGTTCAAGAAAAAAATTAAAAAACCATAAAAAATAATAAATTGGCCTTATCTCGGGCCCATAAACTCGAAATGACTTCTACTTAGGCTCATTCGACGCGTATTTCAATTATCTAAAACTTTGATTTTGGGTTTATATTCGATGAAAGCTTTCGTTTTCAAATTAATTAAGAAAAACGTAAAAAAAGACAAAATCTGGCCATAAATTTTCGAGCGGCAGCGATAGAATTTTTTAACTATTTTTACCGTATTCAGAGCACCCCAAAAAAACATTAAGTAACATCAAAATAAGCCGTATCAAATTTTTCAGGATTTTCCGACGATTTTCGTGTTAGCCACCAGCTGGCGCATAATCAAGACTAATTTTAAGAACTGTTAAGTTAAGTCATTCACAATATTTTCATAAATTCTTACTTTCGCATGGATTCCGCGTTAAAGTTTCGTCGTTTCGCCAATCATTTCAATTGGCATCTTCATTGCAGGCTTGAACGGAAACTGGTTGTTACTGGTTTCTATAGGTATTTATTGTCTGAAAATTTCAAGTTGCGTAGTTTACTGCCTTTGTTCTGGTGGTTGACTGCCGTTGTGCGTTATTCGAACTGTTAATTGTCAAGGATGGCTTTCTAAATGTTGGGAAGCTAATATCCGGAGTCGAGGTTTAGGTTATTTGTTTGCTCTAAAATCTCCATTGTTCTATAATTTTACGCTGATTGAATTTTGGGGCTCTTTGAAATTTCATTGTTGATGTCGAAGCCTTGTACAACACTCATATTCCTTGACACGAGTAGCTAATGTGCGACTTTACCACAAGAAAAAGAAATGCTGTAAACACGACTTCTAAAATCAAGTATCAGAGCTGATTCAATTTACACAGCGAAGGTAACCTGACATTATCACGTAATAACCGAAAACAGAAGCAATCAGTTTCAATTCAAGTCTCAATCCTGCCCTAAAGATGCCACCTCTAATGGTTGGCGAAACGTCGGCTTCGAGCGTTGCTAGTGTGACGCGGAATATAAACATGGGTTTGCGGAAGTCTACTATTAAATTCACATTAGTATGTCTATGTTATGGACAAATCCTTTAAAGCAGGCTGTCGCGGGGTGTCAGGACGATCTTAGTGCAATATTAGTCATGATTATTTGTCAATAGTTAACTTCTCATATAAATATACCATGGGGCCGATAATTTTGCTGCATACACTGCAAAGTTTTCACATTGTTGCCTAGGCAGGAAAAGTGATATTTGTCTGCAAAATTAGTATTTTGGTGTCAATTATTTAAAAAAGTATTTTCCATCCCAGTTACTAGGTATTCAGATTACCATGTTTGTTAAACAATTTCTGACTCGGTGTTGAGGTCAGAGACTTGACCGGGATCGGGGTTATTTGTAAATTAAATGTTGAGAAGGGATCAGAGTATATTGTCATCAGAGATATATAAGAAATTCATGAAAATTGGCTCAACTGAAATTGATTACTAAAACCTGAACTATTTGGCGATGTACAGTTTGTGTTGCAAAACCACAAAAGTATTATATTAAAGTACACAATTGTGGCATAGATCACTCAATTTATTACAGCTCTTCAGTTCTCTACTTGATCTAATCATTTTTAGAAGATATTTTCGCATTTTATCCCGCCTTAAGTATTAATAGTTTAGCACTAGGGACGAATAATCAAAAACTGTTCTCATAGGTTGCAGAAAGACAGCAGCGACTACTCGCGCAACAAATCCAACCATCGGGGAATGTCAACAAAACGCCCATCAAGTCCGAATCGCTCGTGTCGCTGAAAGTTAACGGTGCTAGGCAGTTGTTCACGGACGAGGAACTCGCAGATCCCTCCGTATCTTCAACCACCACGTTCACTAACTCTTCGAAAGGTAAAAAAGAACCTCCCCAGCCACCGCCTCCACCATTGGCGCCTCTCAGCTGTAATCCGATGCGCATGAAAAATTCCCGCTATGACAATGAAGACAGCGACTCGATCGGTAACAATTCGGTGGCTTCTAGCACTGGCCTCGGAACGGTCGGTATCGGCGGGATTTCTTCCACGGAAGACGGCGAAAACTCTTTGACCAGCTTCGAAGGCCTACTCAACGGTATTCCTAACCTCGAAAATCCTTTGAACGAAGACAGTAATTCGAAAGATTCGATCAACATGGCGGGCAGTCACGAAATCTTGCGCAACAAACCCCTCAGGCTGGCCGACCTTTTAGAAAAAAAGATAGAGAAAGCCCCTCCGCTGTTGAACGGCTCCCTCGGGAAAGAATTGAAATTAGGAGAGAAAGACTTGGTCGAAAATCACATCGAGAAAGCTTTAAACCGGGAGAATATCGACAATAAATTGGACATGGATAAGGGGAAATCACTCAAACGCGCCGCTTCCGACGATATCATCGAAAGCGAAGCGAAGAAACCTTTGTTAGCCCCAAACAACGTTAACGGAACAACGAACGCAAATTCCCCCATTCCGGACGCGGTTACCAGTTCTCACGAGGAGGAAAAACGCACCTCTACCGTATCCAACGCCGCAGCTAAGCTCTTTGCAGACATGGCAGCCGATATTCTAGAGGACGAGGACGAAGAGCAGCTCTTGCAAGAGGCGCAAAATCAGGCTGCAGACGCGGCCGCAATCGTGGCGCAAAACAATTCGTTGTCCCAAATGATGGTGGATAATAATCAGATGATGATTACGCAACAGCGACAGATAATAGTATCTCAGCCTCAGATGCAACAGAGTAACCAAGTCATGATTACTTCTGCTGCGCAAATGACGACTGGATCACAGATGAAGCAATCACCCCAAACAGTTATCGTGCAGAATCCGGGTCAGCAACGAACGTCCATGATGTTGCAACAGGGTAACGCAGGTCAGATACTACTGTCGCAAGGTCTTCAGGGACAAGTGCAACTGGTCGCCAGCTCCTCCCAACCCGGACAGTACGTTCTACAAACAAGTGGTTCTCCTGGTACGTACATGGTAGCACAACCTCAAACGGCCATGGTTCACGGTCAACCTCAAACGGTGTTGGTAGCGCAAACCTCACAACAGCAAGGCACCGGTGCCAAAACAATCATAATTCTTCAGCAACCTTCCACAAATCCAGCTAGTCATCACCAGAAGATGGTGGTAACGCCGCAGGGTCAGCAGATGGTCGTCACTCAGGTGCCAAGGCCCATCATGCACAGTCCCGTCAGTAACGTGGTCCAACAACACACGCCCACAGTTATAAAAAGTCACCCCACCGTTTCGTTAGCCTCACACACCACCACGCTCAGTAGCAGCAGTTACACGGCCGAAAGGAAACATGAAGACGTCAAGCCCGCTATCAGACACAAGATCATTAGGGACCTTTCGACGCCGTTCGTTTGCGAGTGGGGCGATTGTGTTACGTAAGTAGTTGCCTTCTATTTTTCCTTGAAATTTGTATTTCGGTATCAATAGCTGAATGTTTGAAGAAAAAAAAACATATGAATACTATGGTTTTCTTTTTTTTTTCAGAAAATAGATAACTTGTTTCTGGAATGAATATGTTTTGGAATTGATGATATTTTATGTACTATTTTCAGCGTTGCTTCGGCCAATATGTTATTAACATTTTCCGCGAAATCCCACATTTCTCACTTAGTTATTCATTTTAATTTCAGTATTTAAGTAAGTAGTGTGAGAATAAGTATTGCAATCGATCTAAAAAATCCTGTATTATTTTTGGGCGCGGTAGTCCCCCTTGCAATTGGTACTTTTGGAATCCATCTTCAGTTTTTCTATAGTACTTTTTGTACCAATATGGCAACGGTGTATTTCTGCTTAGAAATATATATCAGACGCATACATTTTTGTCCATGCAACAAAGGGTTTGAATAAACATTAAAAGTAAGTTTATGAAAATTGGTATAAATTATATATAAAAATTCTTGGGAAATAGGTCACAATAACACTGTTTTGAAATTTTTTGTCTTTACGTACGTTTCGGTCTCACGACCATCATCAGAAGACTCACTATGTCAAAAAAGGGGTTTATTAAAACTAATTATAGCACAAGCGTCCAAATCGCACAAATTTAATTTCAATCAAAAGAGCCCACGCCGTCGAAACGAACAGAACCACGAATAATCGAAATTGTATCGTCAATATTTCAAGTATAAAAAAAAAATTTTGTAGTAAGAATCCGCTATTCAGTAATATTCTTAAAATATACAAGTGCATGTTGGTATTCTCATAACAACTGTAATCGAAGTTATTTGTTGAGTACCTACTTTCGAACCAGATGTGTAAGATTTATGAGATACTTAAGAAAGGTTTGAGACCTGTACTGGAATACTACTACTAAGCATTCTTCCTAAAAACATTTTCAACAATTATAAAGACGTATGTAGGAATTTGCAAGAGATTATTTAATCAAATTAGTATAAATATGACTTAGATTTTGTGTATCAGCCCTATGATTTACAGAATTGAAATCCCGTTTTATGTGAAGATCTTTTATAATAATTGGTTTCCTTAGTTAAGATATTAACATTTTTGTAATCAAATTGATGGTTGTAATCAAAGCAGTGCTTAGCAAGGGCGGTGGAATTTTCGAAGTTATTATTTCTTGTGCTATATTATTGGTATAAATGTACATGAGGGGCTTGGATTTTAGTCTTAGTTGTTACTAAATTGAAGAGCATCACTTCCAACAAAAAAAGTTCATCTTTGCTGCAGTTTCAACAGTTAACCAGAAATTGGCCTCAATATTGGCGAACTTGCAAAGTATTGTTAACTAAAAGAGAAAAATTCACGCAGATGTCGTTTGTGAATGGTGAACATTATTGTGTTTGATGATTATTCCAGCGCTAATAACGCTCTGCTTGCGGAACTGCATAGACACTAATGATTGTAGAAATGTGTTGACATACCCTCATGAAGGATACAATGGTTATTTTCGAGGGATTCACTTTGAGTCCTTCCTTGTTGCCCCATTTTTCTACGGTGTTCAGTGCTTGCTGCTTCAGAGATGCTATTGTGCTCCCGAACTTCTCTTATACTATAATGACGATATCATCCGTATATCCGATTACGCAGAATCTTTTATTCTCAAGGAGTATTAGAAGTTTGTCCACCACCAGACTCCACAGCAGTGGTGACAGTATACCCCCTTGTGGTCATCCTCCGGAGACCCGTGCCTCATTCTTAACCTGATTGAGAGTTGTTATGACTGTCCTGCATCGGAGCATGTTGTGGATCCATCTGCACAGCAAACCCTCAATCCGTCGCTCTCTCGTTGCTCAGGCAATTGATTCGAAATAGGTGTTATCAAAAGCTTTCTCCATGTCCAGGAAGCTCGCTAGCGCAATTTCTTTGCAGTCCAGCGATTTCTCTACTCTCTGTATTAGCTCGTATACCGCCATTTCGCAGGATTTCTCGGTTTGGTAGGGATACTGGTTACGATGTAGGGGGTTTTTCATAAGAGTTCCATCCCTGGCATGTCTGTCGATCAGTTTCACTAGAGTTTTCAGGAGAAACAATGTTAGACTGATCGGACGGAATGATTTTGGATGGGCATAAGACTCGCCCTGGTTTTTAGTATAAAAACCACGTTGGCCGCCCTACACTTTTTCGGTATGTAGCTCAGTGCCAAGCTGGCTCTCAGCATTTCACACAAGATAGGGGCCAGTATATCGATTGCCTGCTGCAGCAAAGCTGGCAGTATCCCATAGGTTCTTGGTGACTTATATGGTTGAAATGAATTTATTGTCCATTTGGTTTTTGATTTGTTAATGATACTCGCAGCCAGAGCCCAGTTTTCCTTCGACGCTCTTTTCTGAGCTACGAGGTCTCCCGTTTCTGTCATAGTACGCTCGTTTTTAGAACATGATACAGGGAAGTGAGTATGGAGCAGCAGCTCCAGCGTTTCTTCTTCTGTTTTGGTATATCCTCCTTGTGGTTTTGCCCACTTCCTGCCGTGGTCCGGTTGCTAGTACTTTGTGGAGTTTAGCATAGCTGGGTATATCCTCTATGCCGTGGCAATACTTCCTACACGAGGTCCAGCGCGCTTTCTTGATTGCATTGTTGTACGTAGTCGGTGCCAAGCGATATTGATCCCAGTACGTGCTGATTCGCTTGACTTTTTTGAACAGTCTTCTTACTGTCCCCCACATTGCGGACAGTTCTGAACTCCACCAGGGAGATTCCTTGTCTATTCGCTTTCATTGGGCATGAGCTTTCCAAGACTGTTATTATGGTTGAGGTAACAGTTGTCACCATTATTTCGACTTCGGTGCCTTCGTTGGGCAGTCCCATCGGCCTCTTGTAGTTTCTCGCGATAGGAGTCTCACTTGGTGGCACTTGGGTTTTTGTACTCTGTAGGCAGTGCCTCTGTTGATCCGATTGTTTATCTATGTACTTGTGCTCAGATAAACTTGGTTCCTCCGCCACATGACAATTATGCACTAGGACATACCGTAATATCGATGACCTCCCTTCTCACACTCGTCGCAAAGGTACCCCTGGTGGCACACCTGTAGGTTGTGAACCATCAGGAATTCCAACAATGTTTCACCTCGTTTGTTAATGTCCCTGCTCCTCCACACTGTGGTGTGCATTGGCATCACACCCCAATAAAGCGAGGATTTCGAGGTCCTGAGATACTCCGCATACGAGTTCGTATGTCATGCGGTGGCGGTGCTCCCGTCTGCTTATAGGGTAGGTACGTCGATGCCAACAGGAGGCTGTGCTCCCTTCCTCCTATTTTCAGTTTGAGTTTAATCGTTGTTAGATCGCGACTACAATACTCCCATAACTGTAAAATTCTAGCGGCATCTTTTATTAGGGGTTAACGACACAGATCAATCGTGTTTGTTCTAACAAAATCCGTTAGTAAAGAATTTCCCAATATCTTCTTTCTTTTTTTATATCGCAAATGTGTAAAAATGTTCAAACTTTGAAGTTTGAATTTGCGTTGGTGGCATCAGTATAATATGAATCTTTTTTGTAGAACAACAAGGTTCAAGTCTGCCAACGAAGTGTACATGCACGTTTGCGCCAATCACTGTCCTCGAGGTAACGATGAGATTATGTGTCAATGGGACAGGTGTGATAACATGAAGAGGAAGAGGCTCTCGATGATGACACACGTCCATGACAAACATTGCAATACAGAGGTAAGTCTAGTCGAAAGGACTTAGCATTAACGTTTCTTGTTTGAATCAAATAGAATCATTAATAGAGTACCGTTGAAATTGGAAGTATTGTATTATCGATTTTCATGTAACTTTGTTCGTATTTTGTTGTAGGCTATGAAACAAAGTTTGATAAAGAGAAAACAGACTTCAACCCATATTGGAAAGGTAGAACCTACAGCGCCAGCCAGCGTTTCTCCTCACCCAGGTTACGCACCTGACGCTGCCCTTCATGCCATCAAGAGGCATGCCTTGGAATTCGTAAATCCAAAAGAATTGCAGGTAAGTTTTATCTTTGCAGTGTAAATAAACTATTTTGATCCAGAAAGTTATATTTTCAGGGCTAAATCGCACGTCGAAATGTTCAGGGTTTAGATTGTAACTATGATATTGCGACTGATATTGAATAATATATATATATTGTCTATAGAACACAAATCAACAATTGGAGCTACAAAATATTGACAATTGCTTCACTACAAAGTAAATAATAATTTTTCTCCGTTTTACTACCAACCCAACAATAATTATTGTTGTCCATAATCATCGAAACTGCAGTCACAGTCATCGTCATTTTGTAGTATTTGAAGTAGATCAATCAAGGGTTAGCAACAAAGAAATTATGTCATCTCTTTTAGTAAAATAAACAACATATTATCTTCTGCCATATACAGTGTGGTGCTTCCGTGTAATTGTTCATAATTTTGGTAAACGATGAAACATCTGAAAGTAATAGGGGTCTTTCATATAAACATTTTCTATAAAACACTTCGTTTCCAAGATACAGAAAAGTTTTGAAAAATTATTACACTCTCATTTTTCTAAACCAATGAAGTTTAAACTTGGTACATTTCAGCTTCACTAAATGATGTCAGAAATTATTATTGTATACAAATTTAAAAACTGATTTGTTTTCTGAATAAAGCGTATTTTTGCTAAATATCTATCAAGCTTCCTATTGGAGATACTTTCATTATCAGTATTATCTTATGGTAACAATAAAAAAATAATAATTCATAATAAATGCCCAAAATTATATCCATTTACATGAATATCGATTTCTTAACGACTTTCTTTTCTGAATTAGAATGTTATTATTCATTTCACTGCAAACTCTATTATGGCATATACTTTTTTCTTCAAATAATCCCAAGAAAAAAGTCCAGGGGGTGATCGAGGACCTCTACCAATCAATCATTCGCCGAACTTCCTATTTAACCATTCTCGTCTTCCATAACGAGACAGGGCAATACCATCTATAGTAAAAGGCCTGACAGCACAATCGTGACGTCACAAGCCAGAGTCTAGTGCTTACAGCACATTTCTGCAATACCGACAGTAGAACGAATTCATTCTTTAGGAAATATATAAGGACTTCCTGTTTAAAGGGGTTGCCAGACGTAAACATTTGCTTTTATAATATAATAAGATTCTTGACCCAGTATGAATTATATAAAAAATTCTCGGGAATTAGGTCACATTAACACTCTGTTATAAATGTTCGTCTTTACGTATGTTTCGGTCTCACGACCATCATCAGAAGATTTATTTTGTTAAAAAGGGGGTTAACTAAAACTAAATAGCACAAACGTCCATATCGCACAATCTTCAATCAAAAAGCTCACGCCGTCGAAACGAACAGAACCACGAATAATCGAAAATTGTATCGTTAATATTAAAGTATAGATTTTTTTGTAACAAGAAACCACTGTTAAGTAATATTCTCATAATGTACAAACGCATATTGCTATGATCTCAAAGCAACTCAACTCTTTTTGATTGAAGATTGTGCGATATGGACGCTTGTGCTATTTAGTTTTAGTTAACCCCCTTTTTAACAAAATAAGTCTTCTGATGATGGTCGTGAGACCGAAACGTACGTAAAGACGAACATTTATAACAGAGTGTTAATGTGACCTAATTCCCGAGAATTTTTTATATTTGCTTTTATAAATATAAAAAAACCTGTCTTCTAATGGTGCTGTTTGAAATTTTCAATATTGTACTATATTTAATTTAAATTAAGCTCTTAGAAACAAAACGAAATTATTTATAAAATTCCTTGACTGTGGGTGATCATCATACAGTATGTGCCTGCCTATGTTGATTTATTTAAAGCTGAACTAGCAAGCATATCACCAATTGGATAAATTTCTTAAAAACTAGATTTTCTACTCATCCTCCTAAGTTACACCTTTGACGATAGGCTGCTGGAAAATGTCCCTTAATCATTGTTTTTTGAGGGGAGTTACATTCATTATTGTCCACCAAGTCTAAATATTCATAAACTGGACTATTAGTCCGGTCAATCTAGACCAAAAAATGAGAATGAAGGTACATAAAATCCCAACAAGCTGAAAATCAGTAAAATTGTTCAAAACATAATTATAAATAATATTTAAAAGTTCCCCATCATTCCCGTGTATGGAAAAAATTTTATTCAAGGTCAAAGGTCAAAAAAATTAGTTTTTCGCGATTTTCAGAAAAACCGTTTTATCATAAAAGTACCTTAGGCAAAAATTGTAGATCATAAAATTATCTATAAAAAATGTATCAATACTTTTTCTTCTACGAGCCACCGTTTCTGAGATAACGATTCAAAAAGTTATAAAAGTTGTTATCTTCATAATATGCATGAGTACGCCACGTATATACATCTCTAGAGTTGTTATATATTATATTACCAACGGCATCCGCTTTCTTCTTTCTATGTACGGAGCTCCTAAAAAAACTACCTGTTTAGATAATCATCGATATGCATGTTTCGTTAAAAATACTAAAAATAAAAAACAAGTTCAATTAGCTTGTCTTCCTTCAACCTCAGTTGCTGCTCATCAACATCTTTTTCGGGTATATTACCAAGTTCAAGTGTGGCTTGGTTATCAGCTAGACCCTACAGACTGGGGTTGGAAGTTGGTCAACAATATATTAGAGCCAGTTCAAACTGTACTCCCACCTGCGCCGGAAAAACTGCTGAACACAATTTTTTGTGTTTTGTTCTCTGGCATGCACAAATTGTCAAGGCCGGTCGTGCTCTAATGTTGAATCACAAACAATGGAGGATTCGTTTGATTCCGACGAAGTGTCATGCGATACATCGCTATTGACGCAATTTACTTGCATCCAAAATGAAGATGAAGAAGAAGCAAGAGAAGAAGAAGAACAAGAAGAAGATCAAGAAGAAGAACAAGAAGAATTTGAAACTTACGAATCAGGCGAATGAACTTCACTACTTTTTTAAAATTTACATCGCTTTTATCTTTTCCAATCTTTGAAAAGTTCCGTTATTTTGCAATAGTTTCACATTAAACAGGATTACAACTGACCCGTGGAGTAGGCCTACTGGGGAAACCACGTTAAAAAAAACGCGCTAAGTACACTACCTCATAGATGGCGTGGAAACGTGTGCATATTATGACGATAACAACTTTTATAACTTTTTGAATCGTTTTATCTCAGAAACGGTGGCTCGTAGGAAAAAAGTATTCATACATTTTTTATAGATAATTTCATGATCTATATTTTTGTCTCAGGTACTTTTATGATAAAATTTACCGTTGTGCTGAAAATCGCGAAAAACTCATTTTCTTGACCTTTGACCTTGAATAAAATTTTTTCCATACACGGGAAGGATGGGGAACTTTTAAATATTATTTATAATTATGTTTTGAGCAATTTTACTGATTTTCAGCTTGTTCGGATTTTATGCACCTTCGAATGTCTAAATTGACCGGACTATATGAATTTCGAATGCTCTATATTTGAGCCAGATTGAAGTAGAGCCGTACAACATATTCATTGAATACCTTGAGGGCTACTTTAACATTTTGACGTTTCAGATTTGTAGGATATAGTGCTATCAAATTGATAGAATATCCAAATTTTAACGATTTATGATATTCTAGTTCATGCATTTTTTAAAGGATAATATACAATATGTCTCACTAAGTTGGAACCATAGGGTAAACTTTTTTATTATTAATTTTAGGAAAAAGATGTTCATCATAAAAAGTTCTGCATGTTCTAAAATCTAAAATCGGATATTAAATTGTTTCAGTTGTTACGCGGTTTGTCAAAAAACATGAAGTGAAGTACCTTTATCTTTGACAATATCGAAAATTGTTATGAAGAAAAGTTGATGAGAACTAAAAACTACGTACAAATATGCAATTACATCCATTTACATTGAAAAATTAGGTTTTGTTATTTGTTACTAATCTTTTTATTTTGAATGAACATTTATCTCTTGTGATTATGAAACATATGATAACTAATACTGGAAATAAATAGAAATTCATTTTTCACTCATTCCACTAATGCCTCGACATATCCACACTCTCGTTCAATACATAAATCATTTGTATGTCGGTGCATCCTAGATTACATGTAACTACAGTTAAATTTGTATTGATATTGTAGACAATAAAGAAAAAAATATTTTTTCAATGTAAATGGATGTAATTACATATTTGAACGTATTTTTTAGTTTTGATCAACTTTTCTTATAACAATTTTCGATATTGTCAAGTAAACGTCAGTAACTGTACGAACGATACAGAACGCGATAAGAACCAACGTAAACATTCAGTTAGGAAGCCATATTGCAACGCACTTTATTCAGTCATAACACTCTTATACAGGCTCATTTACAGGTAAAAATACGTTTCAATAGTATTTGGGGCAATATAAACAATACAACGTAGTATCAAACTAGATAAATTGACCATATTTAACCAGAATCCACCACACATTCATTTATAAAATGACTTGCTGTTGTCGGATCCGTCGCAGCGAAGTCATTCCCCAAGTTTGAATACTTGAACGAACACTTCTAATGAGTAGAAACAACTAAAGGCGTGAAAAAACGTGAAATTCTACTCTATATAATGTGACATATATGATATGGAATGGTCGTCATGGATATTACGTTACCTGTCCTGATGATGGTTATGTGTTTGTTGTCTGTAATAGCATAGACAGTCTGAACTGTGATAATGATTCATTAATCTATGGATCTGTCTGTTATGCAAATTGTTCGTGATTATATTAGTTTGGAATTAAGCTACAAAAAATCCGTTGTTAGTTTCAAATGGGGCGCTTTCTAGTTTCGGAGATATCGTGATGAGTGAATCAATCAGTCAGTGACTGGTATTGGCCTTTTATATATAGATTGTAGATATAATTAATATTTTTAATCCCCCTATAATGTTAAAGTTTAGATATTTCATTGAATCAATTTCAAAATTTACTAACATGTGTTTTTATTTATAAATATAGCTAAAACAAGTAAAACAGGGTACACCCAGTGTCCCTGTCCCTGCGCCCAAACCAGGTCCTCCCCCCGAACAGGTGAGAAACGTATTAGAAATGCTTGCGCAACGAATTGTGTGTTTTATCGTTAGCTTTGTATTTTGTTTTATTAGCTTAGAAGAATGTATTATTTTACATATTTAAATAGATTTTATGAACTGTTCATCTCGAGGATCGCATTTTTTCCATTCGACGAACTGCGGTAGAATAAGATATTCGAATTATTTTTGTTAAGTATACATTTTTGTGTTTGTATTAGTGTCCAGGATCGGACTAGGATGGTTATTTATTGCAAGCTTTATTCCAAATGTTGGACCTAGGGGTGAAGAGACTAGAAGTCATTCAGCCCCTAGCCAAAGAATAAGTAAACTATAAGAAGTGAAAGTTCGAGCGACTCCTTTGATCTCTTGCCCCTAGTTTCAATGGCCTTGAACCGCTTGGCCCTTCAAACTGGATGTGCAAATTAATTAAATCAGTCAAATAAGCTGACAGCAGGAAACTAACAGTAAACTAATCTACCCCAATGGCTCTCGCCCAATACGATAACTTATCAAGAGTATACAGAGTATCGACGATGGATCTTTGAACTGAATATGATCCTTTATCTTTTGAAATGTGGTTTCCTTTTTCAAGCTTCGCTTCTTATAAATTACCCACATCTTCTTTGCCATAGTTTGAGTTGCATGTTTTATGATAAAGTTTTGCTGCACTATGCGATTTTTATGGGTATATTTTGTTTTCTTCAAATACACTTTCAGATTTTTGTTTTGAACATAAACCCCCATGAATTGCTTTAAGAACATGTCCTACTAGTTAAGGATGTCAAGTTCGGAGTAACGTGCGGATTCTTATGTGAATGAATATATCCTTCGAACTATCCCCTTTAAACAACTTGTTGATTTATCGACTAAAGTGGAGGACGGGGTTTCACCGGCTAGGCTAGCATCACCGATGTAAGTTCAACATTGAATTCGGTATATCAACTGTTTATTACCTCGCATTCAGGATAACTTTCGCCCATGCGCTCGATAGAATATCTCGGATTTTGACGTCTTAATTTCATCGTGTCCGCTAGGATACACTATATTAAAAACGGAAGTGGAGTTTTGATATATCTGCGCAGGAGCGAAAACTACCAAGACAGTTAACTTGTTTGTTCGTTTGTTGTTTACTTTTGTTTTGGTTAGTTCTTCTTTTGAATTGATTTTAACAAATATATGGCGACTTGAGCCGAGGCGTATGCGAGGCGACGAACGACGACGCTGTCGATATTAAATCCAACAGAAACAATTCATTCCGGACACGCGCAAGGAAGGTCATTTATACTTACGCGAAATTTATATAATGTTATTATTTATATTAATGCCGAATAGTTCTATTTGCTATTATTGATACAGGTAACTGTTATTGTGTTTATGGAGTAGAGTCGATATACTCTTTTGATATATTTGGGTGTAGGAATCAACTTTCCTGTAAAGTTCCTCATGTTATTCCATTATAAAGGCCCTAAATGACAAAGAGAGAGCCAATTAGTTGGGTATCTGTCTACAGTCTTCAATTATTAAACGAATTTATTGTTATACTACAGTCAGCTCCTTTGATGGAGCTCCAGTTAATTTGAAATTATAGACATATCAAAATGAAAATTATTAATTGCAAATGTTGTATTTATAATTCAAAATTCTCTAGGTATGTGATAATTAATTCAAAAATAATTAAATATGTAATTTATTTGATTTACAAACTTCTCTTGATATTAGAAGTATAATGACATTTTTACTAAGGTTAAAAGCATTATTTTTCCGATCTAAAATATTTTTGTTTGTCGTTTCCAAACTTTGCTTCTTTGACAAAGAACAATGATTAATATAATATAAAAGATAAAGAAGGCCCATCGATATCCAATTGCATAGCCACTCTTCGTGTATTTGTAAAAGACACAATTATTCCGCGTTCTTGAAGAAAATAGCAATCCATGGTTTGTCTGCGTGTTTCTGCTTTTGTTAACTTCATAAATTTCATAGTCGCTATACTTAAGATTACATAAACGCTATTTCCGATAGGGTGATGACTTTTGAACCACCTGTTAATTAGACAACAGTTCAACAGTAATTCATTATCCAGTTCAGATTATACCGTTGTAAAAGTGAAATTTCGTTCCGCTGATGAGCTCGTGAGAGCGAAACTGTTGTTCGATACTATTAGTTTATAATGTTACTGTCCAGTGTAGAGAATCCTTACCTTTAAGATTTTTCAAAAGCCAACAAAGACAATTAATTTATTTGTTAATTGCAAATTACTCTCATCAACATGCTTTGTAAGTCTGTGGCTGATCGCCGTCCCGATTCCGCCTTCCACCTTAACTTGTCTTTTTATTATTCAAACCATTTCAATCAGCCTGAAACATGCAAATAAATCCGGAAACCGATTTGTTCGCTTATTGGTACCTACACTTTTATTAAGTAAGCAGATTTTGACGTTTATTGTTACACTTGAAGCAATGAATTAGCATAGACATATTTGGGCTCAGATTAAAAACTGGAAAGTTTAGATCCAGCGTATGTTTGCTTGTTGACGTTTTTGACATTTTATTGGAACCGCAGTACTGCAAACAAGTAAAAATCGAATTTTCACCATTTTCCTCCGCGGTCAAAAGTAAATATACACTAGGCGAAGACAATCTTGGCGGCAACTTGCAGTATCCAACTGCTTTTTTTTTATATTTTGTTAACCAAGCATTTTAGAAATTGAATTGTGGCATGCATTTTAAGAATTATCTGTATCTCTACAGTTGTATTCTGTCTCGAGGTTAGTTTAGATAAACAACAGTCTCAGTAATCATAACTAAACAACCTTGTAACTTGTTTCAGGATGACAATGAAGGACCAGTTACAAAAAGTATTCGGTTGACTGCATCTCTTATTCTGAGGAACCTTGTCATTTATAGCAGCAATTGTAGAAGGTAGGTAGTTCAACAATTGGTTTTTTTATAGTTCATCCAGTTCATTAGATGAAGACAAATCAATATACATTAAATGTTAGCTCTCATTTTACTGAAATACGTTAAATTGTATAGAATTTTTTGTCATATTACATTCTAATACTATGTATTTATTTCAATATTAAGAATTGATATGCAAAGGAATAATTCCAAGATACTGTGAAGTTTTATCGCTGCCAAGCGCATTAGGTGGTGGATGACGTCAACTGTTATATTCAAACAATAAATTAAACAATAGGCATACACCCAATTGCATATTTACTTCAAAATGTAAACAATACCAAATTCGTTTTATTATGCGTTATTTTGAGTTGATGTGTATATCAAAGATGTTATGACCAGACAATTCAACTTATAGCAAAGTAGATTTACATACTGTTTGAGTTTCTTATTCTCTCGATAATAGCGATAATCTTGGATTCAATATGTATTTCTGAAGTGCGGAACAATATCAATATCTGAGGAAAAATTGATCAAAATGTATGTATATTGACTTCATATTTCCTAGTCGTCCAGTCAATTATGTCTAAAATATGTTTTTCATCAGCCATTCGAACTTTTCTGTTTCTATAACTCGCAATTCCTTAAGAGATACACAAATTCTGTTAATTTCAAATTTGAAGGGAATTAATATGCGAATTGTAATTGTACAATGTCCGACTTCGCCTTGACTATCGGCAATGGTTTGAATAAAATCTTATATTTTTTTTTAATACTTTGACTACACGAGAGGGAAACTAATGTTCGAAGAACATCGTGTGAGGCAGCAGTGGGATGTAGGCATTCGTATTTTTCTTGAAGGGTTGGAGGTTATAGCCATGGGAAAGACCTCACTAGGTAAAGAGTTCCACTACTTCGCTGTTCGATAAAAAAAATAAGTTCGGCAGGTATCGAGCTTGACAGTGGAGGGGCTACTAGTTTGAGCCCGTCTTGTCCGCCTATCTGGAATCTCTCGTGGTGAAACAACAGACGAAATTTCCGATAAACCATGGAAATATCTATAAAAAAGGGAGATATCTCCCACCTTTGTACGATGTTCTAGAGAGGTCAATCAAACAATCAATCAAACGAATTTTCTGGATTCAGCATATGTTTGGGAGCCGAACTCCAAATATGTGAACAGTACTCTAGTAACTCTGGTTATTGTATTGGAACGAATCGAAGAACTTTCGATAGAATTTATTTTATTTCATGAACAAATGATGTTTCATTATATTCGTTCAGGTTCACTAAATTGTTTGGCCTACTTTATAACTCAATAGACTCCGATAATGCCCCCAGTCACTGTCATATGAATTTTAGTGAATTTGAAATTTCTAATATTCACCTTCATCGCACTAACGAATAAGGATGAGAAGAATAAACTAATTTTTTCCTTCATAAGTTTCTCATAAAACAAACTTCCCATGCAAAAGGTGGTACACCATCGACGTCTATTAGCTCCGACCATCAAGCTTTCAATTTGCAAACACTTTGTTCAATTGTTTGGGAGCATATCGGTGTTCTTTAACTCTTCCTCATTGAGAAACGGCAGTTATCTTTGAAAAAATACTGAGTTTAAGAATTGAGCACTGACGAGTGCCCTGCCAATAAATAATAAGTCCATTTCAAGAACACTTGTGAAGTTACAGACCGAAAAAAGAGATCCAACACCCGTAAGAATATAATCATATTTTTGTTCATAGTCCGGATAATTAGAATTGTGCTAAACACCTCTTTTATTATTATCGATAATAAGGAGGAAACGGGTGAGGTTCCGTTTATATTGCTGGGTATTTCCTAGCGGGGCAGTAACCCATCAAGAGTGTTCACCAGGTGCCAGCGGTGTAAGGTTCGGTTACCTAAAGAGGTATAGCACCGTTCCTGGATTTTCTCGGTAACGCATAGCTCTACTGAGTGCTCTGCACCTTGGGAAATCAGTGCTCAGCAACTCTACATTCGAAGCATTCTTGCTTCGTTTTCTTGTTTGCACTACCACCTGCACAATGGTAAATTAGATTAATTTTGTGAAGGTGGTAGTTAAACGGTTCCGTTAGCATCTGCGACGGCAATTTGGCATTGTTTCAACTATCTTCTTCACCTACTAAGACCTATTTTGTATAATGTGCGTCTGATTGTGCTTTGGGCCGTTCATTTGTTGTTACTCACTCGAGTGTTGTGATCTTGATCCTGAAATTGATCATCTCTTTGATGATGCTCGTCAATAATCCTCAACCTTCCAGAGTCCTATTGATACCGGGATATCGAAAATTATCTTGGTCAAGGGTGGTTGTGGAATCTAAAACGTGTGTATTACTTTTACGTTTGAAATAATTATCTCACTGTCACACTGACATCATCAATAACCTACAAATTTCATACCTATTTATTGCAGTTGTAAAACAATAATGAACTACAAATTATGAAATAATTATGTGAACTTTAAACCTTTTCAGAGGTCGTGACAGCCATAATCCGGGTCAAAAACTGTTTTGAAATAGTTAATTTTCCGTAAATCGAATGACGTTCACGTGAGAAGCCCGTAGCACGCGAGTTAAGAAAGTGCAAATCTTCGGAACATAGAACATCTTTACGAGGACTTTTCGCGTGCTGTATCTGCTCCATGTAGTTAGATTTAGTATCGAACCGTTCCCGACGGTTCTTCTTTTTTCGATAAATGTCCATTAAATAGGAAAATTTAATTAAAACTGTTTGAGCTATCCTCAGATCTCAGCTACGCGCGTCTAACGTGCGACGTACCAAAGGGAATTTTCTCGCGACTAAGATATACACGAAGCGGGTAAAAGCTAGCGGCCCATAGCCAAAAACACTTTATTACAACTTGCGCCGGTCGCACGGGGCTAGAAACGGCCCCAAATTAACAAGACCGAGGTAAAATGTATAAACTCTAACTTAGGCGCAGCGAGCTCCTCGAGGCATATGTCAAAATGATTTCGTTCGTAGCTAATTACATAGGACGTCTGGCGTTCATGCAATTATGTTTTTAGATAATTCGAACCTTCTATTTTCGATAGGCCACGTGAAAATTCCAAAGCGATAAAGACTTCTGAGTGTTGCAATATTCGTATAAAATTGCGAAATTTCGCACTTTTAGAAACTTCAAATTAATTATGACATAATTATTTGAAACGTAAAGTAAGACACACGTTTTAGATTCCACAACCATCCTTGACCAAGATAATTTTTGATATCCCGGTATAAGCTCTTGTTAGAACACCTTGAGTGTCCTGGTTCTGAATTTACGTATGACCCCGATGATTCACATTATCATATTTGCGTTATGGCCCCAGTACGCAAATAGCCCTTCTGCACTACCTGAGACCACAGTTACTTTACGAGACAATTGTTCCAGTTGTTGTTTCCATAGAAGTTTTTTTTATCTAAGGTGACGGTGACTCCTAGGTATTCGGCTTGACTACTAATCGCCTACAGTCAGATCTCTGGCTCTGATATGTTATGTCTTGTACTTCCTAGTGAAAATTTCTACTTCAGTTTTCTTAGGGTTTATATTCAACCCTTCAACAATCATTATTTTACTCATAACTGCTTATAAAAGATCGATAATTCAATCAATTAGCATCAGCAGATACATACTAGTAACAATAGGAGGGTATTTTTCAATGATCAAATGCATATTTATAATTTACCAATTACATAATAACTTTGCCAACACATTTTCTGGGACGTCATCCTAATCATATTATTTTTAGAATTACATCTTAAGACAAATTGATAAATGTAATTATGTCTAACATTGTGTTTAATGTTTCAGGTACTTAAAACACTATGAGCCACATCTGGCTAACGTTGCCCTTAGTAATGTAGAATCGTCGAGGACGATAGCGCAGGTGTTGTATGATATGAATGAAAGTGCAAGTCACAGGTGATCATGCAAATAAATAACTAAAGTGAACATGGATCCCCCAGTGATAGTGTGTGAATATGAAAACTCTGTAAATTATTAAGTGTACAAATATTAATTTGTTAGGTAACTAAAAGCCTAATTGTTATTTTTATATTAATTTTTTAGTGTAACGAAGCTTTTCAAACTAAGCAAATTGAGTTGAAATTACAGTCCTTATTCGTAAATAAACAGAGACATCTTCCCAGCCGTGCAATTTTTGTTCTATTGGTTCAGACCAGAGCCGGACTACCGTGACTTTCACTGTATTTTACTAACGTCATCTGGTGTGTATTCATGTGTCTACTGGCGTGAAAAAGAATTTTTCATTTCAGGTTAGTGCATTTAATTATATCAAATTGATTTTCCCCGAGGAAATGAGAGTTTCAATAGTTTTAAAACGTTTTACAAGTTGCAGTGACTCAGAAATTGAAGATTCAAGATCTACTAGAACTGCTTTTGATTTTTGGACAAAATAAACATTTCACTTTGTTGAAGTTATCTTTAATTATTTAAATTGAATTAAAACATTTCTTCATGGAAAAGTGGCCAGGCCCCTCCCTTTTTGATTTTTTTTACAAACAAAACCAACAAATAGTTTGATCCAAAATTTCAGAATAACACTGTTTTGAAATTAGGATAATTGTTGGAAATCAGTATATCTGGAAAAATTTAATTATTTGTCATCAATATTTTAATGATGGAAAATAATTGTTTATAAATAGTGTTAGACATTTTCAGAATTTTTATTCAAAGTCTCTGCCTCTGCTTATGTTTATTATTTAGAATTTTTATTCTAATTAGAAAAAGAAATTGCATTAAGTATGATATTTTAGTTTGTTGAACATTTTGACATACAGGTTTTAGTCGCAGAACTTCAACAGTCGATAGAAAATTTAATTTTGAGAACAAAATTCCTTATAACATTTATGTACAGACGATTTTGCTAATATCTCTGGAACCGTTTATCGTACAGAACACAGCTATTGCAAGCATTTTCTACTCATAGTAAGCTATGTTCTGTGTGATAAAAATTTTACATAATTGGTGAAGATTTTGAAGGAGTAGTTGGTGTTTTTCTCCCCAACTTCTACGCCACTGAAAAAAGTACTGTTTTGAGTCAACTATTTGAACCGCCAATGTTTTCTACACAAAAAAGGTACTCTCGGTCATAAGCTCTAAAGTTGACAGTTTTCGAGAAAAATCAACTTTTATGTTGAAAAACATGGTCAATTCTTAGTAATTAAACAAAATTTATTCCAATGTTAGAACAAATAACAAAACCAAAAAATTGACCATGTTTTTCAACATGAAAGTTGATTTTTCTCGAAAACGGTCAACTTTAGACCTTATGACCAGTACCTTTTTTGTGTGGAAAACATTGGCGGTTCAAATGGTTGTCTCAAAACCGTACTTTTTCCAGTGGCGTAGAAGTTGGAGAGAAAAACACCAACTACTCCTTCAAAATCTTCACCAATTATTACTAAAAAAAAAAATGTCTATCACACAGAACATAGCTTACTATGAGTAGAAAATGCTTGCAAAAGCTGTTTTCTGTACAATAAACGGTTCCGGAGATATTCGCAAAAAACCCTACCCTGTATCTCAAAAACTGAGCGTCTGTGCATATATGTTATTAGGAATTTTTCCCAAATTAAAAATTTTCTATCGACTGTTATTTGACCATGATCATAATGAATATTCTGATAATTAATTATGTGAATTAAGTAATGAATAAATGTTTAGTTATTTAGCCAGTTATAAGAATCAAATACTGCAGCTATGTAATTATGGTATCCTAAAAATTGATTTGGATTACTGTAAATGCAATTTTTCTATCTATTTTGAGTTTATTCATCTATTTGAGTTTCCTTCCAATTCTTGAGAACAATTAATAATAAAAAAATTTGTCGGTATAGAAAAACTGGCCACTTCAATTTAATTATTTCAGTTGAACGATTATCCTGAAATAAATAATGATGGTTTTTAGTGGCCGTTTATGATTGATTTTTCAATTATTCATTTTCTCTAATTGTGGTAGAAAAGTAATCCCAATAAATATCAAATAATTCCAATCCAGAATTAACGCACAATGTTTGGTTATAACTGTTCCCACCTAAAATTTATTCAATATGATTAAGCTTCACAATTGTTATGAAAAAGTTGAAATCTAATTTTATTAATGATATACATTATTTTATTAATGATATATATTGAATGTAAATTGTGGATAATGAGACATTTTTGTGTAAATGAAAAAGATCTTTTTTGTTTGTCCAGTATGGTTCTATTTTATTTTTAAAATATTTGCATAAATCTGGCAATTTCTGGTCAAAATCGCTATTGGCCATACCCTCCCGGCTCTGGTGACTTGTAGAAAATGTATATAAATTCAAACTTGTAAGGTGGACAAAGTTTGATTTTGTCCAAACTACTTGTGATAAAAAAGCACATCGTTTATTTAATCAGTATTATCTGAAGATGTAATCTTATGATTTTGTAATTAACAGTGAGAGACGGAATCTCTATCTGACTGATTTTTGTGTGAATTTATTCAAGTTTATGTGCTTAGATGAACCATCTCTACGTACCAATAAAACACTGTAAAATGTTTACAATATTAAATGATGATAAAATGAAATAAATTGCATTTAATGTGATGATTTTTATTTGCTACTCTTTGCATAATTTATCGCACAGACTAGAAAGGAAAACTGAATTAGAGATGTAGAAAATTCTTCGTAATACAGATGAGAAATTTTACTTGTTGTATTATTTTCCTTGCCCAAGAATACGTCAGGATGGAAATACCAAAAACATGATTTTCATAGGAGCAAGGTTTAGTTTATACTTGGAATATCCTCCACTCAATATGTTCTTGTAAAATATATACATAATTGTTCTGAAATTTTATAAAAATTGAGTTTTATTGATACCTCCTCGCTCTCATGCATCCCTGATACCAATGAAGTGAATTCTCCAATGAAAATGTGTATTAGGAGTACACAGAAGTGAGGAGGTAACTACAACTTTGCATTGATCTCATAAGAATGGTTATTTAATTCTGAAATTCTTATAAGGAGTGCATAACAATGAAAATTCATTCGTGCATCCCTATGAGTAAATTCTGCAATTTATGTTATGATTTACTTCTTTAATAATTTCTGTAACTTTCATTAGGAGTGCATAAGTATGAGGAGGTATATTCTCTTTTGATATCTCTTCGCTCACATGCATTCCATACCAATTGAGTACATTCTACAATTATTTATGTTGAAATTTACTTCTTGGATAACTTCTGAAGCTTATATTAGGAGTGCATAAGGGGGAGGAGGTATCTTTTGATACTTTTTCGTTCACATGCACTCCTGAATCAGTTGAGTAAAGTGTACAATTTGCTTTGATAATTTCTGAAACTTGTATTAGGAGTGCATAAGAGCGAGGAGGTATATTCTCTTTTGATACCTATTCACTCACATGCACTCCTGATACCAGTTACGTAAATTCTACAATTCATGTTGGAAATCACTTTTCCAAAATTTCTGAATCTACGAGAGTGAGGAGGTATATTCTCTTTCAATACCTTTTCGCTCACATATGCTCCTTGTTGAGTAAAATCTACAATTTACTTCTTCAATAATTTCTGATGCTTGTTTTCAGAGTGCATGAAAATGAGGAGGTAACTTTTGTTACCTTTTCGTTCACATGCACACTTGATTTCAGTTAGTAAAGTCTACAATTTTCTTCCATACTTTCTGAAACTTGTCTTAGGCGTGCATAAGAGCGAGGAATATATTCTCTCTTGATACCTCTTCGCTCTAAGGCACTCCTGATGCCAATCAAGTGAATTAACATTACAATCAGCGCCATCTGTTGGTCGATTTATCTACTAGAGAAAATTTGGTCAAACTACAGAAACCCGTAATTGCCTATTTTAGCTACCACTCGATAGATGGCGCCCGAACTCATCGCAGAATAAATTGATGCATCAATAATATTGAAACTAGGTAAATACCGTACCTCTTCGCTCTAAGGCATTCCCGATGCCAGTCAAGTGAATTAACAATCAGCGCCATCTGTTGGTTGATTTCTCTACTACATAAAATTGGGTCAAACTACAGAAACCTGTAATAGCCTACTTTAGCTACCACTCGATAGATGGCGCTCGAACTCGTCACTTCCTTTCAGTATAAGTTGATGCATCAATAATTATTACCGAAGAATTATGCCCGGTTGCACAAAAGTTAATTGGCCATTAATGGGTTGTCAACGAATAATTGAAAGTTACTAAATGATTAACGGATGATTAACAGCTTGTTAATGGTTTGTTAAATATTTAATAAATGTCAACGCTAATCTCTAATCAACAAGTAATTAAGACAAGATTACGTTGCATAAAAAATAATTGATTGTTAAACAAGTGTTAACGGATGATTAATGTAATGAATGACATTTGGGCAATTAACCAAACGTCATCCAAACATTAATCTCTATTCGCTTGTGTTTATGTGTATATTTTCTTAAATAATTTTAAAATACAAACAAACTATGCTGTCTGACTTGTCTTCTGCATCGAGTGATGAAGAACCACCACGAAGACCACCAGCACGACGAATTCGATTCATACGTGAACGAGAAAATCCGTTTGAACTTCACGATGATGTTGACTTTAAAAAAAGATTTCGTATTAACAAGACAACACTGATGAATTTAGTTCATTCAATAGGGCATGCAATTGAACCAAGGACCCGGAGAAATAAATCTCTCGATGCACGTACGCAGATTTTAATAACTCTTCGCTTTTATGCCACAGGCGGTTTTCTTGAATTAATTGGAGATTACATGCATATTCACAAATCAAATATTTGTAGAATAATTCGGCGTGTTACTGATCAAATCGCACAGCTTTCACGACAATATATAAAGATGCCCCATAGCAATCAAGAATTAATGGCAACAAAACAGGGATTTTTCCAAATTGCTGGCTTTCCACGGGTTGTGGGTGCGGTCGATTGCACGCATGTGAGTATCCAGTCCCCGGGTGGACCCACTGCTGAACTGTATAGAAACAGGAAAGGATACTTCAGCATCAACGTTCAAGGGATTTGTGACGCCAAATTAAAATTGCTGCATATTGTTTCTCGATGGCCAGGATCCGTACATGACAGTACCATATTTAACGATTGCCCTCTTCCTGTTGAATTTCGAATGGGTAGATATGGCAATGGCTTCTTACTAGGCGATAGTGGTTACCCATGTAAGCCGCATCTTTTAACACCTGTGACTGCGAATCAAATGAATGCCAGTCAAGAGGCTTATAATAGGGCCCATATCGCTACTCGCAATACAGTCGAGAGATTTTTTGGAGTCCTTAAGCGCAGATTTCCCTGCTTAAAAAATGGTCTACGACTCAAAGTAGACACTACTGTCAAAGTGATTGTGGCTTGTGGAGTGCTACATAATATCTGCAAAGAACAAAATGACGAAATTGAAGATTATTTTGAAGAAATTGAAGATGAGGAAGAAGATGATTTCGTTTTCCACGAAGGCAACAATAATAATCCAAATTATGCAGTGCGAAATGCATTGATTGCTACCGTATTTGCCAGATAAATAAAAGTACACATTAAATTATTCTAATTCTTCAATTTATTTATTTCCAAACGTAACTTTTTTACTTGTAAACTTAAAATTGTTCTCTGAATTTTTTCATTTTTTATTTTTTCCCGGTAATATCTCTTCCTCAAGTCTTCGCTTGTTACAGTTACAGCCTGTTTTCTTTTTCGGGTCAATTTGGATGGTTGGGATACAGGAATGGGAGTATCTTGATGAGAGGGACCTGGTTCGGGGTCAAGGATATCCATAATTTCTGTTTCATCTAGTATCAACACAGCTTAAAATTAATATAGAAATATAACTATTTTGTATAGTAAATTACTAAAGTAGTCAGCTGCGGTGTCATATTCATTTTGCAACGGTTGTACTTGCTCTCTAATACTAGCCAACAAAATTTCTTGCTCCGAAGATAAAACAAGATCAGCAGCTCCACCACCCGTTTTAGAAATTTCTCGCTTAAAGTCAATATTTATTTATTTAATTTTTTTTTTGTAATGACAAAGACAAATATTTGCAACTGCCTTGAGTTAAAGATATTAGAAAAATTTGTTACCTTATCATTATTGGCAGCGCGTTTTGCCTCTTGTTGTAATAATTTTGCTTCATAGTTGCCATGCTAGATTCATATAAATTAATTAAACCAAAAAGAACGTTGCTTTTTTGTTCATCAATTTTTGCTGATTATAATTGAAGGGGTGAAAAGGGTTCAAGTGCGTTTTCAGAATTTTGAGATAGTTGAAGTTAAATTACATGAATATTAGGTAGAAAATTAAATTTTGGGTGATACCTATTAGTACAACATAAACAAATGAGTTTACTTAAAAATTTTAGAATAGAATTCAAATTCCAAAGCCTTTTTGGTATAAATGGTCAATTTTTAATTGTCAGTTTAAAGTTCCATCACCGGAAGCAAGAATTGATTGAAATTGATGTTTATTAAAATAATTTGCACTTGTCATTTTTCCTTAAAAAAATCATTTAAATTCTTTCACTTCTGACCCCAACAGTTATTCTAGGCTTACATGTTGCTCAGCCACAGTTTTTCTGGTCTCTCTTTTCAAATTTTCATACAGCACTTTTAATTGCTTGCTGTTTCGAGACCCAGTTTCAGCCGAGCAATTAAAGTCATTTGCAATGCTTTCCCATACTTTTTTCTTTTTGTCTACCATGAAGGCTTTTGTGGATTTGTCTTCTATTACATGTTTATAACTAAAATAGACGATGGAAAGGATTAAAGGATTGGAAGCGGAAAAATTGAGATTTGAGGTTATATCATGGTTTCGTTGTCAACAATAATTAAAAAACACGAAGATTCTCATTAAAATCGCAAGTACTCACTTGGCCATAACGGCAAGAAGGGTTTCTTTTTCACGTTGAGTGAAATTAACACGTTTTTTACCTTCCATGTCAGACGAGAAGAAATTGATATCAATTGTCAACTCAGCGTCAAATTTCAAGAAAATGCTAAGAACCAACTTCAGAGCATTATTTTCGCGGTGTTGCCAAGCTCACTGATAATCAATGACCAATTACGAAATGAATGATTAAGAAATTATCAAATTGTTTTGTGCAACGGGATTATTTTTTAACAAACCATCAAATGTGACGGGTCGTCAAGTAATAATCAATTAACAATAGCTTTGTGCAACCGGGCCTTATTCTTCCCAAAGGATACCTTTTCCACAACTCGTAACAGGTTTAAGAATGTCGTATGAGATGAAAGCGCGTGGAAGCTGTAAACCACCCGTCTGTCCCCCCGAATTAAGAACATGTATATAATATAATCGTTCAGAATTGTCCCGGTGGTCGGTAACCAGCGGCACCATCTGTTGGTCAATTTCTCTACTACAGAAAATTGGGCCAAACTACAGAAACCTGTAATAGCCTACTTTAGCTACCACTCGATAGATGGCGCTCGAACTCGTCGAGGTTACTCTCATCGCACAATAAATTGATTAATGCACCAATCCTATTAACTCCTCAAAGCAACTGATTTTTCAATTCAATAATTAAGGAATCCAAAAAAAGACCAATTTCTTTTCAAATTGTTTATTCAAATATCTTTACATCTTCTCAACAGGATTCAAACCAAGAATTTCGAAACATTTCTCCATTATTAGAGCTGCAGCTTCCGCCAACAAAATGCGTCCATGATTAATCTTCATAATTTCACCAGAAGAATTTTTTTCAATGCAATAGCACGAATCATAGAATTCGGTGAAAGTTGTAGATATTTCGTAAACATATTCACATAAACAATGTAAATATAAATCCTTCGAAATCTTCAACAAAACATCAGGAAACCGTAGCAAGACTTTGCCCAATTTCCATTCTTTCTCATGATCCAGTGAAATTTGATGCGATTTCGCAAATTCTGAAATATCTTTGGCGGTTAAATTAGCATTTCTTGCGATAGAACGGATGCGTGTACATGCGTACAGTAAATAAACTGCGGTATTTCCTTTATCTTCCAACATTTTATCGAATGAAAATACGTATTCATGATTATAATTGTGAGAGAGATCGGCGTATTTGATGCAGCCATAGGCAACAGATGTTTGAGCTTTTTCTAACTCATCAGAAGTTAAAACTTTATGCCGTTCTTTTTCTTGCAGTTTTTCCAAAGCCCGTCGCATACCTTCGTCGAGGAGGTCTGTTAACCGGACTGTATCTCCTGAACGAGTTTTGAATTTCTTCTTATCTTCACCTAAAACAACTCCAAAACCTACGTGATCTACGCGATGTACCCCTTCTTTCAGGAATCCTATGCGCTTGCAACATTTGAATATAACCTGAAAATGTGTAGCTTGTCCAGCGTCTGTTACGTAAATAACCCAATCTGCCTTTTCTTCTTCTATCCGTTGCTTCAACGCGGCTAAATCCGAAGTATCGTAAGTGAAACCTCCATCCGATTTGATGACAGTCAAAGGGATACATCCGTTTCCTCGTTCTCCCCACATAACTTTCCTTCCTTCGTCTTCTTCTAAATATCCGCCCTCTTGGAGTTCCTCCACTAAAGTTTCCATTCGTTTTTGATAGAAAGATTCGCCGCGCTCTTGTACTCTGATGTCGAGACGATCGTAGAGTTTCTGAAATTCTTTCCTGGAAACGTCACAAATCATCTCCCAAGCCTTTATGTGATCAGGTTCGAAAGATTGGAGCTTGACGACGCTAGCGTAGGCCCGAACTTTGAATTCGGGATCCGTATCGAAGTGCGTTTTGGCTTGCTTGTAGAAGGCCTGCAGGTCGCTTATCGGTGGTGATTCTACCAGATAATTGGGAAATTCGTCCTGGAGATGAGCAACTAACATACCAAATTGAGTTCCCCAGTCACCCACGTGATTTAGACGAATAACATCGTGCCCTAGAAATTCCAGTAGTCGAGCTATGCTGTCGCCAATAATTGTAGACCTGAAAATTAGAATGAAAATTCAGCAAAATTGTATTTACAAGGTGGCGAAGGTGGTATGTCGATTATATCTACAGATAAAATGAAATTATTGAAGTCGTTGCCTATTGTGTTTCAGTTTAGGCTACAGTGCCTCTGTTAAGTAGACGGACCTGAAAGATAACGTAGCAGGGAATCGAATTGCATGTTTGTCAATAATCTGCTATCCTTTCAGAGGTTTATATTAGCAAACATTTAAGACTGACGAACTAGAGTGGTGTAATTGGTGAACATACTGAGTGGACAGGATTCATTTTAATAAATAATCAAAGAGATCTTCTAAATTTGGAAATATCTCTTAATATACAGGTTACGTTAGGAGTTAAGAGACCGATATACTGAGGTTCAATGAATGCGAGAAAGATTTGACAAAAATGGGCGTGGTTTATAATTTATAACACGCCTTCAACAGCACAAGAACTGTGAATATTTGACCAACACCGGAGCTGGAATACTCAGTACAAGTTTTTACTTATGGTAAAATAATCAGTATTTGACATAAGGTACTTCATACTAAAGTACTTTTCAAAAGGCGCTACTCGTAAAAAAGTATGCAGTTAAAGAAACTACTTTTACTTAGTTTTTAAAAATAAAGATATGCTTTTGATTACTACTTATTACTTAACGTAAAAAAGTACTTTTTTTGCTGTTCAAAAACAGTTAAAATGAATTCCAAAATACTGTATTAATAAAAAGTACTTAGTACAAAAGTAATAGAGTACAGTAGAGTCCTTGTAATTCTAGCCCCGATAGTTAGAAGTTCCTTGTAAATCGAGCTGGCGCTGACAAAGACTTGTGTGCAGAGACTACAATATTGTAAATGTAGAAAATTAAAAATTACTAATTTACTGTTCAAGGGATAGCACCAAATTTTACCAAAAATTATGTTTTATGGGAAATCAGTAATAAATAAGTTCTCCATATTATCATTATGTTCAAAAGAAGAATTATCTCAAAATGTTGTAAGTTGTAGAATAGGAAAACGTTCTAAACATTCTTTTAAACAAAATCCTGCATATTTTTGATATATTAAACATTAATTCTGATTCGAATAGATATCGCTTATTTATATTTAATTTTAAAAACATGATTTCTCTACTTCTAGACTTTGGCAATGTGCAGTGTTCAACCATTGATTAAAGAATCAGTTAATGAATAGTTCAACCAGCGATATTAGCAAAGTAGCAAGTACATATTATTTCCAAGCAATAAGAAGTTATAAAATAAAGTAATTTGTAGTTCATAATACTTAAAGTAGATAATGTATTTTTAATAAATAAAGAAAGTATTCTTAAAAGTATTTAAATACTTAAATTATATATAAATTCTCGGGAAATATGTCACACTAACACATATGCTCATTATTTTCGTCTTTATGTACGTTTCGATTTCACATTTTGGCATTGAGCAGAGATTGAAAACCACACACCTTTAGATCAATCTGAATTTATAATGCGATACAGTTTGGTTTAGAATGCACTTATTTTCAATACGGTGAGCAATATTTTGGGCAAATATTCCGCACAGCATTGGGATCTCCTATTTCAGCTACTATTGCTAACCTAGTTATGGAATGCCTAGAGGAATCTGTGATGAATTTATTAGATTTTCAACCCGTATTATTTAAACGGTATGTAGATGATTGCCTAATGTGTGTTACCAATGATAAAATTCAGTACGTGATTACTAAATTTAATAATTTCCACTGTAAACTTCAATTTAATAGTGAAATAGAATTGAACTAAAACAGAAATTTCCTTAATATGAACATTCGCCATGATCCAGATAGAAAAATAAAAACCTCGTGGTTTACTAAAGAAGGGTCTCAATGTTATCTTCACTTCAATTCCGTTGCACCAACAAGTTATAAAAAAAGTGTTATAAACAGCCTTACAGATCACGCGGTTAAATTGTCACAACCAGAGGACCGTCACAAAAATTTTAAAATTGTTCGTAATGCACTGGAAATTAATGGCTACCCAGAAACATTTTTTAATCCCATCATTAAAGAAAGAGTAAACAAAATCTATTCTGGAAAGTCATATAAAAATAGAATAAACGCT
Source organism: Endomychus coccineus (assembly GCA_958510875.1). Lineage (NCBI taxonomy): Eukaryota > Metazoa > Arthropoda > Insecta > Coleoptera > Endomychidae > Endomychus > Endomychus coccineus. The sequence goes on along the minus strand of OY294068.1, from coordinate 157,529,941 downwards.
AATATTGATAATTTTATAACATTACCTACATTCCGAAAATCTCGAGAAAATTACAAAATGTTCAAAAAAGTATGATATAAATGTTGCGCATAAACCTACTCACTGTGTTGGAAAATATTTTTCAGATCTAAAACCTTTAATACCTAAAGATAAACAAAACCACACAGTATACAAATTAAATTGTTTAGATTGCGATGGGACTTAAGCAGGTATTTCTAAACAATATTCACAAAAAAGAATGTATGGCTATAAGTATAGTACAAGAAACAAAAACTTAGAAAATTCCACAGCCGTTGCTAAACACTGTTGTGATTATAACCATCAATTGGATTACAAAAATGTTAATATTTTAACTAAGATCTATTTTGGAGATGATTCACATAAAACATAAATCATAGATCTGACTTTCAATCATCAAGTCAAATTTATACTAATTTAATTAATTAAAACACTGGCAAATTCCTACATGCGTCTTTGTAATGTTAAAAGTATATTTCAGGTAGAATGTTGAAATAGCAATATTTCTCATAAGGTCTGACAACCTTTTTCTATTACCTCACAAATCTTTAACAAATCTGGTTCGAAAGTAGATATTTGAGCGTTATATTTTTTAGTTTCAGTCGAATACAGACTTTGTTTGATATGAGTTCGTAAATTATAAGAATATTGCTAAGCAGTGGATTCTTGATACATATACTTAAAACATTGGTGTGTTACAGTTTAAATTATTCGTGTTTCTGTTCGTTCCGGCGACGTGGGCACTTTCAACTGAAATTGGTGCTATAAGGACGCTTTGTGCGATACAATTAGTTCTGATGATGGTCGTGAGACCGAAACGTACGTAAAGGGGAAAATAATAAGCATATGTGTTAGTGTGACCTATTTCCCTAGAATTTATATATAATTCATACCTGGAAGAATCATATTAATAAATACTTAAAGCAATTTAAGCAGTTTTCGTAAGCTTTCATTTAATTTGCCTTTTATAACAGAAAAAATCAAAGTCTAAAAACAAATGTTAGATATTACATCTAGTGAAGAGGTATAGTCCAGGCAATAAGCCGGGAAAAAGGCCATAATAAAAAAAAATATATATGGTAAGCTAGAATTTCAAATTTTTTTTTAACTTTTTGTTCCTAATACCCCATAGATCATTCATGACTATCAAGACAGCGAGGGTCGATTTTTCTACCCTCCAAAACGGGGTTTCAACCCCTCAGAGGAGCATTCTTATAAAAACAATCAAAAAGCTTAGAAAATTGATGGATTAAGAGTCGAAAATGACCCCTAGTATGTTTTTTGGATCGCTGATCACGATTTCGCAGTTAGTTTTCTCGGAAAAATCCCTCCAGATGGGAAATTTGGAAAATATATATATAATATATAATCTATAATTTTGTTGCAAAAATCACCTCTAGTAGGTTTTTTGGTGGCTGATCACGATTCCGCTATTGTTTTTCCCAAAAAACTCTCTCCAGATGGAAAATTCGGGAATTTTGAGATTTTCTTGAGACGGTTATGAATGATGAAGTATAATTTTGTTGCAAAAATGACCTCTAGTAGGTTTTATGGGTCGCTGATCACGATTTCGCTGTTAGTTTTCTCGGAAAACCGTCTCCAATGTAACAAAATTATTTTATTATCCCCAAACCCCAGGAAAATCCCAAATTTCCCATATGGAAGGAGTTTTCCGAGAAAACTAACAGCGGAATAGTGATCATCGACCCAAAAAACATACTAGGGATCTTTTTGTAACAAAATTATACTTTATTATCCATAACCGTCTCAGGAAAATCTCAAATTTCCCGAATTTTGCATCTGCAAAGTTTTTAATAACAGCGGAATCGTGATCAGCGACCCAAAAAACATAGTAGGGGTCATTTTCGGCTCTTAATTCATTAATTTTCTAAACTTTTGGATTGTTTTTATAAGAATACTCCTCTGAGAGGTTAAAACCCCGTTTTGGGGGGGGGGGGGTGTAGAAAGGTCGACCCCCGCGGTCTTGGATAGTCATGAATGTTCTATGAGGTATTAGGAACAAAATTTGAAATTCTAGCTTACTATATTTTTTTTCCGGTTCGTTGCCTGAACTAGTAGACAACTTAGAAACGAAGAGATCCATTATTTTGTTCTCCAGATATTAGCAAAAAATTTTAAATTACAGTTTGATGTAGCTTGCAGAGCTCATTACGCTGAAGAAGTAAAACAATATAATAAAGTGGAAACCACTTACGGTTTCAAATATTTAACTTTCGAGTTTCACGAAATCACGTATACACCTCGGACATTATTAAAAATTGGTTAGAATGAGCAGACAATGGCGAAGAAAAAATGGTTCCATTATTTTGTTTCGATGTATCTGATGGCTCAGTAATTATTACTGAATAAACAAAAATTGTTATTGATCATGGCTGGTTTCTCTAAGTAAGAACTACCTCACCGTTTGTTCACATTCCCAAAAATATTCTTTTCATTGACTTTGGTAATATCAGTGGCGGCTCCTCGAAGGAGGCTAAGGAGGCTCAGCCTCCTCACCAATTTATCTTAATGATCATTCTCCATTTTATTTCCTGTTTCTCTGATAATTCTTTAAATTGTACAATTAATTCCCCGTTCTCAGTAGTTATTTTTAATCTGGCAACAGTGGCCAGAAGCTAGATTCTCTATATATCTCAAACGTTAAAAACGTGTGGTCAACACAGTTGCCGTTTTCCAAGCAGTTCAATTGCCAGATAGGGTAAAAGAGCGAATATGGCAACACCCTATGTAGGCTAGCTTCTTGTACGGAATCGTCGGTCGAATGAAATACGATTACTTGCTACCGCCCTTCCACTAGAAGAATGCGACACGTGTCGTGTTCCGTTAGTTCTTGTTTTTGTACCGCGAGGCGAAGTAAGGTTAAGTAGTTAAGTTATAATTTATCTAATCGGTGAACGTTAAAATGATGAGTAACTTAGTTGCTGGGTTCTTAGAAAATCCATTTAGTGGATTAACATATGATAGAAAAGTGTTTTGTTAAAAATAAACGGCCTTTACCGGATTTGAAAGGATTAGTGGTGACGATGACAGGTATGTTTCAAAATCGAAATACACAATAAATTATATTGCTTGCTATTTACATCTGATACAACTTCATGTTGGGGGCACTCGGGTTATGATGATTTGAAAAATTTAGCTCGTGGTATAGACAGACATGAAAAATCGCAGGAACATATTACATAGAGTATTAAGTTTAAATTAACCGGTAAACAGAATATTGTTAAAGGAGAAAACATATAATTTGGTAGACAAGAAACTACATTATAAATGACTTTTTTATGAAATTTTAGATACTATTAAAGGTCAAATTGAGATTCGATTTTCCGATTTACATGAATTGAAGTTTTTCGACTTGACGAATAGAAGATTTTTCGACTCTTTTTCAAAAGAGTTTCCCAATACACTTTTAGATAACTTAGTTCTAAAATATAAATTTTTTGATAAAATAGCACTGCACAATGAATTATGGGTTATATACCTACTCGGATAAAGATATTTTAGGTCAGTACGACATTCACGCCGATATGATAAAATATATATATGATAGACAATGATTTGCAACAAGTTTTACCTCAGTTTTATAAACTACTTTGTTTGACAGTCACCATTCCTGTCACGTCGGCATCGGTGGAGAGATCATTTTCTACTCTCAAACGAATTAAAACTTACATGCGAAATACAATGGGCTAAAATCGTTTATACAATGTTAGTTTGATAACTATTGAAAAAGATTTAGTAAAACAAAATGATACATTTTATGATAATATTATTGATCGTTTTTCGCAAACTTAAGACCGTAGAATTCCGTTAATATATAAAAAAAACAAAATATGAAAAATTAAAAAAAAAATATCAAAAATCCAAAGAAAAAAAAACGAACAAAAAAATGTTTTGCCAAGAGAAACTCTACACCTCCACGTTGGTTCTTGCTTGGCAACAATTAATTTTGTCACTGAAGTAGCTGGTACGGTCGCTGTGCAAAGGTTAAATTTATTGGCTGTATAGAGTATATTTTTACAAGAACGTTTTATGTCCAGCCTCCTCTCTTAAAAAGTTCACGAGCCGCCACTGGGTGATATACTACTGGTTGGCCAAGAATCAATGGCCAAAATACAATATCAGAAAGGTTAATCTTTACTTACCTAAGGTGGCCAACATGCATTTCTTTTGCAATATTAGGTGACGAAAAATCGACGATCACACGATGTTTCTTTTCAAGTTGAGGCGGTTGCAATCCATGTGAGAATATAGTTTTTAGTTCATTCTGTCCGTAATTTCTACTGAGGTAAATATTAATGAATCCCGGTCCGGCAATTTCCAATTTTTCTATCGGAATATCAAAAGTATCAACGGTTTCGACGATTTTACAGGCAATATCTCTTGGGGTAACCTTTTTTCCTGTAATGGAAAATTATTATTTTATAAGAAACTTAGTGAAAACATTACAGACGTGGATTAGATTTATCTATTTTATTGACAACCTTCTACTGCTTAAATCCCTGACTTCTCATCACCCACATCTGAATTTTTTTCATTTGAAATTTTCTATACTTCTTCAGAAATTGTCAAAATTACTGATAACCGAAAGACTATATTGCAATTTTGATTAGATTCCAAAATTCTGGTGTAAAATGATTGAATCACCACACCAAATTATGAATAATCCTCATATTATATTGAATTCAGTCCGTAGTCCAGTCGCTCTGTAATTTTTGACGTTTTTTTTTGGAGGCGTTATTTTTGAGTGATTTCTTAAGTTTCTTGGGTCGCTGATCACGAATCTGAGGGTCGAATGTGTATTGGATCAATGCGCTCCAAGTTATGAGCATTTTTTATGGCCAAAAAAGCCATTTTTTGCATATTTTCGGTTTAACATGAAAAGGATATGAAAAAAATACCTTATGAAAATTATAGGTATTATTAAAACGCGTCGAATGAGCTCAACTAGAAGTTTCTAAAATATTTTGGACCCACTGAGGCCCTTTTTTTGAAAAAAACTGAAAAAAATTCCTCTGACTTTATTTTTTAATTTAATGAATTGTAAATGGCAAGAAATTGTGCATTTTTTAATCTATTTTTATGTACCTTTTGATTTTTTTGAATATCTTATGAGGGGGCACTACAATCGGCCATTTACAAAAAATCGTAAATTGACGATGACTAATTGAATTTTCAATTTATTGACTCGAAACAAAAAGTTTTCGGAAGATTTTAATACTTTTTCCCTTGTTTTCCAATCTTGCACATTTCTTTTAATGCGGCAATTTGGCGCCAGGTCAAAATTTTTTAACCTCAAAAAAATCGATAAATTTTAAGGTTAAATTTTATGAAGAAAATTGAAATTTTCACAGCTAGAAGAATTTCCGATGAGCCAACTTTTGAGCCCAACCCAAACTCGATTGGTCAAGATTCGGCTGAGATAATGAAGTAGACGTGTTGAGGTCCACCCTGGGCCCAAATTTCGGGTCTTTGGAAAAAACTTGAATTTTCCAAATAAAACTATTCAATGCTAAAAATGCGTATTCATACTTATTTTTTTTTTTGACAATTTGGCTACGATTTGAATAAACAATTTTTATTCATTTATTTTCACATGAAACAATATTTTACCTTCAACTCGGTCATTTACGGTATATTTGTTTCAAAAATCGTACGAATAAATCAACATGCGAATTGGAAAGTCTACCGCCAACTGACGATGTAGCGAAATACCATATATATCGTCCAGTTACAGATTTGGATGGGCAACGAGAATGTTGAACCAACCCAATGGGGTTGGAAAGTTACTGAGAATGGCCTTATGCCACTTCAAACAACCGCAGAAGCTGCTCCAGACGAATTATTGAAAATTATTTCTTGCAATTGCAAAGACAATGTACCGGAAGATGCACTTGCAAGAAAGTTAGTTTACCTTGCTCTGCATTGTGCAAATATTGCGAAGGTAAAGATTGCGCGAATTGTCGGGAAAAAGACATCATTTTATTCGATCAATACGAAACAGATGTGAACGATTTTGATAATGTTGATGACGATATTTGTAATAAAGATTCTTCAGATGTTTGTGAAATAGTTTCTGATGATATTGATAATAATCATATAACGTCCATTGAGATGCGCGGCGACAGTGACGAAGATGATATAATAAACACAACTTCTGATTGCACTGCACAACAGATAGTGAAGATGCTTTGTCACAGACCAAAAAATGCAGTAAAAAGGCGAAGAAAATAAGGGTTTAATTATATCATGTTTGAAATTCCCATTGTTGACAAATAAAAGACATACTTCAAGAATCTTTTTAAGTTATATATGTATAAATTACAGTTATTGGAATAAAATGTCTTTGTGTATGTGTAAATAATAAATTATTAATTAGTTTTAAATAGATCATAAGATATATTTTTATGTAATTTGTAAAGAAGTTTGTTTTTATGTAATAAAAATGTGCAAGCTTGGAAAACAAGGTAAAAAATATTAAAATCTTCCGAATGCTTTTCGTTTCGAGTCAATAAATTGAAAATTCAATTAGTTGTCGCCATTTTACGATTTTTTGTAAATGGCCGATTGTAGCGCCTCTTCATAAGATATTCAAAAAGTTCAAAAAGTACATAAAAACGGATAAAAATTTCTTGCCATTTACAATTCATTAAGTTAAAAAATTAAGTCAGGAATTTTTTTAGTTTTTTTCAAAAAAAAGGGTTAAAATGGGTTCACAGTGAGTCCAAAATATTTTAGAAACTTCTAGGCTCATTCAACCAGTTCTAATAATACCAATAATTTTTATAATAGGTATTTTTTTCATATATGTCATACTTTTCATGTTAAACCGAAAATAAGCAAAAAAATGCTCATAACTTGGAGCGCATTGATCCAATACACATTTGACCCTCAGATTCGTGATCAGCGACCCAAAATACATACGAAACCACTCTAAAATACCACTCCCCAAAAAAAAACGTTTTTGGCCATTTTTTACGACAGAGCGACTAGACTACTGAGGCTATGCTAACTGATAACCCAAAATGATACCTACCCATTTGTTTGAAGATTTTTGATATTGGCATTGCAGAGTTGCATTGGTAATCTCCAAATTTGGAATTATATCCATATGATATAACAATTGGTGGATCTGGCAAATCTGGAAATGCAAGTTTCATTGCATTTTCAAATGTGTTTGCCAACAGCTTCTGTATACTTTGCATCCCCGACGATGACATTTCTGAATCAATAAATGCGATAGTCCCAGAAGTATATTGAGAAATAGCCTACAAAAAAACAAAATATTATTATTTGAAATGAAATCATCTTGGTTGAATTGAAAGAACTCTTATGGTGGCATACACAGAGATTTCAAACTGTATTACTTGTCTCGATCTATGACGCTACCTAAATTCAAAGCAAATCTAAAGAAATGTGAAAAAAAAATCCTATTCAGCCAACTTTTGGGTTTTTCGAAGAAATGTGAAAACAGCAGGTAGAAAGAAGATCAATGCAGACTGGAAGAAAAGTTGGTGAAGATGCTATGAAAACCTTTATAAATTTTTTATGTGCGATTGTCACGTATTAGTTTTTTAATATTTTGGATACCCACCCGAATTAATCAATATCCATTGTATTTGAGGAATAATATGATCCGATCCCTATTACAATTGCCTTTGAGTATAGGTTCTTCAACCTAATAAAATTTTCAAATAAGAATAAGTGAAGATCATTTTAGAGAAAAACAAAACATGAACAAATAAATATTTTGTACTAATAAAATTCATGCCTAAAACCATTGTATCGAAGATCACGAAGTACTTAACTAATTATATATAAATTCTCGGGAAATAGGTCACATTAACACTTATGCTTTATATTTTCGTCTTTAAGTACGTTTCGATTTTCACGACCATCATCAGAAGACTTATTATTTCAATAACCTGATTACTTAAAACTAATTATTGTATTAACACAAAGCGTCCTTATCGCACCAATTTTGTTTAAAATGCTAACGTCGCCGAAACGAACAGAAATACGAAATCGAAATTGTAACACAACAATGTTATAATACATCGAGAATCCACTGTTTAGTAGAATTCTCAAAAAATACGTACACATCTCATCAAGGTCTATGAAAGACTAACAAACGAGACGAGTTCAAGTATTTACTTTCGAAACAGATGTCATGATTTATTAGGTAATAAAAGAAGCTGTGGTCTCTGGAATATGCTTTTGACATTCTAACTAGAATATACTTTTAACATTATAAGGACGCATGTAGGAATTTGCAAGAATATTGATTAAGCAAGTTAGTATAAATATGACTTAGTGTCTGAACGTCAGTCCTATGATTTACAGATTTGGAGTCACGTTTTATGTGAATCATCTCCAGAATAGATCTTTTATAATAATTGGTTTCCTTAGTTGAAATATTAACATTTTTGTTATTGAATTGATGGTTATAATCAAAGCAATGTTTAGCAAGGGCTGTGGAATTTTCTAAGTTTTTGTTTCTTGAGCTATACTTATGGCCATACATTCTTTTTTGTAAGTATTGTTTAGAGAATCCAGTATAAGTCCCATCAAAATCTAAACAATTCAATTTGTATACTGTGTGGGTTTGTTTATCTTTAGGTATTACAGGTTTTAGATTTGAGAAATATTTCCCAACACAGTAGACTTATGCGCAACATTTATATCATACTTTCTCAAACATTTCTTAATTTTCTCTGAGGTCTCCGGAATGTATGGTAAAGTTATATAATTGTCTGTATTACCTCTTATGTTATTTTTATATGACGATCCATTATAGATTTTGTTTATTCTCTCTTTAATGATAGGATTGAAGAAAGTTTTTGGGTAGCCATTCATTTCCAGTGTATTACGAACAATTTTTAAATTTTTGGGACTGTCCTCTGGGTGGGACAATTTAACCGCGCGGTCTGTAAGGCTGTTTATGACACTTTTTTTATAGCAAGCTGGTGCAACGAAATTGAAGTGAAGATCGAAGTAACTAACAATTCAATTTAATAATTAATATTTAAGCAAAATAAAGATGAACAAAAGTTGATCAGAAGTCAAGAAATTGAATAGTTGAAATAAAATTTAAAAAAAATTGATTTGTCATTTGAATTTCATTTCAATGCATATTTGCCTATAGAACCAAACTTTTCCTTTCCCACCATCCACGATGAGTCTTATCTTGGAAATTCTTACCTAGTGATGTTAGTTGAGCAACAAAACTATGTCATCAGGGAACGAACACATCAACATTTAAATGTTGCAGCTTGCAACCCTCTGGAATGGAAAAACCTTTATCTGCCCCCCAAAACAACAAACAAAAATTTGGAAATTTGTTCTAGCATAATAAACATACCTAGTTAAATATAATGTTGACCCAATTCTGCAATATACAACTTCAGAAGAAACAACCCAATTTAATTTTGATGCACTCAAACTGTTAGTGTTAGGTTTATCATTTTTTGATAGTGAATTTCAATTTTCTTGAAATTCCCAATATATTAGATCATTATGTCAACATGTATGAATCAAACATGATGTAGGCAAATGTGATAGAAAATCTCGATTATGCATTAAATGTGAGTTATTGATACCAGTTTCTAGAACTTTTTCCCACTTAGAATATGAGTATGGAATAATTACCTCTATTTATTAAAAAATTAGATAGGTAGTCTCAATGATTTGTAATAACATACCCTATTCAATATCGCTAGTCGATGTTTCAACTTTTTATTTTCCGTTTCTAATTTGTTGATTTCAATATCATCACTGGCCTCAATCCCTGTTCTGTCTTCAATATTTTGCTGTAATTCTGAAACCTGCTTTTTCAACAATTGGACCTGATCTTCCTAAAATTTTAAACTTGTGAATATGGAATATGTTGTGAAAACAGGCAAACCGCTATATCAACTTCTTTGTTCAAAATTAGTATACTTCTATCCATCTTACTCTAAAGATTCAAACTGAAAATAGAACCCAAAATTTTTACATTTCTAGTTTAAGTTTAAGGTAACAAGTAACGGTTGTAGAGGTTAAGGCACAAAGAACCACGGAACACCTATAAGCACAGAACTCATTGAACATGGTCGTTGAATATAGTTTTTGTTCTGGGATATGTATAATTACACCCACGGTCGGATACACAGGTCTGGAAACTCTATGGTTGACTTGAGTCTTACGGGTTGCCTAACTCGTAGTCCCTCGCTCAGCTAGCGCTTGGATCACGAAGTGGTAAAACGATTTCTATCCGGAATCGCAAGCATCCACTTTTAACGCATTTCCGCATCTTTCGGCACTTTAAAAACAGAAGTTTATTGCTTTACACTTTTGTACCCCGTTTTGCATTTCGGCACAATGCACGGTTTCGTTATTTGTTTCTAAAAACAGGTATTCCTTGTGTTTACAAGTCAACTGACAGTTGTTAGAGAATATTCCTACGTGAGGACTTTTGGTACTACGCGACAGTCGACGCTTAGCGGACTAACTTCTCACATAGGAAACAGCCCCGAGTTTCCAGACCTGTATGTACGACCATGGATCAGATTATAGTGAAGCAGAATCCTTCCTCTGTGCTTATCATAGATAACTCTACTACTAGTAGAGTAATCTATGGTGCTTATACTGACATATAATCAACTATACATGAGTTACATAATGAATTTATGTCGCAGTCATAATAAACTTTATAAATATGATGTCAATTATTTCATAGCAGTTGTATAAACAGATTCATATTTCTAGGCAAATGATGCTTTCGGAAAAATTACCGATAAATTTGGCGTCCCTAGTGATTTTACTATCGATAATTTCACTCACTATATGAATCTCACGTCTCCTAAGATATGAGAACCAATCAGACAGAACGGTGCATTGTTCCTTCCTTTTGTGTCGATAAGAACCATAGAAATCATATAGTATAGATGAGTAAAGCCCCGTCTTAACACGAGGTTTCAAAAACTTATCCGTTCCGCACTTCGCGGACATTATAAGGTGACTTCGAGCGTTAACTATAGTTACAAGCGGTCATCTAAGCGCGCGGTTGTAGGAGAGTAAGGGGAACGAGTTAAAATACCCCAGAGTGGGGTACGGAATTGAAAAAAATAGAAGAAGAATGGACTGTAACCTCTACAATATATATCTAATCTATGGTGTAACCTAAACGTGAGTCCAACAGTAATGATTATATTTCATTGTCACCAAGAATAAGATTTGATAGAGATTTCAATTTTCCTGTTTGTTGTTTCGTGAAATTAATTCAATAAATACAATTCGTGCTCACAATACTATAGAAAATTCACTCACAAATTTTAGACGCGATAAAATTGCTTTGAGGTAACATCACTCGTCCTACGCAAGCAATTTGATCTTGATTTACAGTATGGATAGTATTGCGAGATGCCATGGTATTTCCCCCGATAATACATTTGCAAAAACAACAATTCTTTGTTTGTAATTTCTCATACAAAGAATAGGAGATAAAACATTGAGCAGGTGTTGAGAAACGGGAGAAGTAGGTATGACGTCATGTGGTGCGGTTTGTGAACACATTTCCTGCATTGACTTGAAATTGTTAAAATTTTGTTTGGTGCCATTAGATTAAGGGTGGACCCTATGATGCTCCCTATCCTCTCAAATTCAAATGCCGACTACGTGCTCACGTATTAGGTCGAAATAAAGGATATTTGTCAAATGCGGGTAACATGAAGAGGATTCAACTTAATTACCCTATTTTCTACTTCAACTAACGGAACTCATTTGAGTGTTAAATATTTTTCAAGTTTGCAACGAAGAACAACCAGAATCTGATTTGAGTCACTTGCATACGATGGTTTGGAAAAATTGGCAGGTTGAAGGGTGAATGAAGATTGAAGACCAGGCTGAACGTAACGCGCAGGTCTATTCTTCTGTGTTAATGTCTGAGGGCGGCTTAACAAAACCATCTGTAGAAACCACGTACATGGAACAACTTGAATCTAATTTCAATTCTCTAAACTCTGATCTGTTTTGGTTGTAACGGAAAAATATTAAAAAGAAAACTATTGATAAATGGCAGCTCAGGTGAATAATTGTAGCAATAAAGTAAAAAACCGTTTCTTTCGTTCCAGAACGTATTTTAGAATTAAGCATTTAAATTCTAGATTACGTAAAAGAAAATTTTGGAAAATTATAGAATAGAATAGAACAGTATAGTAGGTAGTTAGTATTGTTTACAAAAAAAAAGTTTAATAAACAATGTTTTTCAATCAATTGATATTAATTGAACTATTCATTTATTGAAAGTAAAATCACTAAAATTGTCTAGAAATAGAGGAAAAATGTTAATTTGTGCTGTTGGGTGGAAGACCGTACCAGATCGCACCACGTGACGTCATGCACGATGGAAACTCCCAAGACAGGATGTTTTTCAAAATTTATTCTTTTCTACAGTTGTTAGAGCAAATAATAATTCAGAATCGAATGAAAATCGTAGTGAAGCGTCATTATTAGTAACTCAAGCAACTAATCCAACAAACGTAAATCCTGGAAATAGTTATATACCTAGATAACCAGACATTACTATTCCAACATTTGATAGTCACATAGAAAATTGTATGTCATTTTATGCATTATTTGAGTCGTTAATTCATCAAAATACATTGGCTACCAGATATGAATAAATAACACTATTTAAGGTGTCTCTTGAAGGTGAAGCAGTTGAAATATTGCAATCTTTGAATAATTCAGCCGCGAGTTATCAAATCGCATAGGATCTACTGCGTGTTCATTTGCGAAATCTATTGGATGATTTTCATGAACATCCAAGATCACTTGAAGATTTAGGGCATCCTACAGAACAATGGGATTTACTTATTATTCATATTATATCCTCTAAATTTGATCCAACAACTTACAGGTTTTTTTTTATACTTTGACTACACGAGAGGGAAACCTATATAGTCGAAGAACATCGCGTGAGCCAGCAGTAAAATGAGATAGATATTCGTATTTTTCTTGAAGGTTTGGAGGTTACAGGCAGGGAAAGACCTCACTAGGTAAAGAGTGACTAGTTTGAGAATCTCTCGTGGTGGAACAACAGACGAGATTTTTGATGAACACCGTCTCATAAGAGGGTGCTGTTGGTGGTGATCCCGATCGTTGTTATGGAAGACTTCATAGGAATAGTTGTATCTGACATCATCATATTAGCCTGTAGAAGACGCAAGCTCGAGTTTTGGTTGCAGTAAACTGTACTAGATAATCAAATCTCCATTTCAAAATCTTTGCCAGAGCTCCATTAATTGTGTCAACCTGTCCCTGTCTCGCTCCTTTGGCTTCATTGGATGGTATATGAGCTCTAGATGAAGTGTACCATCATCTGCAAAGCTGTGGACGGGACAGCAGATCGTTGATATCGAGCAAAAACAAAGTTGGTGCCAAGACAGATCCCTGTAGAACACCTGCGTTGATAGACATTGTATCGAAGGATACTCGATCAACCACCACATGGAGTGATCTATCTGAGAAAAAAGTCGATAGTAAGCGACAAAGCTGAGGCGGCAAACCATTCGACGGGAGTTTCCCAGAAAGGCTTTGCTGCCAGACTCGGTCAAATGCTTACAGCTAGGGATTTCCCATGTTTTTTAATAGATTTCTGCCATACATGTGTTACGTAGGCCAGCAGGTCTCCTGTTGATCTCTGCTGACGAAAGCCATATTCCAGCAAAAAGTTTGGATTTTTCTTGTGGTGTAGTAGCCAGTGTCCCATCATCATTGGTTAGGGGAGGGACTGAACTAGAAGTGAAATTCCTACCAATTACTTTGGCTAAAGTCCAAAACGAACGTGAGCCATCCTGGCATTCGATAAGCTTTGATCTTATTTTGGCATTGAATGCCTCTTACGAAACGTTTATTGTTTCCTTGTTGTGCTTCAACATATTTTGTTCTGGTCTCCAAACATGGGGTTGCTGTTTGTTCTGAAGCGACGACCCTAGAACAGATTTTATCGTTCACCAGATGATAGTGATCTGTTGATATGGGGGTATGTAATAAGTTTCCATTCCCAGACTGATAATATCCGAGATCTCTGTAGCACATTGCGTTGGGTCAAAACATATTCCTTCTCCAAGGAAGCTGGGAGAAAAACATGCGAAGACCGTCCCAGTCGGCCGAGTTGACATGAAATTTTGAAATAATTACACAATTCCTTTCTTGGTCAACCCTTGTAAAGCACCTTGTCAATCCGAATGAACTTTCAAAGTAGCCAAAGTATAATTTAACGTCTTTTCACATCTTATTCTATTTTTAATCATTTCTCCTACGACTGATCATTTGATTACAGCTTTTCTAAGATGAGCTCAGAAAAAACTCGAATAATTAGGTTAAATAAAATACAATACTTACATGAAAAATCCTGGAATATGAATCTTGGAATTCGTTCGAATTTAGTCGAAGCAATTTATTTGTTGTGAATTCGCTGGGTTTCCCAATATATCTTAAATGAGGGGTTCAAATAAAAACATGAAAAACATAAAGATCTATAATCTGTGTAGAAAAAAATTCATAAGATAATTAAAAGTAAATATAAAAGCTTATATAAATACTTTATTGCAATAGAACAACGTGAATTAAAGAACATACATAAATTCTATAAATTCATATTACACACATTTTTTAAAAGGTATACAACATTATATTAATTCCATATCTCTCACTTTCAATTCAAGCACCCAATTATCAAGGCATTATAATTGGTCAACAAACATTTAGCATCATCACATCACTTCAAATTTTTACAGTAAAAAAGTTAAAAAGGCACTTAGCTATTCTACAATTATATAAAATAATATACATACAAATCTTTAATATTAATGCCGGTATGATCACATGGCAACAATTGATAATACAATCAATTAAAATTCTAGTGATGTTATGCATAACACAGATAATATTCATTATTTACAATAAATGCAATTTTATTACAATCACTCCCACGAACGAACCTGGAAAAGAAAAACATATAGGAATTAAAATCGCCGAAATAATCACTACTGGGCCCAAGATAATCCACATGTCATTAGAACGCAATCACCAGGGCCACTTTATTTTTAATGTTTTTGTATAAATATGGACAATAGAGTACCCCAGGGCACAATTTAATTTTTATGAAAGATCCCGAACCGAACACACGGATTGACATCAATCATTATCATGCACATAAACGTAATAATATTCGAACTGAACGTCCGAGGACTACCTTGAAGTATAGGAATATATTGAAACCTGAAGTATTCCGGTAGCTCATACCTCGGTGCATGTCTAGAATGCAATGAAAATCCTATCGAGTATGTCTATTGGAACGATATAAATGAAATTGTGGATAGAATGAGACTTCTCGTAGCATTCGCATATGCTGGTAATAACAGTCATAATAATGAGATAATGTCCATAGTAGCAGAGCTGAGAGAGTGTGGTGTGATTCAATAAATATACTTTTAAGATATCAAATAATGTGGATCAGACAGGAAACCCTACAGCGATGATGTCGTTTGATAAATTTGTTAGGAACACATCTGTCAAGTGTACGATGAAAATTTGAATGGGGCTAGAGGTCTGGAGATACTCAAAGGTTTTGTTATTGATTTCCTAAATGCTGTACCACCACGTGACAGTTTGGTATCAGGTGGATGGTGTTCCAGCACAGTCCACTATAGCTGTACACCAGCAGTTGACCTTGATGTTCGAGCATCGGTGGGTTGGCCCACGGGGACCTTGGAACTGGCCACCCAGATCACCCGATTTGACGCCCTTGAATTTTCACCTCTGAAGCCGTATAAAAGAACTAGCGTATTCTAGGTCTATATAAACTAGAGAGGAATTATTGAACCTTGTTCACGATGCGTTTACTAATTTCGTTCCAGACGAACTTCGGAGGTCTGTTCCGCGAGGAGTATCTTCAGCGTTCAAGCCAAAATGGCCGTCATATAGAACAATTATTGTAATTTTACACTCATTTATTATTTCTTGTCATTATGTTCCAATTTTTTATGTTTCTCATTTGTTATTACGTATTAAATTTTGTTATGTTCTTGTATTGTATTTATGTGTTAAAGTGAATTACTGCCGTTTCTGTCATGTTCATTTTGTTTGGAAAGGCAAACGATGTTTCGGTTTCTGTCAAAAATCACTTAAAATAGGAAATACGGATTAACAAGAAAACCGTTGAAAAGGTATAGAAGTTATAGCGAATCGATTCAGAATCAAAATCTGCATCCGACTATCCAATAAATACAGGGTGTCACATTTGAAAGAACGACATTTTTCAACTGAAAATGATGTAGTTGGCCATCAAATGTTGGATACACTGTATGCGACAATTGTCAATGTGGATTTCGAAAGTGTCATTCCTTTGTTTCCGTCTATCCCAGAAGCGCTTAAGACCATGCGAAAATGGATAAAGGGCGTAGTGTTCAAAATAAGGCTACATCTTTCTAAATTTCGGAAAAAATTAAAATATCTAAGAAAAAATTGAAAATAGGTACAGGGTAACCTGATGGAACTCATCATGAAATTTTCTCAGGAATCCAAAAATGAAATAATATACCGGGTATTTCATTTAAAATGAGGAAGTTAATGGCCACTTACGGTACAAGCTGAAGTGGTATGGCCTTGAAAATACTGAAATGAAAGAGAATCTTGAATAACCCTTGAAAGTTTACAATAAGTCATTTCCAATCGAAAATTGGCCGCTGAATCCAAAAACGGTGTCAGTTTCCTTCCATAACGCATCATTTTGTATCCATTGGCTGATTTTCGGGAAAATTCCTTTTTTTTAGGCGTCATATCGGTGTGACCATCCACTTAAAAAAATTTATTAGCGAAATCTGCGTGTTTTTACCTCAGCTTTACGATAAAATAAGAATTCTTCCGACTAAATGGATTTTAGAGGTCAGAATCGGATTTAGCGGGAAATTTTACGATAAGAAAACAGATTAAAATCGTGATCAAAATTGGCTCATTTTGATGTAAAATTTCCCAAGCAATCTGATTCTGACAATATTTCAATCCCACATGATGACACAGAGCCACAAAATTCAATAAAGCGCAAAAAATAGGAGACAAAACGAAACCGAATATAGATTAGTGTAATTTAGTAATTTTGTGGCTCTGGGTCATCATGTGGGATAGAAAAAATTTCAAAATCAGAATGCTTGGGAAATTTTACATCAAAATCAGTCATTTTGATCACGATTTTAGTCTATTTCAAGTTTTAAGAAACAAACTTCAAAAATTACAAAAAAACGAAGTCTCTAGATTTGAAGCTACCAAAAAGCTTTTTTTCAAACTGCTTTCCCAAAGCATCAAAATATATTAAAAAATAATGTAATAACATGTTTTCGATCGAAAATTGTCCAAGTCATCCAAATATCTTACTAACAATTCTAAATTCTGCAGCTTTGAGGTCGAAAAAGGTCAAAAACTGGAAGAAAATTACGTTTGCCTGGTTTGTGGCGTAAAATTAATGGTATACTGGAGTGTAAAAACTGTTGGATGACGTTCGGGAACTGTTTTCTTATCGTAAAATTTCCGCTGAATCCGATTCCGGGGTCATATGTCCCAAAAAAGACTTGTCAGCGACCTGACGACAAATTTTTGTTCAGTAATATCTATTTTTCGACCTCTAAAATTTATTTAGTCAGAAGAATTCTCATTTTATCGTAAAGCCGAGGTAAAAACACGCAGATTTCGCTAAAAATTTTTTTTTTAAATGGCTGCTCACACCGATATGACGCCGTCAAAAAAAGGAATTTTGCCGAAAATTAGCCAATGGATAGAAAATGATGAGTTATGTAAGGAAACTGACACCATTTTCGGATTCAGCGGCCAATTTTCGATCGGAAATGACTTCTTGAACGTTTATTTATTATAAAATGTCGATTTCTGGGGTCGAAAACATTTTTTTGACATTTTCGTCGAAAAACAACCCAAAAAATTGAAAAAACTCATAAGAAACTTTTTAAAGGGTATTTTAATCTCTATATCGGTAAACAAGTACGATGTAGAAAAGGAAAAAAAATTAATTTAGAATTGCCCTTTTATAATGTTTAAAATTGTGAATATGTTAGAAAGCTGCCACAATAAATCAGTAATATTGGTATAGCAAAGACCTTTTCCATCACAGTCATAAATTTTAAACACATTTACTTGGGGCGAAGGGATTTTGGTTGTCAGAATGTTTTCCTCGTTCTCGAGATATGACGTCTTCAACTGTAGAAACATATGTAGTTTTCTGATACATGTTTATATATTTCAAACATTAATATTGTATATTAAAATTCCAATTATTCGTGTTTTGTTGTGAATTAGTCTTCTAGTTTTTTTGATCATGGTCGACAGAACGAAACGTACGTATATACGAAAATACAGTAGACATGAGTGTTAATATGACCTATGTCCCAAGAATTTACATAAAATGTAGTGATATTTGACAAAGTGATTGTATTTTTAATTATTTGGATGATTCATGTTACTTTTATTTGAATTACTTACAAGAATAAATGAAACTCACCTCTAAGGAGTGGATTTCTTTTGTGCTTCCTGAGCCCTTTTCTCCCATTCCGCTTTTCTCTGATTGAAATTCTTCTGTTCATGTATGAATTCTTTGATCACATCGTCCTTTGTTACGATGTCGCTTATAATCTGGTCGTTGGCCAGATCCAACACCTCTTTGTTCACGTCCTCATTTCTGATCACCCAATTGTCCGTTCTTCGTTTAACGTGCATACTCGATTGTTTCTTCAAATTAAACTGCGACATTTCGTTGTTTGTTTTGACCGAATTTACGCTGACCGCTCGTTGGTAACCAAAAACGTTGTTATTTGAGGGTTTCCGCAAGGAAACTTCAGCTACCTCGTTAATTTCCAATTCGTTAGTTTTCGACCGTTCGTTCAGTTTGGTTTGTTCGTTGTTGCACTCGATCAAAGGTTCTTTCTCTTTTTTCCCCGTATCAATGATCACAATCGATTTCGCTAGATTTTTAGGCGGCGTTTCTGAATTGATTTTCATTTGATTCGATTGATTCATTGTTTGCTGCCTTTTGTCAAGATTATTTTCTTCAGTTTTCGTAACTTTCATGTCATCAACATCTTCTTTACTACTAACAGATTTCTTCCTAAACTGTACTTCGGATTTCGAGTTAAAAGTCTTCTTTTCCTCGTTTTTCGAACAGTCTCTGTTCAAGGATTTCCTTCTTTCTTTGATCGGCGAATCTTCTTGGTTTTCCTTGTCGCTATCCCTAGTTTTATCACAGTTTTCATTCGTCATTATAACTGTCAAATTGTGACATAATATGTCAGTCTCTCCTTCTTTGAGTTTCAGGGACCTTCGAGCGAATACTTTCATCAACTCCGGTTCATCTTCTCTTTTGTCTTTCCGGTCTACTACGGATTTTCTACGTAAAATCACTATATCTTCATCATTTTCCTTAACTGTTTCTTGTAGTTTCTCCGTTAGATTGTCCACACTACTCTCGGAAGAATTCTTGTCATTACTGTCGAAGGTATCACTGATTAAAGAATCCAAGCTTGAAGAGTTACATTTAGTCAGAGGTTTTTCCCTGGTGGACGAGTCTGTGTTAATCGAAACAATAGAAGACTTTCTCAAGTTGCTTTTCTCATTTTTTTTGTAATGAGTTGTGGACTGCGGAGTCATGGACGAGATAGAGAAGATTGGGGGACTTTTTGCTGGTGTTTCAAACATCTCTTCAATTTCTTCTTTCTCATCTATTTCTATTTTGCTCGATTTTCTTGGAGTAGATTGTTTTTCCTTGTCCACGTCAAAATTGAAAACGGTTTTTGGTCTTATTTGTTCGCTGACTATTTTCGGGCTAGAAAATACCACACTAGTCGGGGATTTCGGCTCCACTTTGTGTAACTGCCTGTTGAAGAATTCTGGATAGGTTTTGTCTGGAGTTGTGGGAGTGTTATGTTGTTTCAAATTGATTTTCGTAACCGATATTTGCTGTTCTTTGATGCCAATCTCTTTGGAGCTGTCCTTTTCCACAATTAGACCCCCATAATGCTCGACGTTATTAGTAACGTTAACAACTGCAGTGTGACTGGGTCCAGAAATTGTAACTTCATTTGTTTCGTTTATAATACTATCGGCCTGGTTATTCTTGGTATCCTGCATATATTCCGAAATTTTTTCTTCTAGATTTTCATCATCAGAAAGAGTAATATCACATTTAATTGATATCGTTTGCTGTTTTATTTCTCGTTGTTGCTCCATTTGTTCGCTCACTAACTTTGTTTGTATCAATTTCTCTTCTTTAGTTTTTGTGGAATCGCTCGTTATAACTGTAATACTGTCTTTGATCTGGGTTCGTTTTTCTTCCTCTTTCAGGCCTTCTTCGGCAGTATATGAAGAATTGCTTCGAGTAATTTCAATACTGTCTTCAGTGTATGCGCTTTGTTCTTTGGATTTAGGATAATTTTGAGTGGTTTCGCTAGCCAAAATCTTAATACTATCCAGAGAAGCTGCCTTCAACATTGAGTGTCGTTTTTCCTCGTTTGCAGCGTTTTTCGCATATTTCCCATCATTTTGAATAATTGTAGTGGTACTTCTATTGCTGGTTTCGATTTGCTTCGCAGATTTGAAACTGTGCGACTTGATCAGCAAATTAGAACTAGTTCGATTATCGTTTATATCGATGACATTAGGAAGCTCGGTTAATGATTTCGAATTCTGTTCCTCGACTTCATCTTCTGTCTGCGCCAAAATTTTTTGTTGCAATGCCGACAATCCCACAAGTTTAACTCTTTTAATCTCTTCCGTTTTTCTTGTCTCAAAATATTTGGTAGTTCTAGTCGAAATTTGTTCACGTCTCATGACAACGGGGGAAATTTTAGGGCTTTTAGTCGATTCCGGCTTGTCTAGTGGTGGTGATTGAGGTGATAAGTCCATTAGGTTTGGACGTTCAGGAGGACTAGAGTAGGTCAGTCTTTGTTTCAATCTAGATTCGAGTTCGCATTGGAGGGGCGAAGAAGGAATATGGATTTTTGAGGCGGTATCGACAGTATCTCTTCTGGTAACATCCCCATCTCTTCTATAAATTTCTGGAGACCCCGGAATGTCTATTGGCAATACCCTTTGCCTAAACGCTGGTCCGGAACGAGGCGCTGGAATTGGTTTGCTATCGAACCTTTTGTGGGAACTTTCTGAAACTTGTGAGAACTTTCTGATAGGAGAAACATTATACAACGGGTTTTCCTCACTCTTCGCATTATTTTCCTGTCTTGTATGAGTTTGGGAAGACATATGGTAAACGGGATTTTCTTCACTAATGGCATACTTCTCTTGTCTTGTGTGAGTTTGAGAAGACAAATAATAGAGGGAATTTTCCACATTCGCAGACTTTTCCACATTCCGTATCGTCGTTTCCTCGCTCGTCACCATCATTTCTTCCGTTTTCACTTTCTTATCGCCTTGCGTTTTTTCGTCTTGCTTCAATTTCTTCTTTTTGGCGCTACGTCGCGGGAACAGCCTATCGAAGAATGATCTGTCCGATTTTCCGTCCTTTTCGACGTCTTCTTCCAAAGCGTCTTGAGATTTACTTCCGGCGTTCGAACGACTTCTACTCAATCGGCCATCGTGTCCTGGAGGTACTAAACCGGGAGGAAGAGAGGAACTTTTAAGTTGACTTTCTGATAAAACGGACTGAGTTGCGCTTATGCTATAAAGCTGTTTAATATTCTCTGAAATCCAAACATAAAGCACAGCATTAAAGCGGGATATTAGTGCATTAATCACAGCGACACATATTTCTTTGGTGTTATTTTGAAGCGATTAAACAGGCAACCAACGAAGATACTAACTTATTATTTATTTAATAATTTTCTTCAATCAACAGCAAAGAGAATTCGTTGTTTGCTTATTTCACCGGTTGGGGAATTGGAGAATAATATATTTTTTTAGGAATTACTACTCAGAGATTCCAGATTTGCCCTGAATTGATATCTAGCAAAGCTTCAAGAATTTTCCAATGATCATAAAAGGTCAAAATGTGATGGAAATTTTCAGCAAACTCCGATAAAAACCAATATTAGTTCTTATGTACCAAAGCAAAAACGAAAACAGTTTAAAATATCGAGATCTAAATCTCTTCAAAGTGAGTATCGTAAAATCAACATGTGAGCAATGCAGCTTAGATCATGGACAGATAATTATGGAAAATGAATCGTGATAGTAGACGCATATATATATATATATATATATATATATATATATATATATATATATATATATATATATATATATATATATATATATATATGTCTGCAATTCTTTCACTTACGGTACCAAAATATGTGAGAGAAACGTATTTTGATGAAGAATCAGATTTTTTTGTGACATGATAGATACTTGAGCAAGTTAATTTCTGCTATTTATGTCAATTAATTGGGATATAATTTGAGGTTGAAAACCATTGTTAATGGCTATATCCTTGATTATATTCAATTCTTCATTCAGGTTTTCAGGAGAAAGAGGAAGTGAAAGGGCTCTATCTATCATAGAGTTATAAGCTGCTAATTTGTGACTGCGGGGACTGAAAGATCAATTGGCAATAGTTGTACCTGTGAATGTGGGTTTTCTATAAATTTTGAAAGTAATGATATTATTATGGTGCGTGAGGATAAGGTCTAGGAAATTTAGTTTGTTATCTTTCTCAGTTTCTGAAGTGAACCTAATGGTAGGATGGATATTATTAATGAAGGATAAGAAAACATTCAAATGTCGTGATGCTCCTTTGAAGAAGGATAAAACGTGATCTACATATCTAAACCAACAAAATAAATGTGTATTTTATTATAGTTTCTTCAATATAAGACATGAAAATATCTGCCAAAAGGACTTAATGGAGATTCCATAGCTAATCCATTTCTCGTTATTAAATTGAAAATAATTTTGGCTGAAGCAAAGGTCAAAAGCTTGTTCAATCTCGGATTTTAATACGGGATTTGTAACTGAATTTTCATTTTTGATATCAAAACTTTACATTCATTGGGGGATATTTGAAAACATATATGAAACATCGAAAGATACCAAAATTCCATTTTTAGGGAAAGTTAATCTACTTATTAACTTTGAAAGTTCCAATGAGTTTTTTACTGCATAATTACGCTTGAAGTTACTTATATTTTTGAAATTAGATATAAGGAACATTTTCAATCTTTTAGACTTAATAAAAAAGATGTATCTTTCTCTAACCATATTTTAGAAATAGTGCACACTTTTCCAAATTTAGACGAATTAAAAATTTTACATAACCGGAGTAGAGCTTTCAAATTAAATACACTAGAATCAATAGAAATTTTCAAAGGTATTAAAAATAATGATAATAAAATTTTAAACGATAAATTAGACGTGTACTACAGCATTCTGTTTGATGTCCTGATAACATAAAATTTCCCATAATCCTCTTGTGCCTTCCTAGTATAATTCCGCATTAATGTTTCCTCATCACAATATTAACTCTACCCCATTATCCAATTTCATTTATACTACTCTAGCGATGTATTTCCCCAACCGCAACCCCACTTGTTACTTGTGTTTTATATTGTACCATAAATAGTCAAGATTATTCATATTTTCATACAATAGTATCGTTTGAAGATGGCAACGCTAGTGTCGAAACAATAGTCACGATTTGTTTATGTAATATATGTGATAAAAAACGAAGTGAAAGTGTTTTATTTTATTATATCAATATGACAAATTATCAATGGCTCCCACCATTGAACACAAGAATTGTTGCATTGGTTCGTGGAATTAATGAAACAAGTGATGACCAACTGAGACAATTCTGAAGCTCAAACGGAGAATCTACCTCAAATAGAGTTCATAATAATGGGTTTTGTTAGGTATAGTCCAGGCTGTGAACCGGGATTAAAAACACGTAGGTTCGAATCGAAAAATTTCTTTTGCATTAGCTTCAAGAGGTTCTCAGGATCATTCATACACCTAAAAACCTTTCGGGAACCCCAACCCCACCCATTGGGGGCGAAAATAGCCCGAAATCTCCCTCAAATTTGCAACATGCCAAGTCTTGAATTGTATTTTCTACAAAAAAAGGTGTTTTGGCATTTCGAGTGCACCTAGTAGATTTTTTGGGTCGCTGAACACGAATCGGAAGTCAGATTTACTTGCAATCCATCGTAGGGGTGGTCAAATCGACATAATTGGCCAATTTTGCAATATGTTATTTTGCAATTTACGTGTTTTAGGCATTTCGATTGCACCAATGGGGTTTTTTTGGTCGCTGAATACGATTCCGAAGCCAGATTTACTTAAAATTCATCGTTGAGGTGGTGAAATAGGCAAAATTGGCCAATTCTGCACCCCTAATATGTTGTTTTGCAATTTACGTGTTTCTGTCATTTCGAGTGCACCAAGGAGGTTTTCTGGGTCGCTGAACACGAATCCGAAGTCAGATTCACTTGCAATTCATCGTTGAGGTGGTAAAATTGACAAAATTGGCCAATTTTGCACCCTTAATAAGTTATTTTGTAATTTACGTGTTTTTTCATTTCGGGTGCACCAAGGGGGTTTTTTAGGTCGCTGAACACAAATCCGGTGAGAGATTTTCAACATCACTTTTCAGCGTTGTTTATGGAGGGATTATTAAGTATATCAACAAAAAAAAGGTTATATCTTTTTCATTTCATTCATATTCTAATGATTTATGACGGTTTTATACATTTATATAGGCTCTATAAAATTATTTATCCATTGTCAATATTAACAATAAAGTCTCTACCTTATCAAAGCGGTTTATTCTTCTCCAAACAAAATTATCAGTTGATCCGTTATTATGGTATTTATGGTCCCTCTTATAACAAATCTGCCCCCTTCTGTGGATGGTATAAAACATCTGAAACGCGACTACTTCGAGTGCAGACTTGGATGGGATATTTTCAGAATTCCAATGAAGAGCTGCAATCCACAAATTGGGGGATGGAAAATACAGGCGGGTGAACTCAGTCCTGTCCGAATGACAGAAGTACCAGCACCAGAACAAATATTAAATATAATTTCGTGTGGATGTAAAAAAGGATGTGGTAGATCATGCGGCTGTCGGAAGAATGGAGTACAATGTACAGTGAACTGTACATATTGCAAAGGTTCTACTTGTACCAATGTTGACACCGACACGTCTGCCAATGATGAGGAAGATGATGATCCACAATTATATGATAATATAGATTTTACCAACAGCGAAGATGAAGATGAAAATGAAGGAGATCAACGTGGTAATAATAATAGAGGCGAGCCAATTCTTGAAAATGATGATTCTGATGACGAATATCAAGTATTGTAAATAATTGTATAAAAAAATAAGGTTAAGAATAAAAAAAAGTGTAGTTATTAAATATTTGTGTTCTTTTTCAAACAATTACTAATATTACTATCCTCAATATTGAAGAAGGAGAAAACTCCGAAGTAATTTTGAAATGCATAAATAATAAAAATTGAGAAGCGTGTCAAATTAGCCATTTTTGAAAATTTCCCACTCCTACGATGATATTCGAATAAATCTGGCTTTGGAATCGTATTCAGCGACTCAAAAAACCCCCTTGGTGCACTCGAAATGATAAAAACACGTAAATTGCAAAATAACCTATTAAGGGTGCAAAATTGGCTAATTTTGTCAATTTTATCACCTCAACGATGGATTGCAAGTAAATCTGGCTTCGGATCCGTGTTCAGCGACCCAAAACACCTCCTTGGTGCACTCGAATTGACAAAAACACGTAAATTGCAAAATAACATATAAGGGGTGCACAATTGGCCAATTTTGTCGATTTCACCACCCCAACGATGAATTTTAAGTAAATCTGGTTTCGGAATCGTATTCAGCGACCCAACAAACCTCCTTGGTGCATTCGAAATGCCTAAGACATATTGAGAGTGCGAAATTGGCCAATTATGTCGATTTGACCACCCCTACGATGGATTGCAAGTAAATCTGGCTTCGAATTCGTGTTCATCGACCCAAAAAACCTGCTTGATGCATTCAAAATGCCAAAAACACGTAAATTGTAAAATAACATATTAGGAGTGCGAAATTGGCCAATTTTGTCGATTTGACCACCCCTACGATGGATTGCGAGTAAATCTGGCTACGGATTCGTGTTCAGCGACCCAAAAAACTTCCTAGGTGCACACGAAATGCCAAAATACCTTTTTTTGTAGAAAATACAATTCAAGACTTGATATGTTGCAAATTTAAGAGAGATTTTGGGCCATTTTCGCCCCCAATGGGTGGGGTTAGGGTTCCCAAGAGGTTTTAAGGTGTATGAATGATCCTGAGAACCTCCTGAAGCTAACGCCACAAAGATTTTTCGATTCGAGCTTACACGTTTTTTTTTTCGGTTCACAGCCTGGACTAGTAATAGCATATACTAATGATAACGAAAGTGTCAACAACATTAGGTCAAATAAAGGATGGTCCTAATTAATTTCTTGGTGTTGTGTTCCTTATAATAATTAAAGCTGGGGAAATATGCAAAATGCATATTATGTGCATATTTGCATGTTTTGAATAAGGTCTATAAGTGCATATTTTCAGGTATTTTCGGATTTCTGCAGAAATTAAAAACTTACAATATGGAAAAACATCTGTGGAAACAGGTAATGAAATAAGCGAAGTAGGTATCCCTCGGAAATACCCCATATCGGTATTAGCTTGATACGACAATAGACCCTATTGAGCGATAAGCCGATTGCCGTCATAAAATCAATATGGTTATTCTCGAAAGCTTAACAAATTTTCAGAATTTGTGTTACCAAAATACCCTAACTGCAATCGTCTTTAGATGCATATTTGCATGCATATTTTAGGGTTTTAAAGTTTACATTTCCCGAGCTCTACTTATAATAAACGAATTTTTGGAAGCATCGGCATCTATTTGCCATTAGTATGTAAAGAGTTAGCAGTTGCGCAGAAAGTACCTATAATGTCCTCCTAACAACACCGCTGGCATAAAATTCTTTTAACGAAGTTTTTAATGCTTTCAGATTTCCCATTAATTCGGCCTTATTTGATATTCTCTTTTAGCTCAGAACTACTAAAGCTGAAAAGTACGCGTGCGGGCGCTTTTTTACACCCTCCCCGTGGAATATTTTGTTGTAGTTGTTGTGATTTTTCGATGCAACTCGACAAAGCGGTGATTGGTCGATGAAAATACGTCATTCGAACGCCCCTAGCGGCGAGCACATTAACAGTTGATATAACGAATTCAATGTTGCTGCTGCAACAGCGACTATTGCGCTGGCGGTAAGGTCCCTACTCAATATACTTTTACTTCTAATATCATAGGACCTAAGTAGGTTCGAAACTCCAAGAGACACAGTTGTCACATGTTGATTTATAAAATTTTTCACAGGTCAATTTTTTATTTTTCAATAAATTTTTGGAGATACTAGTTCAGTAGGTTATTAGGAAATTTGTTTTTTTTGGAATTTATTGCATTTCATTGCCCTCCTACATATACTTTATATATATTATGACTACCTTTAAGCGGCACGAAAAAGGGTGAAATAAATTGCTTTAATAGTATATACCTTGGTAGCGTCGTCCTGTATTACCACAGCCAGTGGCGGCTTGTGAACTTTTTAAGAGAGGAGGCTGGACATAAAACGTTCTTGTAAAAATATACTCTATTCAGCCAATAAATTTAACCTTTGCACAGCGACCGTACCAGCTACTTAGGTGCCAAAATTAATTGTTGCCAAGCAAGAACCAACGTGGAGGTGTAGTTTCTCTTGGCAAAAAATTTTTTGTTCGTTTTTTTTTCTTTGGATTTTTGATATTTTTAATTTTTTTTTTGAAATTTTTCATATTTTGTTTTTTTTATTATTTTTATAAACTTTTTTTATATATTAACGGAATTCTACGGTCTTTAGTTTGCGAAAAATGATCAATAATATTATCATAAAATGTATCATTTTGTTTTAAGTGTTTTACTGAATCTTTTTCAATAGATATCAAACTAACACTGTATAAACGATTTTGGCTCATTGTA
This sequence comes from Endomychus coccineus, assembly GCA_958510875.1. Classification (NCBI taxonomy): domain Eukaryota; kingdom Metazoa; phylum Arthropoda; class Insecta; order Coleoptera; family Endomychidae; genus Endomychus; species Endomychus coccineus. The sequence continues at coordinate 157,501,838 of OY294068.1, read as the reverse complement.
TTTCGCATGTAAGTTTTAATTCGTTTGAGAGTAGAAAATGATCTCTCCACCGATGCCGACGTGACAGGAATGGTGACTGTCAAACAAAGTAGTTTATAAAACTGAGGTAAAACTTGTTGCAAATGATTGTCTATCATATATTTTATCATATCGGCGTGAATGTCGTACTGGCCTAAAATATCTTTATCCGAGTAGGTATATAACCCATAATTCATTGTGCAGTGCTATTTTATCAAAAAATTTATATTTTAGAACTAAGTTATCTAAAAGTGTATTGGGAAACTCTTTTGAAAAAGATTCGAAAAATCTTCTATTCGTCAAGTCGAAAAATTTCAATTCATTTAAATCGGAAAATCGAATCTCAATTTGACTTTTAATAGTATCTAAAATTTCATAAAAAAAGTTGTTTATAATGTAGTTTCTTGTCTACCAAATTATATGTTTTCCTCCTTAACAATATTCTGTTTACCGGTTAATTTAAACTTAATACTCGATGTAATATGTTCCTGCGATTTTTCATGTCTATCTATACCACGAGCTAAATTTTTCAAATCATCATAACCCGAGTGTTCCCAACATGAAGTTGTATCAGATGTAAATAGCAAGCAATATAATTTATTGTGTATTTCGATTTTGAAACATACCCGTCATCGTCACCACTAATCCTTTCAAATCCGGTAAAGGCCGTTTATTTTTAACAAAACACTTTTCTATCATATGTTAATCCACTAAATGGATTTTCTAACAACCCAGCAACTAAGTCACTCATCATTTTAACGTTCACCGATTAGATAAATTATAACTTAACTACTTAACCTTACTTCGCCTCGCGGTACAAATTACAAAACCAAGAACTAACGGAACACGACAAGTGTGGCATTCTTCTAGCGGAAGGGCGGTAGCAAGTAATCGTATTTCATTCGACCGACGATTCCATACGAGAAGCTAGCTTCCATAGGATGTTGCCATATTCGCTCTTTTACCCTATCTAGCAATTGAACTGCTTGGAAAACGGCAACTGTGTTGACCACACGTATTTAGCGTTTGAGTAATATAGAGAATCTAGCCTCTGGCCACTGTTGCCAGATTAAAAATAACTACTGAGAACGGGGAATTAATTGTAAAATTTAAAGAATTATCAGAGAAACAGGAAATAAAATGGAGAATGATCATTAAGATAAATTGGTGAGGAGGCTGAGCCTCCTTAGCCTCCTTCGAGGAGCCGCCACTGACCACAGCATGTATAGTTATTTTTGGATGTAATAATTATTATCCTTCTTTCAAGGTTACAATTATGTATGTAACATTAGCCCTAACTTCTAAGCAGTAGTTCTAGGTTAGTAGGTTAATCGTACGTTTATTTTTCAACATTATTTGAACACATAAGACAACATAATTATATTATTATGCAGACGTCTCAAATCCACAAATGAACCGCGAACCGTTCAAAAACACCCACAATTCAAAACGACCAATCATCGCAATGTCGAGTTGCGTCTGTAACTGTCTGCTCATTGTCTCAGCTTCTTTTACACTACCATTACTCCAGAACTGTACATAAGATCACTTTCTTCGAAATAACATTCGAAGCATTCTAAACTACAATATATAATATATTAGTTTTTTATTAGAATGTATATAGAAGCAAAATTATGCTGTTAATCAAAATGTAATCAGAACGATGTTTTTGATGGTATTTCGTATACTGTGTTAAAACATCTGAGTTTCGAGGCAGATATCTTAAAACATCGTACGTTAGAAGTACATAAAAATTTAACTGTGCACGTATGTGGTCATTCTTACCACATAGTTAAAATTTGATGAAGAACATCTATAGAAACTCGAAACTGCCGATGACGTATACTATTGATAGTAGTTGCGTGTTGCCACCTTCGTTTGGGCCAATGATTCCTAAAGATCATATTGCACACCATATCTTTGCTTTTTTGGGTATTCATTGGTTTTTCTTGAATAACATGCGAGGTTTCAATTCCCCATTTTGTCGATTGACAAAGACATTTAAATGAAAATGACCTGCATCGCTAAATGCAAGTATTTTAATTGAAAGCTGGAGTACAGTACTCGTGTCCCTGCAAATGCGCCCGACAATAGAGCTCACCGATAAATGCGCTCCCGACAATTGCGCGCAAATATAAATTTATGAAATTTTCACTAATTATTCGCAAACATACAAAAGCTGCAAGTGAGAATATTAGCTTCTATATTCAGGCAGGGATTAAATAGTGAACACCGTGGAAAAATGGTGCACCAAGGAAGGACTCGAAAGTGAATCTCTCGAAAATAACCATTGTACCCTTCACGAGAAGAAAGGATATTGGAAACATACAAGACTTAGTTTGGTATGCTAAAAACATACGGATGCTCGACGCGGTTAGATACCTTAAGGTAAGCCCAGATGAAAGGCTTACCTTTGGGAAGCATCTGGAGCAAACCACTAATAAAGTGATAAGGGCCCTGTGGATCTGTCGTCGTACAGTGAGACCCATTGTAACATACATCGCAATCGTGTGGTGACCAAAAACAAAAACGAAAGTATCCCAGCATTCCCTGAACAAGTTGAGATGGTGGCGTACTTAGGAATAACAGGTGCAATGTCGACCACCCCAACGGCTGCGATTGAAAGATTGTTGGGGTTGGAGCTACTGCATCTCACCGTTCAGGCAGAAGCCGTAAAAGGAGTGTTTCGCTTCGATCTTATTGGACAAGGGAAGGCCGACAAAAAGGCCATTTTTGGATTGCTTGAATCACCTGGGCCATTGGAGATGAGGTCCGACAGGATGAAGGTTCACAGCACCCCTTCACGATTCAAACATTGAATGGGAGGGAGAACGCTGGGGGCAATCCTCATATGAAAGAGATTCAGGATGGGGGTTCATTTCTTGGTATCTCTTATACTCATCGAGATTCCCTATTAAAGCATCGAAATTTAGCCTCCTGAACAGAAAATGTACAGGTAGAATAGATTATCAATTTTGTTGATACTAATCTAATAATTCTACAATTGTAAAATTACCAACATGATTTCTACAATCTGCATAAAATGGATGTTAGAATCGAGGAAAGCAACACAGTTTAACAAGAAGCATGAATGGCACGATCAATCAAGCATCAATTACCTTTAGAAATTAATCCTGGGGAAGTACTTCTGATTGAAGAGTCTTCGTTGACTTCTAGTGTAGTTGGCAAGACTTTCGGTTTCTGAAATCATACAAATGAGAATTTCTATAAATATAAAATAAAACTTATCTTCATGACTTAACGCGATTTCGTTCATAAGTTTGGTAAACAAAAGAACTTCTGAAAATAATGGGGGTTTTTGATGTAAAACTTTTCTCCAAAACACGTCGTTTCCGAGATACGTGTTTCGAAAAATTATTATATTTCCTTCTTTATCTTTTAAACAAATGCAGATTTTTAGTTCTTTCTAGGTACAGTTTAGTTTTACTGGATCACAAAGTTTTTGAGACAAATACAGTAACGTGTTTATGGGGTTTTGTACGTATTTAAGCTTCTTAGCTTCTACACCAATGGTCAGAAATTATTATTGTATTCAAATTTAAAAACTGTTTTATTGTAAAGAAAAAAGTATTCTTGAAAAATGTCGCTAAGAGGCTTCCTATTCGAGCTATATTGATTTTTATAATCATAGTTATGTTATCGAATTACGCCTTCGTTAAATAATATGATATCAATAAGTATTAACAAATGTCATATAAGTCACAAATTATGTTCGTGCTATTTATATTGTTTGTTAAAGATACTCAAGTTAGTATAATGCCTTCTCGATTTACCAGTCAAGAATAATAATAATAATAATAATAATAATATAGCTTTATTTTTGAAATTGTTACTTGTAGTAAATTTACATAAATCTACTTACGAAACCAGAGCAGAAAAATAAGAAATAATAACAAGAAAGAATAAGAATACGCAAATATTCATTTTGTTTATGAATTTTGTACGATTTTCAAATGCATCTCCAATGGAATTTAGAATAATTCATTTAATTTTTTCGGAAAATGGTGCTATAAATCATAGGACCGAACAAAACAGAAATTACAACGTATTAATAAGGAACAGAACAAGACGTATTCTTAAATTTGAAATCTATTTTTATTTGTTTATAGGCATAAGTATGGGTTTCGGGAAGCAAAATAGTTCATAGCTTCCTAATCACTATTCCGTAATACTTAATTAAAAAAATTATAGAGAAGAATATATGACAATCCGTCTAATGAACCAACGAAAAACAGTGTCAATAATCTTTTGGCTGATAGCCGATCTTCTATAAAAGATTATGCAGTTTTATTAGTTATGGATATATCGATTTATAATCGAAGCAGACAGCTGCACTATCGCTTAATAGAGTTCGGCATCAAAATAACACGATCGAATTAAATAATCAAAACCAGACGATTTGAATCGATCCGTTTTATCCAATACATCGACATCTTTGGATGGATTTGAAATCGCCCAACTCTAGGCTGGAGTTTTGGTTTTCCTGGATACCTTGTGAAAATCATATTACGTTTGCCATAAATCCTACTAAATTATACCCATTACTTTTTCAGAGGATGAATCTGACAGTAAACAACTTTAATTTATTTGTCAACAAACATGGCTTTATAAAAATCAAAATTGAGGGCAGGTAATATGCAGAATTATAGTATATCTATGAAATTATGGGTTTTAGGTATAGGGAAGTGAATTAAAGCAAAGACTAATTTTCAAAATAGGTTAAACTTGAAGCTGTGATCAATTGATCACGTGACTTCCCTCACTTTTGTTGGAAAACTAGCTTGCGGACACTACTGCCGATCAAATGTACCTATATGATTATGATTGTAGGAACAGAAAATATAATGAAAAATTAAATTAAATGTAAAAAATGTTTTTAAAGACAAGCTTTGATTTGAAAGTGTATTAAAAAGAAATAAAAAAACATGACTTACGACCCCCCAAAGCCTCATATACCAACTTTGAATAGAATCGGACCATAATCACAAAACTCGTCCGCCATCTTAGCCTACCCATTGAATTCTTAAATTTTAACTAAAATATCATGATCTCCGACTCCAAAAACCCCTACAGAACAGTGGTGAAAAATATCGGACCCCAATCAATTAACTCATCTGCCATCTTAAATTTATGAATTTTTGGCTAAAAATCCTGATATGCGATCCAAATATACCGAATTTGAAAAGAATCTGACCATAATCACAAAACTCGTCCGACATCTTGAATTTTTGAATTTTGACTAAAAATCATGATACCCCACCCCACCAAAAACTCCCATATACCAAATTTGAAAGGAATCTGACCATAATCACAAAACCCATCCGCCATTTCGATTTTTTTATTTTGACTGAAAAATCATAATCTCCGACCCCAAAAACCTTCACACACCAATTTTGAAAAGAATCGGACCTTAATCACATAGATCATCCGTCATTTTGAATTTCTGAATATTGACTAAAACAACATGATCTCCGAACCCAAAAGCCCCCACACGCCAAATTTGGAAAGAATCGGACCATAGTCACCAAACTTGTCCGCCATTTTGAATTTCTGAATTATGACTAAAAATCATGATATCCGACCTCACCAAAAGTCCCATATACCAAATTTGAGAAGAAACTGATCATAATCACCTAACTCATCCGCATTCTTGAATTTATGAATTTTGACAAAAAATCATATCCGATCCAAAAACTCCCATATACCAAATTGGAAAAGAATCTGACCATAATCACAAAACTCGTCCGCCATTTTGATAAAAAAGCATAATCTCCGACCCCAAAACAACCACACACTTTGGAAAGAATCGGACCATAATAACTCGTCCGCATCTTGAATTTCTGAACAATAACTAAATATCAGGAGACCCGACTCCAAAAACTCCCATATACCAAATTTGAAAAGAATCTGATTATAATCACAAAAGTCCGCCATCTTCAATTTTTGAATTTTGACCAAAACATGTCAAAAATAGTTTATCGATTCAGAAATGCTCAGAACGGATATATCCTTGAACATCCGGAAACTTTTTTTGGGCCGATTACAATACTTCCCTTACACTATATACTATGTACAGTGAGGAAAGTATTTCCATTTGAAATATTGACATTTTCATTCGCTTTCTGGATCCACATATATATTTGTCACTTTTTCTAGAAAAACTCGAATAATTCTAAAAAGGTCCACTTTTGGGTACATGAATTTGAATCAGAATTATGAGAGGAATCCAAAAATTTTGTGAAATACGGGATGCCCCATTATTGATTAATAAAAATAACAAAGAAGAAGTCATTTTACCTTTTTTTTGACGGCGTCATATCGGTGTGAGCACGTGGTTTTACCTCAGCTTTACGATCAAATGAGAATTCTTCTGACTAAATGGGTTTTAGAGGTCGGAAAATCGAAAAAACTTAAAAAAACGACAAAAAACCGATATTACTGTACAAAAATCTGTCATCAGGTCACTGACAAGTCTTGGGACATACAACCTCCGAATCAGATTCAGCGGGAAATTTTACGATAAGAAAACAGTTCACGAACGTCATCCAACAGTTTTTAAACTCCAGTATACCATTAATTTTCTGCCAAAAACCAAGTAAATGTAGTTTTCTTCCAGTTTTTGACCTTTTTCGACCTCAAAGTTGTAGAATTTAGAATCGTAAGTAGAATATTTGGATTCCTTGGACAATTTTCGATGGAGAACATGTTATTACATTATTTTTTCAAATATTGTGGTACTTTGGAAAAGCAGTTTGAAAATGCTTTTTCGTAGCTGCAAATCTAGAGACTTCGTTATTTTGTAATTTTTTAAGTTTGTTTCTTAAAACTTCAAATCGACTAAAATCGTGATCAAATGACTGATTTTGATGTAAAATTTCCCAAGCATTCTGATTCTGACAATTTTTCAATCCCACATAATGACCCAGAGCCACAAAATTCAACAAAGCGCCAAAAATAGGAGGCAAAACAACGAAACCGAATGTAAATTAGTGGAATTTAGTAATTTTGTGGCTCTGGGTCATCGTGTGGGATTGAAAAATTGTCAGAATCAGAATGCTTGGGAAATTTTACATCAAAATCAGTCATTTTGATCACGATTTTAGTCCATTTGAAGTTTTAAGGAACAAACTTCAAACATTACAAAAAAACGAAGTCTCTAGATTTGCAGCTACGAAAAAGCTTTTTTTTAACTGCTTTTCCAAAGCACCAAAATATTTAAAAAAATAATGTTATAGCATGTTTTCAATCGAAAATTTTCCAAGTATTCCAAATCTCCTACTTACAATTCCAAATTCTGCAACTTTGAGGTCGAAAAAGGTCAAAAACTGGAAGAAAATTACGTTTACTTGGTTTTTGGCGGAAAATTAATGGTATACTGGAGTGTAAAAACTGTTGGATGACGTTCGGGAAATGTTTTCTTATCGTAAAATTTCCCGCTGAATCTGATTCCGAAGTCATATGTCCCAAGAACAGACTTGTCAGCGACCTGACGACAGATTTTTGTACAGTAATATCGGTTTTTTGTCGTTTTTTTTAAGTTTTTTCAATTTTTCGATCTCTTAAACCTATTTAGTCACAAGAATTCTTATTTGATCGTAAAGCTGAGGTAAAAACACGCAGATTTCGGTGAAAAAAAAAATTTTTTAATGGCTGCTCACACCGATATGACGCCGTTAAAAAAAAAGGTATTTTGCCGAAAATCAGCCAATGGATAAGAAATGATGCGTTATTTAAGGAAACTGACACCATTTTCGAATTCAGAGGCCAATTTCCAATCGGAAATGAATTCTAGGACGTTTATTTATTATAAAATATCGGTTTCTGGGGTTAAAAACAGTTTTTTGACATTTTCGTTGGGAAACAACCCATAAAATTGGAAAATTCATAAAAAAAAATTTTAAAAGGTATTTTAATCTCTAAATGCCGGTAAACGAGTTCAAATACGATGTAGAAACGGAAAAAAATTGCCCCGGCAAGTTCTGCAGCCCCCCCCCCCTCTGCCGTCTCCTTTAATTTAGAATTGCCAATACCCTTTATAGCAGTTTCCTTTATTTAACTTTTTGATTGTGTTTATGATCATAGTGGTGATTATCGCAAAAATATCTCTAGCCAAATATGCTATCTAACTAAGATAAAAGTACTACTGAATAATTTAAACAAGATTAATATCCCACCTGCTGCACTCTTTTTCGTGGAGCCCCATAATTACGTCTGGGTCGCACGGCTACTTTATGATGTGCTGCACTGTGATTGAGGGGAGCTGAGCCGGAACTGCTTTCTAAATCTAGGTCGAAATCTGGAAAAAATAGATGAGCACTATATATCAGTATCTTTGAGAGTTAATCGTGAATTTTCAGACTGGAGCTACAGCACTTAGTATACTTGTAATGTAACAACGGATGACGTTCGACGCGAATAAAAAACATATAATTAATTTCTTCCATATCGCTGGTTCTGTTTCCCAACATAGGTTATGTGCCCCTTTGAGATTCATCTAGAAACTAAGTATCGAGATTTCTTTCTGAACCTTGTCCATTTGAGACATCGGGAGACCAATGGAGAGACTTCCAGTCTAGTGTCACTTTCAATGCATACGTTTCTTCGTTGTTCCACTCGATTTCAATCTCAGGAACCTCGAGACACCAAATAAATTTCGAACTATTTCCACTGACAGACAGGAAAAAGGTTTTCGATGCTGTGTTTGGTTTCCACGTTGAGGTACCCTCTTGAGATTCATTTAGAGTCTATGTATTGACATTCCTCTCAGAACCTTGTCCATTTGAGACGAATCACGGGCACGTGAGACCAACGGAGAGATTTTGAGACTAGTATCAGTTCCAATTTACATGTATCTTCATCGTTCCACTGTAAATAAATTTCGAAACTATTCCCGAACGCTGGACTGCCTCTGATTCAGAAAAGAGCTTGTTTGCAGCGAAACCACTCGTGGAGAAAAACGTGAATGCCAATTTGTGGTCATGGAGGTAGTACGCATGCGCGTTAGAGCAGGACTTTATCAAAAGTGGCCCCTAGAATAAAATGCCTCTGTGTGTACACAATGTTGCTTAATACTAAGAACTCGAACGTCGTGATTTGCCAATCTGAAGTCCACAGCAAGCAATTGCCATGATGTTTTTGACAATGATTACTTCTTGTAACATGTCGTTTCAAAAAGGATTCAAAAGAATTTCCGATTTTTTTACTGGAACTTCATTTATTCTGGAATCTCTGACTGTCACTGGAATTTTCGGTACCCCATCTACAACTTTGAGTACTCTTGCTATGAGCCAAATTCAGTTATGGTCCTTTCATTATTTCTTGAATCTTAATCCTTGAAAAAGATATGTTCATTCCAGGAAACTCGATCTTTTTTTTTCTATAGGTACCTTGACTACACGAGAGGAAAATCTATATTGCTCGAAAAACATCGTGTGAGCCAGAGGTGGAATGTTGGGAGAAGAGATAGGCAGTCGAATTCTCTCTGAAAGTTTGGAGGTTATAGGCATTAGGAAAGACATCACTAGGGAAAGAGTTCCACATCTTCACCGTTGGATAGAAAAATTAAATCTGGTAGAAATAAGTTCAGCAAGTTTCGAGCTTGACACTGAAGGGGTCACTAGTTTGAGCTCATCTAGTCCGTCTACCTGGAATCTCTCGTGATGAAAACCCCGACCATGGAAATATCTATAGAAAAGGGAGAGACCGACCACCTTTCTACGATGTTCTAGAGAGGACAATGAATTTGTCAATCAGACGAATAGCTCTCTTCTGGATAGAATCTAAGAGATTCAGCGTATGTTTGGGAGCAGGAAACATATGAACAGTACTCCAGGACAGGTCGAATATGTGCCTTGTAGATTATTATTAGGAACTGCTGTGATGTAAAGTAGCTGTTGGCACATAGAAAACTATGATTTTGTGAAGCGGTTTTCGCAATGGACCTGACATGTTAAATGCTATACAACTTACTGTAAGTGCTATGTTATTATGATATTTCACATTAGAGTTGAAAACGTTAATCAAGGAGGATGAAGCTGTAAGCATATATTTTATCCCGAGGTCGTAAATCACTGAAGATTATAGAGATTGTAGTAGCTGTAGGATCTACAAAGTACGGAAGCTGGAGCCACGACTAATGCGAAACATGTAGGAAAGTTGAAAAAGAATGATTGAAAAGTACTCCGATTAGTTTCTTTCTCTCGTTTATCAATTATCAGTTCTTTATTTTGTCGAATAGTACGAAGCAAATATCTAAGGACAGATGAGAATAGCTAAAACTTACCATAATTAGTTGGTCTTTTATCATGAAGTGACAATTTAGAAGAATGTCTAGATTGTTGTCCAAATGATTCCTGAAATAAACACAAATGATTTAAATTCGAAAATTTTTATAGATAAGTCAATTTATTAACCCTTAGAATATTTCAGTACAATTGGATTTAAAATGCAGAACTATAGAATAAGTTACTCAACAATACAGTAAAAAATAAGTTAAATATATAAAATATCGAATAAAAATAAAATAACATGATGCAAATAAACAAAACAAATATAAATAGAATTGCACTTATAAATGCCATACTGATACTACAAACATATATATGTTGAAGAATTCTTCCATTATATAGAAAAATTTGTTTATATTTTTTTAATTCAATTTTCAATTTTGATGAATTATATGTTTCGGACAATTGGTTCTTACTTTAAAATTTATTATAAAACTTTACCCCGAGGGAACGCGGATTTTGTTGGCAAACGGATAATCTAGCAATCTGTTGAAGAAAAAGTTTTCGCTGTCTTGTGTTGTATTCCTGTGTTTCGGAGCTTTCGTCCCAATAGTTATTGGCTTTAACATAAATCACAGGAGCGAATATATGTAAAGAGATGGAAAATTCATTATACTAAATCTAGATATATTTCTACAGTATGTTCTATTTGAGACCATGGACGGACAGGCCCACCGAGACACCTGGACGATTTACGGTGGCCCGCTCCAAAAATTGCGCCACATTTTTATGAAAATATATTTATTGGTTTTCTAAAACAAAATAGTTGAAGGTATGCGCCTTGCGTCAGAATTGTTAGAATTTTACCTATCAAAAAAAAAATATTTCCGTTCAAATCTAAACCACTCTTTTTCGGTACCTATAATGTTCTTTGATGAATTGCTCAAACTGGTCATTAATACATGCAACCTAAGCTTTTTCTCTGTTCAGAATTGATGACATTCAATAAAGATGTAACAAAAGAAACGTTGTGTGAGGAACTTACGTTGCTTATGAAATATAGCTTATATTATAGTGAATCACATTGTATGTTAACACTAGCTAACCAATAGGTGATATAATTTGGAAGCATTTTTTTATGGCAGTAGAAAAATAACTTAAACAGCAACGAAATAATTGGCAGTCTTTGGGGAAAGCAGTTTGTTGAGAAGAGAATTATCTTTATAAATATATAATAATAATAATATAATACATTTTATCAAATCCCAAACACCTTATAGTTATAGTAAATAAATGTATCTTAAAAGTAGCCTGAAGTCCTAAAATCCAACGCCGATTGACTGTTGCCAGTCCGCCCCTGTTTGAGGTCTTTACCATATACCGTATAGCATCTTTTGCTAACAACATTCCCGGGGTTAAAAGCAGTACCCCTGAATATCTGTCAATTGTCGATTGAAAAAGACTATGAGAGCATTTTCAACATATCGATCAAAACGGTATCTCAAATATGTTGGATTAGAAAACAGTAACTGCTAAGTTTTGGGAGAAGTTTTCCGTGATGTACTCAAGCTAATTTTCGATCACTGAACAGGCCCAGGCATTTGACGATGTGGGCATTCTCAATCGACTTCTCATCCACTCTAATGAACAAATTGTAATCATCGCAACTTTTAAGCCGGTGACAAAGTATCTTCTTCTCAATCTCTTTCTCTGCCAATCGTGATTATTTCGTGTCGGTTAGTGCTCCACTAACATCCCAAAAAAGATAGGCTAAATGTAACAACCATTGGTGCTTTTGACTTGGTACCGGGATATCAAAAATTATCTTGGTCAAGGGTGGTTGTGGAATCTAAAACGTGTGTCTTACTTAACGTTTGAAATAATTATGTCACTGTCACACTGACATCATCAATAACCTACAAATTTCATACCTATTTATTTCAGTTGTGAAACAATAATGAACTACAAATTAAAAATTATCTTGGTCAAGGGTGGTTGTGGAATGTAAAACGTGTGTCTTACTTTAAATTTTTGAATATGTTTTGTTGTGTCAGAATCTGTTAAGTCATTGTGCTGAAATTTTCTAATCCAGTTTTTGAATCATGACTCTTACCACACAGCACAAAATCTTCATTATTGAAGCCTATTTTCGAACGGGTGCGCTAGTTAATGGAAATTGGCAATACAGTCAACGTTTGTGTTTGGACAATTTTCGAGAGCACTTCCCAAACGTGGCAATATTACCGGACAATTTTTATGTGTGCCTTACAAATTGTGTTGAAGTGTGTGACTCATAAAAAAGGTGCTGGTAGACCAAGAGTTCGTA